>CM022552.1:8847949-9447949 GCA_012273795.1 Dendrolimus punctatus
ACGTGAAATACTATCCATTGAGAATTCAATTTGTTAAAGAGAACCCTAATGTTCAAATAGCAACGTTACTCTAAGTGTCAAGTCCCAAAAACCCAAACAATGTTTTGTTTGTTAACTAATGGCGCCCTTATGTTATCGATATGAATTTCAAGTATTCATAACTTTGAATAGCTAATTCATTAAAACAGTCAAACTCTTATTTTGACAAGAGGCTATAAATTGTACCTTCTCAAGTATTGCACTTCTATACACATGTGTATAAACTTATCGCATGTGGCAACACGAGACCCGAGTTATACACAAGCGACAGGTCCTCAAGATGTTGAATTTTATTGGTTTTTCAAGAGGGCTCTGTTCTTGCAATGTTATTTTAAAATTTTAAATTATTACACTTAACGTGTTATACCATTATCGCATTTCTTAAAATGGTTCTCACATTGTATAACGGCCCTCAATATTGTTTATGTAACTTTTAAGTTATGTTCTCATATTTTAAAATATGTTTTAAGTAGGCCATTATCGAAATATTCTAAGTGTACCCAATTGTGATACGAGTTTAAAATATGGTTTATTTAGTGTATTGGTTCCCATAATTTTTCTGTGTTAACGAAATTTATAGTACTATATTTTAACTTGTGAAATGACTCATAATTTTCAACGCTCATAATTATTTTAAGAGATTTGGTCAATTGTTAGAAATCAAATTGCAAAATAGCAATGCTCACACCGTTTTGTTGTTTATTTATAGAACTCTCGATAGTGTTTAACCGTGAATTACGATCAATATGACTACATTGAAAAATTGCATTATAACAACTTTCAACTATGTTCATTTAATACATTTTATAACGGCATACCTAACAAGATATTAGTTTCTCTAAATCAACTTATTATAATTTGTCATGTAGTTAAATATTCGATAAAGAGGTAAAAGTAATGTAAGGAATTAAAATTAATTTTTAATCAATACCTTATTTGAAATTATAGTATGTTCCGAAATCAATTTTATTAAGGTAATGTTATAAATTATATGATACCGAATTTTTCTATCAGACTGCATTAGTCATCCTATATGCTGTAAATTCCATTTAAGTATATAGCAGGTATACCAGCTGTTTCACTAATTATTTTATTCCTATTCCTCAAATATTTTATAAAACCTGTCTAAAATAAATAAAAAAATAATATTCGTAGATGTTTGGAATATCTTTTGGTTTTTTATTTTTTATTTAAAAGAAAGTTATTCGAGAATTCGTAAAACAACCATCAATTATTACATCCTACCAATCATGTGAAATCAATAGGATATTGCAAAGCGGGATATCATAAAATCTATCTATTATGAACCTAGTGTTATAATGGTGTAATACCCTAGTATTTTCTAATCAATTAGTAACAACTAGTACTAACCGTTGTGAACGAATTTGATGCTTTTTTTTTTAATTGTCAACAGTGACATAATCCACAATACTAAACTGTACAATATGGAAATAGTCAATCTCTGAAATAAATGAATTATTATTATAATCTAAGAACAAAATATAAACTTGCCTGATTTGTTAACAATAGCATCCCTGTTTTGGCGTTGAGCGAAAGTCAGCGATCTAATAAAATATGTTTAATGCGTTTTCATCCATGTACGAAACCATTAATAAAACGATTAAATATGGGTATTTAGACTTCTTAAGTGAAAACCTGTTCAGACAAATTTTGAATCCATTATCCATTTCACGAGCAACAAATTGTGTACATTAAAGTACACATTTTATTATAAACTTATTAATGGTTACTTGTGCAAGACAAATTAATTCAGTTTATTAATAATTTTATCCATTTGACAATCCTGCTGTCACGGAACCAAATTGTAACCCCCCAAATAATTAATTAAAGAGACTAAATGTCTCTATATAACCCCATAAGGATGATATAAATACATAAGAGCGGTGAGTATATAGATACTCTTAAATTTTTCGCCCTTATAATTATTATAAAGATTATATGAATTTCCTTTATTTAGATTGGCTGTGATATATGTCTAGTGATAGGTATCGTACGTTGTGTGTATAAGTATTGTAGTAACTCAGTTCTATGGCAATTTGTCTGGACAAGTAATTCATCCAAAACTAAGAAGTTGATTCGTACACGGTATATAATAACGGATTGTGATTACCTACTGGATTTACCAAACTATTTGCCTACCTTTAATGAAGCTAGGGTGAACAGAATAGTCCACTTCCGCAGAGAATACATTCCTATATATATATATATATATATATTTAAATATATAACTAAAATACATTATTTATAAGATTTGATTTATTAGATTTTTATATTAGATATATGTGTATATAATATAATAGGTATTATATGTATAAGGTATTTGTGAGATCTTAGTGATTGTAAATTAAGAGTTTAATGAGTATATAAATAATATAATAAATTATGGAATTTGGAAAGGGATTTATTTAATGAAGATTTAATAAAAAGGTATAATAAAACCCAAAATTCCTTCCACCCGGGTCAAGAAGTGATCCCACACAATCACCTTTTATTATACCTCAGGACCAGATAGGAAACTAGTAATCGAGCCAATCCCTAGTATATTTTACTTTAATATTATGTGAGTCATATAGACCGATAATCCATTTTCGGTTAGTGTTTGTACGTGAAATAGAATAAGTAAAATATTGATGACAGTGCCAAAGAAGCTTACAATGAATACACACGTGCCTTTTCAGTACTGTCCTATGAGGCGTTCTTGACTAGGCTGTCTTTCTATAAATAGAAGTTCAACGTCAATTTAATAGTAATATATGGTAGGCTTATTACTATGGATTATTGATATATAGCACTCATGATGGCAGTACTTACTTGTGACACATGTATTGATTTCAAAATATATTGCAATCATTTCAGACAAATCCAATTATTTTACTTTGTCTCGGTCACCTATCTATTAAAGAATTATCGGTAATAAACAAATAGGCAATATTGTATTCAGACAGCTATACCAGCTGACGAATGCAAGTATAATGTAAAGTAAATTAAATTACAATACAAAACATTGACTCAGTTCCCAGTATAGAGGATCGGAGGGGTAAATGATACCTTGGACAAAACCTTTTAATGTTTTAATTCGAGGCAATTCAATAATACTTTGCAGTAATTAATTTCAATTTATATTACTCCGAATATAAAATTCAAGAGAGTTTCTTACTCATTCACTTTCCCTTTAGAAAGTCACATTCAAATGGACGGTAGGCGTGGGGCAGCCTCAAAGCAGTCAGAGTCTAAATAGAATACCTATATTGCATCCGTCTCGTGCGCTCCCCCAGTTCAGCAGACTATGAGTCCATCGAGGGTACTCAAAGCAGTCAGAATCTGGTAGGCGAGAACAGCCTCAAGCGAATTCTATACTACAGCAGACTATGGGCACCTCCCCAGCCACCTCTCTTAACTTTCAGAAGATCATGTATTCCGGTCGAATCATCTAAAGCAGTCGAAGTGATTGAGTAATCTGAATCCACGTCAACTAGTATACCAAGAATGAAAACATATTACCTCACTAAGATTATAGATCAAACTAATAATCTTAGCTACCTTGATATATACTTATAGAGTATTTTGTAAAGTACAAATTATCTGTGTAGTGTTATAATGTGATTTTAAAACACATAAAATTTATTGTTTTAACAAATAATAAACATTTAAGTAATTGTCTAGTACTACATAATAATTTACTTTTGCAACTTTCGCTTTTATCATGTTTGCGCGATTCTCAGTTACTTATATTTTGAGCACATTAGCATGCATAATTATCAATCTCCATGATAAAAGGCCAACAAGCCCTAGTAATAAAGTTTATAATAATTTGAACTATATCAGTTCTAAATAAGTAATCAATTTCAACTGTTATTATAAATTATAACCATAATTATTATCCTATTATTAGACTTGAGCGACCTTTCTATAAAAAAATAATGGTTTTGATATAACCAGTAAGATCACCGATCACCGTTACATAATGACTTGCACCTATTCTTTCAATTAATACCAGTACTTAGTATCTTTTGAATAATTTTGAATCCATTTTGGTTTGTATAGTGTAAATAAGAATATATTATATGTGACGTTTAAATAATTGTAATATCTATTACCCAATGAACTATAAATACATGTTAACGTTATACTCCTTTATATTTGTGTATAATTATCTCCAGTAATTATTATCCAGTTGAAAAGAATCATCAAAGGATAAAATTTTAATACACCTAATAAAGAGTGATTCTTCCATTTAAAATTAATATAATAGTATATTACATAGATTATTCCACTTGAAATTCAATTAAAAACCCTAATTAAATATATAATTTTGTACTGGTTTAGTTGAACTCCAATTAGCCACCTATATAAATAACTGTAAGCAATATAACTAACATGCAAGCTCACGTCTATAAACGAGAGCTCTAGGACTCACGTAACCGCTACTATTCTTTCAGGTTCAGGTTCTCGATGTCCAGAAACACGCCTATCTGGAACCACTTACTATGTTCGATTCCCGACACTAATCGACCTAGATTATTACGAGTTCCTACTTTATTGTATTCTAACACCAAATGTGAACAAAATACAAGAAAATATTTGTATTCAATTTAATTGTAGAATGAAAAGGACTCTTTGAAATTTGACCTACTTACAATATTAAAGTGTAACAAAATCTACCGCTAACCTAGCTAATCGATTTCTAAATTTAACACTCAACTTCGTTCGCGTAGCTCAACGGCGCCCCCGGAGCTCTATCAACCACGTAAACTTATATTCAAAATCTCTAAGATCTCCCGAATATTACGGAATATTCGATTTGCGATCCCCGGTCCCATGTCTCCAATCTCCTCCGGTTTTATACCAAACACTCCTACCACCACCATTTCCAATAAAGGGGTGTTCTTTAATTATTTGGACCGCCCCCTTCAGTGAACCTTGATTGCTTACAAATTATTTGTAAAATAGACCTAATTAGCCTTAGTTTAAGGGTGTTAATGAACTATAATTGAGAAATTATCGATCAATCGATTTATACTACAAATGCAAATATGTCTCTTAACTGTATTGATATTAGACTCAGATCAGCTTATAGTCAGTAATGATCAAATACTTAGAACCAATACATTCCTCTCGTCTTCTCTGTATGTTTTAACTGTGTTTTAAAGTATAAACAGTTTTAATTTAAATTTTAGTATAATCATACAGATTATTAATTTTGATTTTTAAACTTGTAATGTTCCTTAGTTGTTTTCTTTAGAATACAAAAGCTCTTTAGAGTACGTAATACACCTTCAACTAATTATAATTTAAATATAAAATTCATAAGCATGGTGGATCCGTTACAAGCAATGGAATCGGAAGACGGGGTAAAAAATATGATCCCACTATAGGATAACGGAACGGATAATACGGCAGGTTTTGACACATCTGTTATCTTGATGTGCAGATGTCATCACAATGTTTTCCTTCACCGTTGTTAACGCGTGGTAAATGTAACAATATGCACATTAGGTCAGAAAACTGCCTTAGTGATACATGCGTTTCGACCAGGTTTCGAGAATCTTAAAGGGACGCGTGCGCTAGCCATTAACTCTATCACTACTTACATCAATTATATATTAATTTTTCTTTCTTTTTGTTTCAGGTAATGGAAGTCTTTTAGAACACGCCCTATTTGTTGCAAGAGACTATATTATATGTATATGGTAAGAGAGAGATTACATGATGTATATTGTAATTTAATTGAACCGTCAAAAGCAAAGATTTGACATAACGCATTTTTAAAGACAAATCAGTAAAGAAAATGTTTCGAGAATTAAATTGATATACTATATATATCAATTAACCTTACATAATCTAGCGTGAATTTTCATTTTCTAGAAATTCTCTACAACAATTGTTAAAACTTCAAACGTTTTAGAAATAATTTAAACGTTTAAAACAGTTGCATGAATAAAATATTGTTTCTATATTAAACACTGGTACGAGACTGACTTGTACACACATTGAAACATGGAAGTTTAAAGGAAAAATATTATTTGAATAAATACATACATACATAAATTCACGCCAGGTCCCTTGCGGGGTAGGCACGAACAACAGAGCGCCATACAGGCTTATTCTTACACACCTCACTTGCTTCTTTGACATTCATAGTTCTTGTCATGCACGCCCGTCTGTTCTTAAGGCCCTGATATCACCTTCTGCTAATACACGATCAATTTGATCATGTAAGGTGTGTCGTGGCCTTTCGCGACTTCTGCATCCATCCACTTTTGCATTGTATATCTGTTTAGTCATTCTTCCATCATTCATTCTTTCCACATGCCCGAACCACCAGAGCATTCCTTTCCTTAGCTTCACCCTGACACTATCTTTCAGACCAACTCTCTTTCTTACTTCGGTATTACGAACGCGGTCCGCGAGCGTCACTCCGCAGATTTTGCGCAATGCTCGCATCTCGACCGCGTTTACTCTACTTTCATGCTCTCTGTTCCATACCCAACTCTCGCTTCCATACGTGAGCGTAGGTACCAGCACCGCGTTGTGTATGGCTAGCTGGGCCTTCTGGCTGAGGTTCTTAGCGCCTAGAAGTTTACCTAAAGCTCCATTCATTGAATAAATATATCTTGAAAAGTCACTGCCAAAGAAATAATAAACTTTCACAACATCATGCTACCTACCTGTCCCAAATTATTCAGGCAAATACAATACGAGTGGAGCCGAAGAGCATAGTAAGTTTTATTAATAAAGAGATGATATTAAGAGGACAATCGATCCCATTAATAAAACTCCTAGCGTGCAAAGAATTCAAGGTATTTGAGATCAAAAGAACCTCACAGCCGAGAGATGTAATGGCTACGTGAGAATGGGCGTTTAATAGTGCCTTATCGAAATTCTATGCCGGCCTCAATGATAGAACTGCGCTATTATCCTTTATGCGCAGGAATCGTTTCGTACATAAATAACTCACAAATGACAACTATTACTCAAGATTATGCAGACATTTTGACGAATTTGAATCACTTTAATAGACATGTTTGATTGTCTGTTACTTAATTATCATTTTAAAGTCACTCCTCACTTTCAAAACACTGGTAAGAGAATATCATAGACAGATAGATAACACTATATTTCTCACCAAAATAAACAAAATGCATAATTAATTACAATACTTCTTGGCAAAACAACAGGCGGCCTTATCGCTAAAAGAGTTCTCTTCTAGGCAACCTAGGTTAAAATAAATTCTTAACTAATTTGGCGATGTAGGTGGAGCGTTAAAAAGATGAAACTGTACAAGTTAAATATAAAAAATAACACACACAACACATTTATAGAATACCAATATATACCTATATACGAAATAATCTTAATAAATATATTTATTAATATTATACATGACAAGCATTTTGTATTAACAGTACATAAATAAGTGAATCTTTTGTATATAAGACATATTTAAAATAGACAGTACTTTCTAAGTGTGTTCCGAAATGTAGGTAATGATTTGGCCTATCTGACAGTAAAACGCAACGCATTCCAGAGTTTGACAGCCTGTACTGTAAAAGAGTTCTCATAACAGGATGAAGCGTGTCCAGGTGTCAGGAGTTTACGTTATTTGACGGCCTCTGTGGTTGAGTGGGCTAAACCTTTGCCGGCCTACCTCACTGCAACGCCGGGTTCGATTCCTGGTATAGTAAATTTCAGAAACGTATTTTCTCCGTTATTTACTATGGTCTGGGTGTCTGGGATCGGCCCCAGAATGGTTCATTGTATATTACCCATAGCACAAGCGTAACTTGCTTAATTTGGGGATATAGAATAGTGTGTTTGTGTGCCGATTATTATTATTATTATATTATTATGTATCTGAGCGCAAATTAACAGAACAGAACTTGGTCAATTCTAGTATTACATGAAGCGAAGATAACATACTAGGCGTTCTCAATGCAGTTTAAACTCCTCCAACAATATTGTCGGTGCTAACAGCTCGGCTCGATGATGCCAGTCTGAGTGCTTCGTCATTATGCCGTTGTCACTAAAACCACCTGTGATATATAAGTGGCTAGAAGCGCTACGAATATATTCCAACTTTATGCAACTGACTTTAGGTCCATTCTTCAATGATATGTTTTCGTGTCAAAACTTAACGATATATTGTTGAAAGTTCGTTCACTGTAAAAGGGGGTTTAAATCGCCCTGAACATGTCTCACTTGTGGTACGGCTTATAAAAATATAGTCTTCTCTGTGTTTCGGAGAGCCTAACTTCAATTTGGTTCAGTGTAGAAAAATATGTATATATATATATATATATATATATATATATATATATATCGAAGATATACTTTTAAACCACAGTTTAGCTACCTTTATAAGAAACCTCTTATAAAGGTAGCTAAACTGTGGTTTAAGAGATATGTATATACATATTTTTCTACACCGAACCAAATTGAAGTTAGGCTCTCCGAAACACAGAGAAGACTATATTTTTATTAGCTGTACCCCATTTTATTTATACATTGTTTTGTGTTGTGCGGTACCAGGTCAAAGTAACCATTTTGACCTGGTACCGCACAACACAAAACAACAATGTATTAACTATTTTAAGAGGATTTTATTTTATTAACCGTTACGGAGCTCCGCCATAATGATAGATTTTGTATAAGGTCTAAAACACCCCGAATCGCAAAAAGTACAGATAACTCAGTGTCGCTGTGAACGTGCAAGTCAACACTGAATATAAGTATTTATAACTGAAGCCTAAAGTAAAATGTATTTGTTGTGGTGATAATAAATTAGATGACTGGAAGTTACCTAGTACTTGATAGAAACCTACCGCCCCATTAGACTGGCCGCTGGCAGCACTAGAGCTAGTCTGACACTTCTTTGCTCACGCTTTTTAACGAAGGAAAATACGATTAAGTACTTACAACCGCGGAGGAAGTGCAGCATTGGTATGTGGGATTCGCAAGTTTGGAGTGGCAGTGGCACTAATACTCACGAAGAAATACTATTACCACCCGAGTTAGAGATATCCATTAGAACCTCTCGATGTTCCTTCTTGCGTCATATGCCAAGGTACGGGAAAGCGGAATTTCAACCTACTTCGCGTGCCCTGGCAGGCGGGGGCTCCAAGGGCCACATCCACTGCCGCAGGAAAACATGACCCCCGGCATTGTCAACCTGTATATAGCGGTTAAGTGCACCATCCCACGGGAGGAGTAATGAGCGCACGCGGTGCACAACGTGCCCGCCCTCCTCTCGACGGCTCTTTAGCACACCCTGCTTTTGAATAGTAGTAATATAATATAGTAATATATAATATAATATTACATATTTTACATTTCCATACATTATAAATAGACATATTTATGTTGTAAATTTGCACGCTAAAACAGGAACAAACATGTGAAATTCATTAATATGTTATCATAGTAAATGTACCATGTTTTAGTAACTAAATGAATTAAGATTGAAATACTCTAGTTCTTGTCGTATGTCTAGCTTGCAGTACAATAAATTCATAGGAAAAGAATATCAATTTGGTATAATCATGTATAAAATTGGTTTCTAAATTTAATATCAGACAGATGCAAACATATACCACTTTGAGAACACAAAGCCACTTCTAGTGCCGAAAATAGCAGAGTGCTTAGTTAGCTTTAGGCGGTCTATAACAAAGCTAGTAGAGTACACGAGCCCAGACGAGTAGGAAAATTAAGTTGATGCTGTTAGGAATATACAAACTGCAAGGGAAAACAACATTTGCGTTCAGTTATAGTTTGATAATGGTGCTTGAGCCGAAAGTTTATACCGTAATACTGTTCTACACAGAAACAACTATCCTAACTAATTTATACTATTATAATACACCAGCGGTCTCGGCAGACGTCCTGCCCTGAAATAATAAAAATGTAGAATCCGATTCCAGCGCCACCTACCGGGATTAAAAGTAAAGTATTGCATGGTACTCCATGCTCTTATCTTTGGAATGAATTAGCCAAATACCAGCTCGAGGACACTCAAGTGAATTAAGAAAAGAGCTAGTAAGCTGATAGGTAATAATCAACTATTCGATGAGAGGCTTCACAGCCTAGATCGTCGCTAGATTGTCGGTACTGCCTAAAATACACTTCGGCATGTGTGCCACAGAATTGCACGAATTAACTCCTCCATCGCCTTTTTACCACCGGACAAGCAGACGTATGAGCTCAAGCCACCGATATACAGTGACAATACCAACAAAGCGGATGGAACGCTGTGTTTCCATTTTTATCATTGAAAAGTTGAACTCTTTAGCGTCGTCTACTTTTCCTGAAAGAGGCAATTTAGTTTCGCGGTAGTTCAAGTTTCGCGTGAACATGTCTTCATTTTCATCTTCTAGGTAAGCGTGCTCCATCTTGACTGCATATCCACTTGACATCAGTTGCATTGACGTTCAAATGCAAACCTATTCAATTAAATGACGTTACTCTCATGTACCCTAGTACCGTTTAAATACTATGTTACTTTCCGTGATAATTGAACAGTTATTATGGATAGATTTACAATATTTATAAATATTGAAAGCATATTCAAGCAATATTGTCAATATGTAGCTGCTTTAGAAGCAATCGGCGAGCAATATCCGCACATCCGCGAGATATCTCCGGGACGTGAGAATCGGAGCTACGCTGATGGCGGTTGCAAATTGCGTCCGAATCAAATTTATGACTTTGTATTGTTCTAATTTCATATTGAAGTTGTTTTTTACTTTTCATTCCACTAATATCTCAATTTCGCAAGGTTCTTTTATTATGGAGTACAGATCGGTGATGATGCAACTGATGTCAAGTTTCAAAGAAATCTTGCCACCTATCTATACTAATATTATAAAGAGGTAAAGTTGGTGATTTTGAGTGCCCGGGGTAATCTCCGGTAGTATTTTTTGAAGTTTTTTTTCACCAGTGGAAAGGTACGTTATTCACAAGTTACATAGGCATTTGATTGTGATTAATGATATTTTTTTAATGACCCAAGGTGAAGTGGGCACGTGAACGTCTGTCAAGTATCTCTCTTTTCTTTCACCATATCTCTCTTTGATTTCTTTCACACCGCAAATTATCGTATCATCCTTCACACAATCCATCCATCTCATTTTTCGTCTACCTTTACTTTGTACCCATCCATCTTGAAGTTTAATTTTTTTTTGTCACGTGACTTTCATCCCTCCTCATTATATGCCTGTCAAGTATGTTACAACAATAACGTTCCACGCAAGAACTATGCACGTCTTCGGACGAGGCACTGTGAGTGGTTTCCACGTCTGTGAATCAATTAAAGGTTACAAAACTTGCTTAAAACTTGATTTACGTATGTGCGTGCGTGCTTTTATATTTTTTAATGACGCCCAGCGTAGTGAGCACGGGTCAATTAGTTGACTATAAATTTGATTTTATAACACGTCACCTCTGGACGGAATGCACAAGGCGTTCTCTGGTTAGCATTGTGTATTTAATATAATAACATATTTCGACGCCTAATGGCTTTCAAAAGATTCTGTAATGCCTCGAGCATGTTTCTCGAGGCCAGGTTGCACACGTTTTATGATATCCGGAGAAGATGTATTCTTGGCCACGGTTGAGAGGTATAGAAACAATGTTACTGCGGTCATTTCTAGCCGGTAAAACGAAACAAAAATATATTGGGACTGGTTGCAGATTGCTGCGTAGTTTGATTTCGGGAGAACACAGGGCTGGTTCTTGCCTCGGACAACGGATCAATATAGCGATTCAGTGAGGTAACATAGCCAGCGCTCTAGGAACCTTATTCATTGATTTCGATGGCCTAAGTTCTGTATTCTACTTAAAGTTATAAGGGTTTATAGGTATAATACATTACAAGCTAAGTATAGTTACAAGTCGTGGTAGCATAATGGTTAGCGCACGCGTCCCAAACTCAAAGGGCGCGGGTTCGATCCTGGCCGGGACGCGTGCACCACTTACCGTCTGTTTGTCTGTCTGCATATTGTTACAATTACCACGTGCTAATAACGGTGAAGGTAAACATCGTGATACAACCTGCATATCGAGATAACCGATATGTCAAACCTGCCAAGCCGCCTTGAATAAACGTGGCGGGCATACTGTCCGTTCCTCCTATAATATGAGGCCCGAGCACAGCAGTGGGACATTTATGGGCTGATATTACATTATGTTTACTTCAATGCACTTTATTAATTACATAGTTAATTAATCTAAAATATATGTAAATTAAATGCTTAAATTAAAAACTGACTGACTGCTTGACATGTAATTTTTTAAATTTTTTATTTTTTTTATTTCAGGAGTTCAGCAGACAGGCAGACGGCCCACTTGATGGGTAGCGGTTACCATCGCCTATGGACATTTGTAACACCAAAGGTACTACTAATGCGCTACTGTTCTCTTGAAGGAGACTGGAGCCTGGTCACTAATGCCGGAACACAACTAAGGGTTGTTATGGCGACATACTTTAGACCAGGGGTGGTAGCCATCCAGTCGGGCAAATGCCCTACCACCTGGCTGTGGGTTGTTTTGTCGCCTCTTACGACAGGTCGCCCGGCCGCAGGAATTTGTATTCTTTCTCCGTTCCTGCACGGATAAATTTAATTTATAATGTTTAAAATGGCAACGTAACCCTAAAAATAAGAGATCTATATTCCAATGTATAAAAGAAACTCCATGATGTTATTATTATTTCTTTACAAAATGTCGTAACTGATAAACAAGTTTAAAGTCTCTAACTGGATAAGGGTACAACTAACTTGTTATTGTTGAGCGCGAGGGGCGTGAGTTTTAATACTTTTGGGTCTAATTTTGTTTTTTGAAGTAAAATAATGTATAAATGGAAAGTTTTATGTATCGCTGCAAATCTCTAATATATAGGTATAAACATGAGAGTTTATTTCTTTCCTCTCCATAACATTATTTTAGATAGACATGTAACTAACTTTTGATTGTTGACCACTATTGCGTTACATTTTATCCATCAATTTATGTATAATTTAGCACAATTAAAGACTGATTAATACATCCACGTGATGCTATGTAAATAGTGATAGATGATATTGCTGTTAGAGCTGTCGATAAGTTTGGGCATTTGTCTAAATCATTAAAAATGTCCAATATAATAAACGTGTAAATTTAATATTTAATATTGATTAGAATACTGGTGTGCACATCAAGTAAACGATAAGGTTTCTGTATCATCATCATCATCCAAGCGTTAAATACCGGTTGCGTTCGGAGCAATCACTTCGACACCCAGGGCCCGCTTTCTTAGTTTTTCTTCTCCACTTCGCGCGATCTTCGGTATTCTTTGTGTTGAGACCGTTGGTACGCATGTCATCCTTCACAACGTCAAGCCTTTCTTGGACCTACCCCTTTGACCGGGAACTGGCGAAGGCAGCATGGCTAGACATTGGTTCCCCACGAATCTAGCCGATTTCCGTAAAACGTGGCCGTACCAGCGTGAGCGACTCTCCTACAGTTTGGCTGTTATGTCACGGCCGTGAAGGCTGCTGCGGAAACGGGAGTTCCTGATGCAATCCTTTCGCGTGACTCCACACATCCACTGAAGTATATTCATTTCCGTGACACGCAGCTCCTACTTGTGTCGCCCAAGTACAGGCCACGCTTCACTGCCATATAGAAGAACAGGTCTAATAATGACTTGTAGACCTGTCCTTTTAACTTAACCGGCATTTTAGGCAAATGATACCTGTCACCTCACGCCACCTGGCCCAAGCTGCTGATATTCGGGGCTTGACGTCATGGTTGCTATTCTCGATAAGGTTTCTGTATATATAGTCTAATTAGGAACAATGAAGAAATTAATATACTGCAAGAGTACAACAACTCGTCGTCTTAGTTTGTACTCCCCTCACGTCGATTAAGCCATGGACCCTCGCCGGAGGTGCGTCATTCCATACAACGAGGTAACCATCATAGGCGATGTTTGTTGATTTAGAGCTATCGCCCACAGAGACTTTTTGTAGCGATGATATCGCGCGTTTAGTAAACGTGCGACAGCATCGCTATTAGTGCGTATTAGCGCTACTGCATCGCGACTGTATCGATGCAAACGCGCGACCGTGTCGGACGACATCGGGGAGAGAACGGAGGAAGGGTGGCGCGTGAGCGGAGAACCGAGCATCAGTGCGACACAGACAGGTCGAGAGCTGTTGCGCTTGCTCGAGACAGAAGCGTGATGGCATCGCGACCTCGTGGGCGAGGGCACACAGCTAGCGACCGCTTCGCGGCTGTATCGATGCGGACATGCGACGGCATCGCTACAAAAAGTCGCCGTGGGCGAGGGGCCTTTGACCAATCTTATCGGCAGCCCTAACTGCGATATCATCTATCTATATTTACATAGCATCACGATCAAATATTAACCATAGTCTTTAGCTGTGCTAAATTCTCAAATCCGGCAACCAGGCGGCCTGTCATAAGACGCGACAAAACAACCCACAGCCAGGTAGTAGGAAATTTTAACGACTATAACAACCTTGAGTTGTATTCCTCCATCGGGATCTAAAAGTGGAGTTTGTTACTAGTATTATCAGAAATTGCGCGGAAGCTCAGGAGCATCGGCTTCACCATCATGTGAATGTTGAGGCGATTCCGCTCCTCGACAACACGGACATAATAAGAACGCTCAAATGGACAAAATTGTTTGAATTAGTGCTATAAACAAAACTAAAGTGTACTGTGCTAACTTATTAAAGAACACATCAACAAAGTGTCTTCCCCTTAATAGAGACAATAAGAAAAGTGCTAATGGACATATTTCTTAGTAAAATAGTTTTAGTTCATTTAGGCTATATTTAAATTACTTATTAGTCTTTTTAGATAAGATTGTATTAATGTGGTATTTTTGAATACAACATTTATGAAAAAAAAGTAACTACAAAGGCGCTGCTGCCAGGTTCCATTCTTTCTTAAGAGGGGAACCTGGCAGCAGCGCCTTTGTAGTACCGTTGGTGTTGCGAATGTCCATAGGCAATGGTAACCGCTTCCCATCAACTCCTGGCATAAAAAAACAGATTATTAATAAATTGGTGGATAAAATGTGACGCAACATCACATTTCTGTACATACAAAAATGAGCCCAATATTAACATAGAGACAGAAATGAACCGTTACTTTCGGCATAATAACCGTTAATACTCTGGTACTAAAATTAACTTCTCAAATAACGAACACTCGACTACCGTTTCCGAAAAATAATATAATTTCCCGTAAAATCTTATTCAATTTAGGTAACTGGGAATAAAGGCGGGTGCCAACATAAAATTACCTAAACGGATCGCATTCGATCTAAAAGTTTGATAGCGAAATCGAACGCACCTGTGCCCTCAGCAGGCGTTTTACATAAAATTAGCCAAATTTTTCTACCGGCTTTAACAATTTGAAAAGTAATTTGCAAGTACAAAATTTTTAGGGACGGTAGTTGGTGAATTTTTTAGTTTTATTTCAAACTTGCTGTGACCGCTTCTTTAGGTGGGATTTTGTATTACTACCGGCCTTAACAATTCGGAAAGTAACTTTGTAGTAAACATTTAAGGAGGGTAGTTGGTGTTTTTTGTTTATATTTTTATATAGTAGCTGTATTCGCAATTTCGGTGTAGGGGTTTTTATTTTCTTCTTTCTAAATAGAAATAAAACTAATTTAGATTGTTTGTAAATTAGTTGAACTAATTTGTGTTTCTTTTTCTCCGTTTGTTTGTACGGGCTAGTCTCCGAAACCACCAGACCAATTTAAACACAATTTTGTATGGTGGTAGCTTCTATCGCTGATCAATATATAGGATACTTTTGATCCCGAAATTAAAAAGTTGCCGTGGCATAGTTAGAAAACCGCACCACGCGGTCCAAGTCGCGGGCATCAGCTAGTATTGCACATAGGTATATGTTTCGCGATGTTTGTTACCTGGTGATTCGGTTAATATAAATAAAACAAAGGAATCACGGGTAATCTATTTGTTTATTGGGTAAGAATGAATATTAACAGACCGTGGCAAATAAGTTACGACGGACTTCAATAGAATAAGTATGAAGAGAATGTATAACAGAGCAGTTGAGACTTTAAACATAGTTCACAAGTAGTGGGGTTGTAGAGGCGTCAGACTGTATTTAATAAAGGTGATAACGAAAAGTTGATAATATATTTGATAGATTTTGAAGTAAATTAATTAAGTTGGTACGATGGATCCGTTAATATTAATTTAGGTAATATTAGTATTTGCTTAGCTGTAACGCCTGGTAACGGCGTGGGCAGCTAGCCTGAAGACAGCAGGCGCGTCGGCAGCCTGGCTTCACGTGCTTTTCTGGTATCAGCTGTAGCGGTAGTAGTGAGCGGGTTGGAGGGCTCAACTGCCAACTCCAAGCATTAGCTCCATAAAAAAAAACCCCGAAGACCTGGAACGCGTCATAATGCACGCTATTAGTCTTCGGTATACGAAATTGTCGTTAGCTTGCGCGGTTGTTTAAGACGACTGAGTCATGAGGGTATGTAAAACTTTTAATAATGAAAGATTAAATAAAAGGGTTAAAAAGAGATTGCAACAGTCGAGATTTACTTACGGGGTTATTTTATTAAAACAGGAGACCGCAGAAGGGGTAGTTATTTTACAGGAAATGTTCCTTGCCGAATTCTGGTGGCCGAACAAAATGTCCCCACGGTCCTGACGAGAGGCTATTCATTGTGCCTGGAAGGTTTAAGCTTCTTAATTCTCGATTGAAATGTGAACGAGGGTTTTCGAATCTTATAGGAAAGGTACTCACCGGTTTTGCTGTCGGTGACCTAGTTCGAAGTTTTCACATTATCCACGACCAGTGTCGATCAAGGTTCGCAGCCAAAAAGGGATGCATTCAGTCCGTTGATTATCAGCGGCTGTATTTGACTTTAAAGTCCTAACCAATAAGGTGGCTCCTTAGCTATTTGTCCAATCACATTACGATGGCACAAACAATAAAAAGACTCCACGTAATGACGGTGTGAAATTAAAGACGGCTGACAGTTGTCGGTGTCGTTCAGAAACGGGAGGGCTAAGGCACTCAGCCGATACTGTCGAGTTCTTAATTGCAGTTTTTAGAAAGTTTAAATTAAATTTAGTTTATTTAGTACTCGATTAATGTGGGTATTTTTAAATGTATTTTGATTAGTTTATTTAAAAAAAGATGTTTTGTTTGTGAACGATTTATGTTGGTCATCGTTCGCCGTTAAGTTGGTGGCGACGATTCCATAGATAAGTGGTGGCAACCTGACATTAAAATGTTTATTTGGCGGTAATTTTAAATGTGTTGAGTTATTATTTTACGTTGGGTTTTTACTACGTAACAGTGCCTCTCCCCTCTAAGAATTTTGCCCCGTAAAATTCTGGCTGGCCCTCCAGCGCATAAAGGAGAAACAAATTAAAAAAAACATACTATTGAAATAGAAAAAAAAAATCATAAGATTACACGAGTAAAAAAAATTAATTAGCCAACTTAATGTAGATAAGACTAAAAGATAAAACGAAAAAGAAAAAAAAGTCCATTCGCGACCAATAATCATCGTGAAGGAAAAAAAAATCAATATTAGAAAAATAATACGAAGAAAAAATAATTAATTCAATGTAAAAAAAATACGAAGTATAAAATTAATGTATTCGATCAGCGTTACTACCGTTGTGTGTTTTGCTGGCAAGCGGAGGGTTTGTTTACTCAGGCATGCTCCTTCTAGAAAACCTATGCATACCAATAACACTCATATTTCTTTCAAAAATCTCAGTCCAAATCATCACTCATTAACATATATTTAATATGGTGTAATATTGATATACTATACATACTAATACTAAATAATATAATGTAATATTTATATTATTCACATGCATTCATCTTTCAAATCATCAGCGTCTCGACAGCAGATTTTACGCTTCGAGACGTTCTACTTGAATTGCGTGTAGTTAGATTTATTTCTAGTCTACACTATACAAACCTCCGGCCAGGAAAACTGGTCGAATATACTTTACTTGGCACGATATAAAATTATTACTGCGTTGTCCCAAGTAGCATAACTATAGCTCATTCTATTTTTGCATGTCTTTGCATTTGCTCCATTTTGTTTAAAAAGAAATTTTAAACAAGATTGTTAACGTAATATGCTATCGGTTAACAATTACTGCTTAGTAGCAAAAGGTTCTAAAATAGAAATATAATGGATTAGAACGGATAACACTAAGTTCTTATAATCCGAACAAACGAAATGTTTTAAGTAGAGCTGTTTTATTAACTAAATTATAAAAAATTAAAAAAAATACAATCTAAATTAAGACTGTTTATATTTTATGAACTAAAAAAAAATCTGACTATATTACAGTCGAATAGCATTAATCTTAGAACCTAACACATAATAAGTAAAACTTAGGGAAAAAAACTATGTATCACCAAACTGGTGGTAAGTTGGTATCAGATAACCTGACTAAATAAAAAATAAAAATAAGAATCGATAAGAGGAATATTTTCCTGAGTATCGAATTCAGACTAAAATAATGTCTGTGTATGCTTAAAACATACTAATGTTCAAGAAAAACTTTATGTGTACTACGTACAAAAATACAAGTAATTTTAATGATGTTCTCATAATATTAAATTACTGTGTTAGTAGTAAATTACTATTTTACAAGGATTTTGCCCTAAAATGTTGTACAGGCAGAATGGAATGAATAACATATAGAACACATATTAATGTTAATTGACTGAATTATACCAAGAACTATAATTAACAATGTTTAAAGTTTCGGTTTACAGTATTTATAATGATTGTTGAATTTTTATTTATTTACATTATATTTATTTGTTTATTATTTAAATTTGTTTTTGTAAGAAAAGTTTTATACGCACAATGTTGTCTTGTTGAATTTGTTGTATTTTGACTATAAACAGTCATATATTTAGATATACATGTATTAAAATGTGAATTTTTTTTTATAACGTTTGTTGTTATTAGATTTATTTTTTAAGGTCTTTAATATGCCAACTGCCAATAATCTTTCCCGTTCTTAAGTCCTCTAATTCGTAGACTATAGGAGAGATTTTTCTGATTATGCGGCATTTATCAAATTTCGGCGCAAATTTTGCCGTAAAGAATTTACTTGCATCCGATAGTGGATACGTTTTCTTCCATACTATATCACCTATGTTATATTCTAAATATCGTCGGCTTTGATTATAGTGTTTTGCACTTTTTGCGTGAGCTTTTAATAGAGCTTCACGGACTTTAGGGAACGTTTCCTCTAGGGAATTTAAATTATTAGCATAAGTGCTACGCGATGCGCAATTTAATGATATAAGATCTTTATTGTGTCTGTGTCACCGTACGTGGTACCACAAAGCACTGCTTCTCTTCCATGGAGAAGGAAGAAGGGTGTGAAGCGTGTTACCTCATTTACTACTGTGTTCATGCTAAATTGTATTTTGGGTATTGACAAATCCCATTTTCTGTGATCATCCTTTACTAATATCGATAAGGCAGTTACTATTGTACGATTATATCGTTCTACTGTGTTCACCTGAGGACAGTATTTAGGTGTTAAGTGTATTTCTGGTATGTTGTATTTGTTAAAAAAGTTTTGCATCTCATTGCTGGTGAATTGCGAACCATTATCTGCAATCACTGTTTTTGGAATACCATGAACTAAAAATACGCCTTGTTCAAGGCATTGAATTATATTTTTGCCGATTGCGCGGCGTAATGGAAACAAAAGGCAGTATTTGCTAAAACAACATACAACGACTAACAAATATATAAAACCCGCACGAGAGCGTGGTAAGGGACCTACCAGGTCTATGCTTATGCATTCAAATGGTCTGTTAATGACCTTAGGTGCACCTAATAGACCAGGTGTCTTTTTCTGACTATGTTTGTATGCTGCACAAGTCTCACAGTCTCGAACCCACTTGACCACGTCTTGATAGAGTCCGGGCCAATGGTATCGAAGTGCGATACGTCGGTACGTCTTTAGGACGCCGAAATGTGGATTTAAGTCTCCACTGTGATGGCACTCGAGGATATTAGAGCGCTCATTTTGGGGAACTACTAATTTCCAATCGAATTCTGGACTATTCGAAAATTTACACTTAGAATATCTGTATAATTTATTGTCTTTTATCTGAAAATTTGGACAAGAGCTTGGACGTCTTTTACACTTTTCTAATAATGAGTTGTACCAAGTGTCTCATCGACTGGTTTCAACTCGAGTACTGGGACAGCGCGGGAAAGTGCGTCTGGGAACTACATGATCTCTACCCTTGCGGTGAAGGATCTCGAAATTGTAGGGTGATAATCTAACACCCCACCTGGCAAGTCTACCAGTTGGGTTGGTTAGGTCAAAAAACCACTTTAAACTCGAATGGTCAGTAATTACCTTAAATGTTGGTAAGCCTTCGACGTAAGGTCGGAAGCTTTCCAACCGACCCAACCCCGCGCCGCCGTACGGCGGAGGGGCGCAGGACGATTGCGCCAGTCCAGGTGGCAGAGTGGGCGGACCGTCTACAAACCCAGCGCCGCTCGCCGTCATCCGAGCGGTGAGGCCGATAATGCCGAATGGCTGCAGAGGCTCACGGCACCCTAACGTTCCGCCTGACGCAGGTCCTCTCGGGCACGGATGCTTCGGAGGTACCTGTGTCAAATAAGGCCGAACATCATCAGGGTGCCCCACTGCGTCGGCGGCGACGAAGACACGGCGCTGCACCCCCAGGTGTCCAGCCTGGCCGAGCAGCGCCGAGATCTCGTCGCGGCCATCGGGCGGATTTGTCCCTCCCGGCCGTGGTGAGGGCCATGGTTGGGAGCGCCGACGCGTGGGACGCAGCCGCCTCCTTCTGCGAGACCGTCATGTCCGCGAAGGAGGCGGCGGAGCGGGAGAGGGAGCAGACCACCACGCTCCCCTCCCGCCAGAGCCGGCGGCGGCATCGGAGAATCGTCTACAACGATCTCCAGCCGCCGTAGGCTACGGCCGTGCGGGCGACCGGCGGGGAAACCGGATCCGCCCGCACATTAAGGCCGGAGAGGAGGGACGTGCGCCGATCCGCGCGCCCCCCTCTCACCTCAAACGGTGAGGTAGAGGAGCCGGAGAGACCCAGATCTCCGGCTACCAAATGGTGAGGCCAGCCCGCAAAGGGGCCGGCCGCCGTCCGTCCGGGCTGGTGGTGAATGCGCGAGCGAGCCCACAGCCCGGACAAAGGACGCTCGGGATCGGACAGGGGTTTTAGTGGGTATCCCTAACCGTGGCGTGGCAATAGCTCTCCACATCCATCGTGGGGCGCTAGTGCCACCCCGACCTGGCGAATCCCACATACGGGCCGCGACCTTTCCCCTCGCGCGGCCTACGATCCTCAAACGGATTTCCCCTGTATAAAAAAAAAAAAAAAAAAAAAAAAAAATCTACTTGCGTAGGCGATAGGGTGTTCTTTCCCATCGTCATCTAGTTGAGTAAGGGTTCCAGCTATCCCGAAGCCTGAGGCGTCGCTGTGTATTGTGAAGGGTTTGGAAAAATCAGGGCACGCTAGTACCGGTGCAGAAATTAAAGATGATTTTAAGTCGTTAAAAGATTTCTCCGCGTCTTCCGTCCATAAAAATGGTGGAGCGGTTTTGCTAGTGCTTGTCAAAGCATTAGAAGTTTTTAATAAATCGACGATAATACGATGCTGTTCCTAAAAACATTTTTACTTCCTTTTTGCTTTTTGGAGTAGGAAATTCTACAATGGATTTTATTTTCGAAGGGTCTGTACGTAGCCCATTTTCATTCACTACATAACCTAGGTATTTTAATTCTTGCCTGAAGAAGTTACATTTATTTAAATTAATAGTTAAGTTCGCGAATTTTAAACGATCTAATACTTTATTTAATAATTTTAAGTGTTCTTTAAAAGTTGACGAAACTATTATAATATCGTCCAAATATGCGAATACTTTTCCGTCTAATTCGGGTCCAAACAGCTTATCCATTAAACGCTGTTGTGTGGCCGGTGCGGAAGTAAGGCCGAAGCACATAACTTTATATTGAAAAAGACCACGTCCTGGAACTGTAAAAGCTGTCTTTTCCTTTGAATTCGCTTCTAGGGGAATTTGCCAAAAACTGGACTTCAAGTCAATGGATGAAAGGTATCTAGCATCTCGTAACTGATCGAGTATATTAGATACGTACGGTAACGGGTAAGCGTCTTTTTTGCTGACCGCATTAAGTTTGCGACTGTCCAAACAAAAGCGCATTTCGCCATTAGATTTAGGAGTTAAAAGAGTTGGATTATTCCAACCGGAAGAGCTTGGTTCGACGACACCCAATTTAAGCATTTCGTCTAACTGACGATTCATTTCTTTTAGCCGTTCAGGAGAGAGACGGTAATATCGTTGTTTTATTGGTGTGTGGTCGCCTGTGTCTATTACATGAGTTATTAAGGAAGTTCTTCCTAGACCATTTTTTTCTGAGCTGATATTTTCAAACTGTTTTATGATGGTCTGCGCCTGAACTTGTTCCGCTGGTGACAGATCATCATAAGGATGGATGTATTTTACTTCATTAACTGAAATGGGAATATCTATTTTATTAACTAAAGGTAAGGTATCGAACAACTCTGGAGCTATTTTAAATGACTTCCAAAAGTCTACGCCTAAAATAAATTGAGTTGAGATGGATGGTATAACATAAAATTTTATTACTCTAGATTCATTCTTTAAAGTTACAGGTAGTAAAAAATAGCCTTTTACCGTTGCACGGGAATTATTAGCCGTTGCAATAGTTTTAATGTCGTCGCAGCATTGAAGTGTTATACCTTGCTTTATAAATTTATTTTCTACCTCTTTATTTAGGATTGAAATTGAGGATCCGGAATCTAACAGTCCGTAATAGGTTTTTCCGTAAACTGAAAAATTTAAATAAGGTCTTTCATCATTGGTCTTTGATTTAATTGTCGATATTTTATTTGTATTTGTTATATTGGAACTATCTTCCTTGTTCCTGGTATACTTTGTATTTGTATGTTTATTCATGTTATTTAAATTACGTTTATTTTTAAATGTAGTAAAGTTTTTTTTACTATCTTGATGTGACTGGCAATTGGGACAGTTTGGTCTGATTGTATTTGGTAATCCACAATTGTAGCAAAAAATATTTGGGCATTGTTTATTAAAATGACCAAATTGACTACAACGCCTGCAATAAACATTGCATTGTATGTTGCGTAACTTATTATTTTTATAGTTATTATAATGTTTACGAACCGAAGCGCGGGTATTTGAAGAATTATAAAAATATCGGTGCATACGGTTCGAGCTTGCTAGTTTTTTGAATTAGTTCTGGGAATTTTTGGTTTAATACAAATTGGACAATCAGGTTTCTTAGTATTTATACGGCCACAACCGTAACAAAATATTTTGTTACAACTTTGGTAGTTATGACCAATATCGTTGCAGCGTTCGCAACGTACAAAATTATCATTATTATTTTGGTAATTATTTCTTGATGTGACGTTTTGTTTAGGAAAGTATACATAATTTGAATTAAAATTTCTATGATTTGAATAGTTATTTTGTGGAATATTGCCTTCGTTATTTTTAAAATTGTTATTATGTCTATTTGTTGACGGAAAGTTTTTATAATTCTGGTTTTGAAAATTTCGATTTAAATTATTGTTTTGATTTTGGGATTTATTGTGCGATACTTCTGTTGAGTTACACGAGTTTTGAGAAAAACCTTTAGATTTTTGTTTAATGTTTGTTATAGTATTAACTTGGTTTTGTTTGTTTGTACAACCTTTGTATCCTAAGTCAGGAGCTACAAGTTGTGAAGACATTTTAGGTGGTTCGATAAAATTTGCCGTACGATCGCGTGTATGGTCTAATAGTTTACATTTACTTCGCAATTCATTGATTGTTGTGAAGTCATGAAGAGATAGTGGCATTTGTATTTCCGGTCGTAAATTTTTTCTTATAATATTTATTTGACTTTGTTCGTTTAATGGTTGCGTGAGGCGCGAAAAATAGTTTATCATTATTGATATGAAAGCTGTAGAAGATTCACTAGAACCCTGAGTTCTACGTTGGATTTCCGCTAATAATTTATCATTGTAGTCGATAGGCGAAAATTCGGAAATAAGGCCTAATTTTAACGATTCCCAATTGGATAATGTAGGTCTTATGCTACGAAACCATATCAGAGCTTTATCTGTAAAAAGCTCTATTGAAGAGTTAAAGAGTTGAGAGTTGGAGATCCCCCTGGATTCACACAACTCTTCAAGGCGTTGTAAAAATGAATGAATACAGATATTTCCATCGAATTTAAGATTTAATTTCACCACTGATAGGTTATGATTTTCTTGACATAAGTTAATTTTTTGAAATGAAGATTTTGGTTCCGGTGCTTCTTGTATATTTTCAAAGGATTCTTTAAAAGAATGATATAAGTTATCTATTTTATTTAAATAAGAGTTTAACTCGGAGTGTAATGTTGAATATAAATTTTGGTTGACACTCCCATCTATTCGGCTAAGTCTATGGAAAAGATGGTGTGATATTGCACGAATACGGTTTAAGGATTTATACTGTGGTTGATGATCTTTGAAAAAATCTTTTATTTCTATTAATTTGGTTTGTATAATATTTAGTTCTTCCACGGGATCTAAGTCTGTTTCAAGGATTTCATCCGCCGGGATGTCCTTGACAAGTTGTCTAACTTGTACACGAAGTTCAGTCACGGTGGGTAATGGTTTTGCCTCGCGAACTTGGACTTCGTAAATCAATTCATCTTTTCTTAGTAAATTGTAAATAATTGGTCGTTCCATAATTAACGTTTCAGTATGTGACTATAACAAAGACAGCAACGCGTAAAAACTAATTGAAAAATAAGAAAAAGTTGTAAAAAAAAATTTTGAAAAAAAAAATTTTTTTTTCAAATTAAATTCAGTCTGAACACGCCCTTGTTTATGTACAGATAAAAGCAGAGATTTAAACTCTATAAAGAAAGTTATAAAATTAACTTTTAAAAATTTTCAAGCTAAGCTATATTTATCGCTATGCCTGTTACAATAGGACATTTGCCTTATTATTATTTTTTGTTAAAACAATCAAAATTTAAAATTTAATTTAATATAAGCCTCCTTAAATTATAAAATTGTATTATAAAAATGTTATAAAGTGGCTACCTGCATGTGCAGCTGATATTAATTTTTAGCACTACCTTTAAAATATAAATCTGAAGATATGTAGGTATCTATGAATACAGAAACACAATTGATTATTACAATTTCATAGCAAATCCTATGAATTTATTTCGGAAACAAGAGATTTTAAGTTTATACTTTAAAATAAAACAAAGTGCTTTTTATGAAATGTTAGAAGTCATTAAAATATTGAATTTACTGGTATAATTGCTTGAAAATTGCTAGAGTATTACAAAGAATCTATTACTATTTAATTATATGAAGGTATTTTGGTATGAAATTGCAATTGTATATTAAATGCTTTTGCTTAACTATAAAGTATTACACAATATAAAGTAATATTTTATCTCATAACCTTTCTTAAAAACAGTCTTTATGTTTTTGCCTCCTATTGTAAGGGTGCAAAAATGCCTTTACAAATTATCTATTTTAAACCACGAATTTGGGCGCCATTGTTACCTGGTGATTCGGTTAATATAAATAAAACAAAGGAATCACGGGTAATCTATTTGTTTATTGGGTAAGAATGAATATTAACAGACCGTGGCAAATAAGCTACGACGGACTTCAATAGAATAAGTATGAAGAGAATGTATAACAGAGCAGTTGAGACTTTAAAAACATAGTTCACAAGTAGTGGGGTTGTAGAGGCGTCAGACTGTATTTAATAAGGTGATATCGAAAAGTTGATAATATATTTGATAGATTTTGAAGTAAATTAATTAAGTTGGTACGATGGATCCGTTAATATGAATTTAGGTAATATTAGTTTTTGCTTAGCTGTAACGCCTGGTAACGGCGTGGGCAGCTAGCCTGAAGACAGCAGGCGCGTCGGCAGCCTGGCTTCACGTGCTCTTCTGGTATCAGCTGGTAGTAGCGAGCGGGTTGGAGGGCTCAACTGCCAACTCCAAGCATTAGCTCCATAAAAAAAAAACCCCGAAGACCGGTTTTGCTGTCGGTGACCTAGTTCGAAGTTTTCACATTATCCACGACCAGTGTCGATCAAGGTTCGCAGCCAAAAAGGGATGCATTCAGTCCGTTGATTATCAGCGGCTGTATTTGACTTTAAAGTCCTAACCAATAAGGTGGCTCCTTAGCTATTTGTCCAATCACATTACGATGGCACAAATAATAAAAGGACTTCACGTAATGACGGTGTGAAATTAAGGACGGCTGACAGTTGTCGGTGTCGTTCAGAAACGGGAGGGCTAAGGCACTCAGCCGATACTGTCGCGTTCTTAATTGCAGTTTTTAGAAAGTTTAAATTAAATTTAGTTTATTTAGTACTCGATTAAAGGTGGGTATTTTTAAATGTATTTTGATTAGTTTATTTAGTTTATTTAAAAAAAGATGTTTTGTTTGTGAACGATTTATGTTGGTCATCGTTCGCCGTTAAGTTGGTGGCGACGATTCCATAGATAAGTGGTGGCAACCTGACATTAAAATGTTTATTTGGCGGTAATTTTAAATGTGTTGAGTTATTATGTTACGTTGGGTTTTTACTACGTAACAGTATTCAGAAAGGAATGGATACTCACTAAGCTGAAAGCGGGGCCATTTAACTGATAACAGATATCAAAGGTGGAAAAAACCATGCTAACTTACGTCAAAGTAGCAAGGCTAGTTTTTACATATGTAATATATGATATTATTAAAAATATAAAGTTGCCAGACATTTCCTGTAGGCCACAACTTTTGACAGACACTTTAAAAAAATGTGAGGTCTTACGTCTATTCAGGAAGGGTGAATTTTATATACATTATCAAGTATAATATTATACTTCTTGCATTTTAAGAGGGCGGACTTTACTTGTGGTAAATATATATCTGTGGGCGTGAGACCAAAAGCAATTATAATTGTACGCAACGCTCGCAACTGATCAATCCGTCAGACACGCACACTATTGCAATGTGCGTGTACATGTTCAACCATGAGTTGCCTTACGTTCGGAATTTTCCGGGCATGTCCGATAATGTAAGTCCGGCATGGGGCTTTGTCCGGAGTCTTACGCGACTAAAAGGCTGGCCTGCATTTTGGGCAACTGCCGGCCGATTGGTAAGGTGGCCAACGTTTTGGAAATGTTTCCAACTGACAGGGATTTAGAGCCTATTTATTTAATTGTATTTTTTTAAACTGTCGGTTATACTAGTTGTATATTTTAATTTTAAGATTTTTTATTTAAATGTGAACAATTATGCAATTTTAAAGAAACAAATATACTTATAAGTCGTGGTAGCGTAAGCTAGCGCACGCGTCCTAAACTCAAAGGTCGCGGGTTCGATCCTGGCCGTAACGCATACACCACTTGGGTGTTTTCTGATCAAATGTGCATATTGTTACAATTACCACGTGCAAACAACGGTGAAGGAAACATCGTGATGCAACGGGTATGCGGGTATACCGTCCATTCCCCCCTACCATGGGAGGCCCGAGCCCAGCAGTGGGACAGTTATGGGCTGTTGTTATAAGTTTTAAAAATCAATTTATTATTCTCAACTCCGAATCTTGATTGATTCATCTGGCAACCCTAGCCAAGACTAAAGCCCGCCTTTATGAATTGTAAGATTCATACACGTTATTTATAATTTCACAACAGGCAAACACATGTGCCTTTAAATCAGGCACATGTGACCTGCCAGGACAGATTGCTTGTACATTAGATTGACAACTGTCAACAGACATACGAGTACAAAGAAAGAAATCTTCACTACTAATTGCATTTAGTAATTGACATCTTTGTGTTTTTCATTGTTTTGCAGAAGTGGTATCCCAAGGCGCTAAGCTATACATAAAGCTTGACTTTTTTATTGTTTTTTAGTTAGGTTTCAAAATTGGACAATTCAATTTAAAACAGAACGCAGTAATAGAGTTGCAATATTTAAACTATATAATATATATATATATATATATATATATATATATATATATATATATATATATATATATATATATATATATATAGGTATAGACCAGGGTAGATCATTTTTGAAAAAAGAAATATAGTAGGATGAAACCCATTGGAATAGGAAGAGAATATAACAGAAATGAAGGGAAAAATCATTTACATTTTGTAATCGATACGTGCCAAGCGTGACCTGCAACGCATGTTAAAATTATTACAAATAAAAATTAGTGGCGTAAAAATAGATATATAATTATATATATATAGAATACTTACATTTAATAAACGTAGCACCGCAGCTTGAGTATATAACGCAGCGCACCCCCCAACCCGCCAGTTGACCGGTAGCACTTGCCCGCGACGCGACATACATACCTCCGTTATATCCGCAACGCAGTGCTATTTTTTAAACTACAAAATTGTTTTATTTCGCGAATCTTAGTCACCACTCACGTCAGATCCAGCATCCTTTACAGTTTGGTCCTTTAGCCGAATCAACCGTGAACTGTGACACTGTGTAGTGAATTAGTAACGATGTTTTCGACGCCACCGCCTCGCAACGACGACCGTCCAGCGGAAAAAACCGTTCGTACTCGAGGTGCATTTAAACGACAAAAGGAGCTGTTTAAAAACGAACCAGTGCATCAAGTACATTCTGAAATTATTAAAGCTGAAGCATCTGGTAAAGTGCAGTTACCGAATCGTCCTTTTACGGAAGGCGGTAGCTTAAAAAGGAGCATACACAGCGAAAAGCTTAGTACTGCAAAGAATTCTGGCTCCAACATATCAATTGAAGCCCGTAAAAAGCAGCTGGAATATGAAGCTGCAAAAGCTAAAGCCGCAATAGAAAAAGAGTTGTTGGATAAAAAGTTAGCTGCAGATCTAGCAGCACTAGGAAGCCAATCCGGCAAAAGCCAATGTAGTTCAAGACACAAACAAAGTGCAATAATGGGTTCTGCAGAAAAAGTCGAGCAGTGGCTAGAAAAAAGCCATAATAATGAAAAAAAAAAAAAAAAAAAAAAAAAAAAAAAAAAAAAAAAGTGGGTAGTTGCAAAGTGAACACGTATAAGTTACGCTCTGCAGTTTTTTATTGATTAAATTTATTTTAGTGTAATATTTAAACAATATTTCATGGTTAAAAGCCGTAACTAATTTTGTTACCTGCCTTTTGGTGTTAATTTCGGCAATCATTTAAGATTAAAACACATAAACAGTACTCGCAATATAACAATGGATTCCGTTAAACAACCTCTGATGGAAATCACGGAAGTGTTCCATAAAAAGATGGCAGCCTTTGAAGAAGAGTTGCAGAAGGTCTCCAGCATGCCGTCTACCTCTGGAACCTTGGCTACCGAGTTTGCTGCTTTCAAAGTGTTTGTTTTACAAGCATTAAAATCTCTCCAACAGCAATATGAATTCCTAGCTCATAGCCAAGATCAGCTGGATATGCACAGCCGAAGGAAAATACTGCTATTACATGGTATACCAGAAGTAAAAAATGAGGACTCTGCAAAAGTAGTTGTTGATGTGGTCAAGAAGCACTTAAAGCTCTCCGAGTTCTCTACCGATTGTATCCGCAGATGTCATCGATTAGGAAGGAATTCTAACTCAAAAAGACATAGGCCTTTACTTGTTAAACTGAACGAAGTAAGAATTCGAGACGAACTGTGGTTTCAAAAAACAAGACTGAAAGGAACTGAGATTACTATGTCTGAATTCTTAACGAAAATGCGTCACGATATATTTATGGCTGCGCGCCAAAAATTTGGCGTCTCCAAGTGCTGGACCAGAGAAGGCCAAATCTTTGTTCTGGGGCCTGATGATGTGCGACACAGGATTTCTACTCTCAGCGATTTTAATAAGATATCTCAAATTGAGATTGAAGTAAAGCCCACCACGGCTCCTAAGGATACCACTAACGTAATCACTAAGGCTAAACGAGCGGCAACTACAAAGAAGTAACTAATTGAGCATATGTTCTATTTTTAGTTATCTTAAAAGGTTTGTCCGGGTAATTATGCGTATTGGCTTGTTATACTATGTTGGTGGTTCGAAATGTATGGTAAAATTAATAAAGTAACTTTATAATCTTTTAACTTGAATTATATATAGCCTGTGACTAGTGTAAAATTAATATGTGATGTGCTTCGATCGCAGCCTATGACACTATTATTTCGCTTGAAACTTGTTTAGCAACTATTTAAATGCAAAGTGTGTTTTATCTATCTTATTTATATATATAATTTTTAGAAAGTTTTTTTTTTTCCTTTAATGTCGTTTGCCTTTCCTAAGATATTAAATATTAATTTTTAATATACTTAACTACCCGGCTTACTGCTATATGGATAACTATTATAAATTTAAATATTAAAATGGTTTTTCTTTGAATAATTGATATTTATGTGTTTTATAAATAACTTTAGACAATTACGCCAACTGGCAGGTGGATTTTGAAATCTTAATTTTATATATATATCTATATATATTTAATATTATTATTTTTATTTTTTAACGTATATATATTCTGTGATTGTTATCAGTATAAATATACATAATTTAAAAATGTTGTCTAACGATGTTAGTTGTTCTGAATCAGATTCCTTTTTATCGGCCAATGAACTCGAGGACAGTTTTTGTAGTATCCCCTCCACAGCTGAAGTACTCGAAGCGAATTTTTCCGATGTCCCTGAGAACTTTAATGCTGTCCATATAAACGCTCAAAGCATTCCGGCACATTTCTCAGATATTATGGCGACATTTGGCTGTAAGAATCTCCATGCTATCCTGATATCCGAATCATGGTTAAAACCCTGCCTGCCTTCTATTTCTTATAATTTACCTAATTTCAAACTCATACGTAACGATCGAGTTTGTGGTGCCGGTGGTGGCGTTGCTATATACCTACGTGAAGACATTCCTTTTAAGATAGTTCACACATCGCCGCACCCAACACCTCCAAATACCGGTGAATATATTTTTCTTGAAGTCGATATTAGGCACATTAAACTCTTATTGGGTGTTTACTATAGTCCTTCCTTGCATGTTAACTTTTTCTCGTCTTTTGAGACCTTTCTTGAAAATGTTTTACCTTCCTACACCCACTCCATTGTTATGGGCGACTTCAACACTTGCTTGTTAAAACATGATACACGTTCTTTTTCCCTCAAATCAATTGCTGAATCCTGTAACCTCTCCATTCTTCCTCTAGGTGCTACGCATCATTTCCCTAATTCCAAGCCTTCCTTACTTGATCTTATCCTTGTGTCCTCTCCTAATCACGTTGCTAAGCATGGACAATGTCCTGCTGATGCTTTCTCTTACCATGATCTGTTATTCCTCTCTTATAAAATACGTACACCTAAATCCAGGACTAAAACTCTTCTGCAGCGAAATTTTAGTGGTGTGGACGTTGACAATCTCCAAAGGGATGCACGTGAGATTGACTGGACACTGTTGTTAGAAAGTGACTCACTTGATGAGAAAGTTTCCATATTTACTTCCAATCTGATAACTTTATACGACACACATGCCCCCGTCAGACCAGTCAAGATTAAGCATTTACCCGCGCCATGGCTAACTAAAGAAATTAAACTTTTGCTAAATAAGAAAGCTGCAGCAAAAACTAAGTATGCCCGTCGCCCAGATTCTTTTAATCGGGAAAAGTATATTCAGCTTCGAAATCACTGCAATAAGGTGTGTAGAGATGCTCAAAGACGTCATATTCATGAATCTATAAAAAACAATGACCCACACAAAGTGTGGAAGTTTCTTAAGTCTTTAGGGGTCGGGAAAACAAAAAATTGTTCTCTTGATACACAATTTAATTTAGATTTTCTTAATCAACATTTCTCATCGTCAGCTAGCTTTGATATAGCCACAAAATCAAATACATTAGATTACCTTTCAACTCTCCCAGCCCCTGACTATCCCCAATTTGTTTTTACTCAACTTGTTGATTGTGATGTTAAGACGAGTGTTTTAGCCATAACATCTAAAGCAGTTGGTAGTGACAGCATAAGCCGTAATATGATCCTTCCCATCCTTGATATAATCCTTCCTATTCTAACACACATTTTTAATCATTCCTTATCCTGTGGCTGTTTCCCTAATTCTTGGAAAGAAGCCGAAATAATACCAGTTCCAAAAACAAGAAATCCTGCCTCTTATTCACAGTTCCGTCCTATATCCATCCTACCCTTCCTCTCCAAAGTTCTCGAACGTTTAATTAATAGCCAACTTTCCAAATTTCTTAACACCCATTCTCTTTTTAATCCTCTCCAATCTGGCTTTAGACCAGGGCATAGTACTACTACTGCTTTAGTTAAAGTTACCGATGATATCAGACATGCTATGGAGCTAGGCAAAGTTACAGTACTGACTTTACTAGATTTCAGTAATGCATTCAACACCGTAGACTTTGATATATTACTTGCATTATTAAGCAGTCTTAACATATCTCCAACGGCAGTTGAGTGGTTTCGCAGTTACCTGTTTGGTCGCCAGCAACGTATACGTACTGAGGATGCTTTCTCCGCCTGGTGCAATACTTCTGCTGGCGTACCACAGGGTGGCGTCTTATCTCCATTGCTCTTCGCCATTTTCATCAATTCTATCTCTCATAATCTTCAAAGCTCCTACCACCTTTATGCAGATGACCTTCAAATTTATACTCATGCTTCGATTGACAACATAGGTGAAGCTGTTGACCTCACAAACCAAGACTTACGACATATATTAGAATGGAGTAAGTCATTTGGACTGACTGTAAATCCATCTAAGACTCAGACCATTGTTGTGGGTAGCTCCAGGATGATTTCTAAAGTTGAGCTTCCCACTTTACCCCAGGTTCTTTTTGACGATGTCATCATTCCTTACAGCGAAAAAGTGAAAGACCTGGGAATTTACATTGACAACTTTCTATCCTGGGGTCCCCAACTAAAAGAAGTCAGTCGAAAGTTGTTTGCGTCAGCGGCTTCACTAAGGAGGTTGCGAAACTTCCTACCTCACACCACTAAAATTGAACTTGTACAAGCCCTCCTACTCCCCATCTTAGATTACGCCGATGTCAGCTATCTTGACCTCACCGAAAGCCAACTTAATAAACTTGAGCGACTCCATAACTTTTGTATCCGATTCATATTTGGTTTGCGTAAGTATGATCATGTCTCAGAATTTCGTGTTAAACTCAAGTGGCTTCCTGTCCGTCTTCGTCGGAATGCTCATATTCTGTCCCTTCTATATAACATACTATTTAATCCTACAGCGCCTTCTTATCTCAAGGAGCGTTTTAAATATTTACACCTTAGCCATAGTCATCACCTCAGGTCATCGGAAAACATACGTCTAGAAACACCCGTAAATCATTCGCGATTTTACAATAAATCTTTTACAGTTAATGCAGCGAGCCTATGGAATGCGCTACCTGTGAAAATCAGGCATGCTCAGTCTCTTCAGGCGTTCAACGGACTCGTGAAGGAACATTACCTCGGGCTCTAATAGTCTAGTCAATAATAACATCTTCATTCCTCCCCATATTTACTTATATAGCTCTATACATTATTTCTATGTTTATTATTTATTTATGTCTATTAAATTATGTATATTTTTGTCTTATTTCCATGTCTATTTATACTTACTATCTCAAAATCTTATATATATACTTTTTCATTCTATTTATATTGCAAAACCCACATGTCACACAATTTTCTCTAATCCATCCTAAGGTTGTCTGGAAGAAATTGCTTTTAGTGATAAGACCGCCTATTGTCTTCTGTAGTTAAAATTCTTAAATTGTATCTGAATATTATGCAATAAAGTATATTCTATTCTATTCTATTCTAATGGCGTTCCCGCTCCACCCGCTGCCATGTTTAGTAGCAGCCCCGACCTGCATAACCTCGTTAGTGCAATTCAAGAAACAAATCTTCAAAATAAATTAATGTTATCGAGATTTGCAGCTGCCAAGGACCTTCCTCAGTTCCATGGTGACCCTCTGGAGTGGCTAGCTTTTAAACAAGCTTACGAGGAATCATCGACCTTCTGTGGATTCAGTGGCACTGAAAATACTTGGAGGTTACGCAAGTGCTTGCACGGTGAAGCCAAGGAGGCAGTATCCTTTCTTCTTATTACTAACACGGCTCCTAATATTATAATAGAAACTCTAGAACTTAGATTTGGTAGGCCTGAAATAATAATAAATAAAATAACGCAAAAATTAAAGAAGTTACCATCACTATCACAAAATTACCATCACGATATAGTATCTTTTGCAATTAAAATTAAAGACTTCGTGGCTGCTGCGCAGGCAGTCCAACAAATAGATTACCTACGTAGCCCCGAATTAGTAACATTAGTACTCTCTAAGTGCCCTAACGCATTGCTTAACAAATGGGCTGACTACTATAGCATGCACAATTGTAGTGAAAAGGCAAAATTAGAGTTGATAGCGGAGTTTCTATACAGTGAGGCAAACAAAATATCAGCTGCAGGCTTAAGTCATATTTATAGTCAAGCCGATAGCAAAAGAAAACCCGAAGAACGTAAGCCACATTCGGTACTAGTTAATGATAGCACTGAGAACAATGAGGACACCCTCAAGTGCAAGTTTTGTCTTTTGAGTAATCACAGACTACCTGAGTGTGCCCGCTTCAAACGCGCTTTAACTAGGGATCGGTGGCGTTACGTTAGGACACACAAACTGTGTCACAAATGCTTGGTGGCATCTCACGATCGTGACACCTGCTCTGCCAGCCCCTGTGGCGTAGAATCGTGCGAACTACCACACCACCGCCTCTTACATTGGAAACCCAGAAATAGCGTTCAAATAACGCGTAATAATAGCGAAATACATCTTAACAATGACAATAATGTGCTCGTAAATATAAACGAATCAAGTGCTCCCTCCGAAAGTAACGAAACCGTTGCGAACACAAATATAAATACACCGCATGTGTTCCTAAAAGTTGTGCCTATAATCCTACAAGGGCCTGGTGGAAAGTTACTCACACACGCACTCCTAGACGACGGCGCATCAGTGTCATTAATATCGGCGGATGTCGCGGACCACGTTGGCCTAAAAGGACGTAAAAAAACCCTATGTGTACGCGGTGCTTGGAACTCTGAACTATCGTGTGAAAGCGAGGTGATAAAGTGTAAAATAACAAACCAAAACAATCAACTTTACGAACTTAATGTTAGGAAAATAAATGAACTCGATTTGCCTATTCAAAAACTGTCAAAAATAAATATAAAAAACTATGAACATTTAAATCATATAGATAAATCTAGTCTGTGTTGTGTTAATGTGAAACCAAAAGTTTTAATCGGACAAGACAATTACCAGTTAATCGCCCCTATTAAAACTATCATTCGGAAGAGAAATGAGCCGTGTGCTACGCTTACACCGCTAGGATGGTGTATTCACGGAATGTGTTCGACGTCGACGTTATCATCGGAGCTGTTAGTATCAGTGGTACAACAGCACGAGACTCCCGCGAGCGCGACTCACCGCCGCCCTCGCCACGCTTGCACTGGCGCTGCCCGCAGTGATGCATCGCTATTGTCACTGATAGCGGCAACGCCCACAGGCGCATGCGAGGCAACAAGTGATTGGTGCGCGCGAGCACCGGAGCGCTGTCCGCGTTGTAATGATAACGCGATACACACAGCCCTCGAGAATGACATACAACTTCACGAACTTGTCCGCAAATCTTTTATGTTCGAAAGTATTGGAATAAATAATAATCCAAGACAGAATAAAAATGAATTACGTGCTGTAAATATTGTTGAAAATTCCGCACGACTGAGAAATGGAAAATGGGAAGTTGGCCTGCCTTGGAAGGACGAAAATGCACAGATGGTTGATTCATACGCTAACGCCTATAAACGCCTAAAAGCGTCTGAGAGGAAATCTTCTCTAGATAAAGAATACGCTGCAAAATATCAGGAGAAAATACATCACTTGTTCGTCAATCACTATGCCCGCGAAGTAGAAGACGATGAACATGCGAACAAAATATGGTATTTGCCACATTTCGGAGTACATAATTTAAACAAGAAAAAACTCCGTCTTGTATTCGACGCGGCTGCATTGTCCGCCGAACGATCTCTCAATGATTATCTACTCCAAGGCCCCGACTTACTCGAGTCGTTACTCGGCATTATGTTGCGCTTCCGAGAACGTGCGATTGGACTTACAGGCGACATAAAGGAATTCTTCCTTAGAGTCAAAATAAGACCTGAAGACCAACACGCCCTTAGATTTTTATGGCGAGATAATCCAGAGGAACCCGTTAAAAAATACGCTATGACATCTTTGATATTTGGGGCGAATTGTTCGCCTTTCATCGCACAACATATAAAAAATAAAAACGCATTGCGCTTTAACAACGAAATGCCGGACGCCGTTGCAGCTATAATAAAAAATCATTATATGGACGATTATATCGACTGCTTCGACGACAGCGACACTGCTGTGAGGATCATGAAAGAGGTCTCCTATATACATAAACAAGGGGATTTCGAAATCAGAAACTGGACATCAAATGAACCGCAAGTCTGTCAAGACATGCCAAGGGACGTCTTGAGCGACACCGCCGTAAAGTTCAAAACTGATGAAGACGACCGGAGTGAACGCACACTCGGTCTGCTGTGGTTCCCCGGCTCAGACACATTCGGGTTTAACCTATCCCTAGACCAAGTCCCGAAAGCAATTCTAGAAGGTCGGCAGAGGCCTACCAAACGCGAGCTGCTTCGACTTATTATGTCGATTTTCGATATTTACGGTCTAATTATACCGTTTACCATTAAAGGAAAAATAATCGTACAGCATACCTGGAAATGTCAAATAAAATGGGACGAACAACTGCCAACTAAACAATTTGAAAATTTTCGAAATTGGATTGCTCAATTGCACGAATTAAAGGAAATTCGCGTACCAAGATGGTACTTCCATTCACCATCATCCAAGTCTAACAGAGAGAGCAATATACCTGACAGCCCACGTACACCTTTAAACTCAATACAAATCAGCGAGACGTTACAACTGCACATTTTCTGCGACGCCTCGCCGACCGCCTATGCTGCTGTCGCTTACTGGCGCGCCCACGATAGTGCCGACCATAGCGATGTTCGTGTGTCGTTTATCGCCAGCAAAGCCCGCGTCGCACCTATTAAGACTGTGTCGATTCCACGACTGGAACTCCAAGCCGCTGTACTCGCATGCCGACTTGCCCATATCATTCAAGAGGAACATAGGTGTCAGCCAATAAAAAGATATTTCTGGACTGACTCGACTACTGTATTATACTGGATAAAAAATGAAAATCGCAATTATAAGATGTTTATCGCAAACAGGCTTGGCGAGATAGACGAATTAAGCAATATAAGCGAATGGCGATACATCCCTTCAGAGCGCAATATCGCGGATATAGCTACAAAAAATATAGCCTATAAATTACACCAAGAATGTGAATGGTTCCGAGGACCTACCTTCCTATATGACGAAGAATCTGAATGGCCAATCTCCTCATATGAAAAGGAAAACATAGATATTAGTGAAGAAATTTTAGAGACAATAAACCATGTAACTGTTTGCGACGATAATGACTTACCTATACCGGATCCTGCTAAATTCTCGTCATGGCTTCGTTTATTAAGATGTACTGCCGCCGTGTTGTTGTTTATTGAGAAATGTAAGAAGACCTGTAAAACTACAATTGACGCGGAGTTACTGCTGCGAGCTGAAAAATTAATAATACGCTTTGCTCAAAGACAGTCATTCGCACCGGAGATACATCAACTACGTATTAATAAACCTATTTCACCTAGTAGCCGACTTCGGACGCTCACGCCGTATATAGATGAAGACGAGATTATCAGAGTGGACGGACGAATCGGAGAAGCGAGTAAGGTTACATATGACTCTAAACGGCCAGTAATACTCGATGGACACCATCCTGTAGCGAGATTAATCACGAAACATCACCATGAAAAAATGGCACATGGATGCAATGAAACAGTGGTTAACGAACTCCGACAAAAATACTGGCTAATAAACCTTAGACCCACCGTACGCACAATATCGTCGAGATGTTCATACTGCCGCATCAAAAGAGCGTCTCCCTCTATTCCCCGCATGGCAGACTTACCCGCAGCAAGACTAGCTCATCATCAGCGAGCCTTTACCCATTGTGGAGTAGACCTATTTGGACCGATGGAGATAACAGTCGGCCGTCGACGGGAGCGAAGATATGGCGTATTATTTACATGTATGACAGTGAGAGCCGTCCACCTCGAACTTGTACCATCATTAACCGCTGATTCTTTTATAATGGCCATCAGGCGTATGACTGCCAGACGCGGTTGGCCACTATACATGTATTCAGACAATGGTACTAACCTACGCGGAGCGGAAGCTGAATTGAGAAAATCTTTCCTTGAAATCGACCAAGCTCGAGTAAACCAAGAAATAAGTAATCAAGGAATGTCTTGGTCTTTTATTTCCCCGATCAGCCCGCACAAGGGCGGAGCCTGGGAACGCTTAATTAAAAGTGTAAAGACGGCTTTGAGGGTGATCCTTAAAGAAAGAGCACCAAGAGAAGAAGTCTTACTCACCTTACTAGCCGAAGTTGAGAATATTATTAACAGCAGACCGTTAACGCATGTGTCTGTGGATATTAAAGACATGGAAGCTCTAACGCCTAACCATTTTTTAATCGGCTCCTCATCCAACTTACCTGTCCCGGGAGACTTCAACGATGGAGATCTGTATATCAGGAAAATGTGGAGAATCGCACAGCGGCTAGCAGACATGTTTTGGCAGCGCTGGGTCAAAGAGTTCCTACCTACGCTTCTCCCCCGGCAAAAATGGTACCAGGAAGGAAAAAATTTGCAACCAGGTGACGTGGTTATAATCCTGGATCCCAGTGTTCCCCGAAACACCTGGCAGAAAGGCAGGGTTCAGAAAGTATTCCCAGGGACAGATGGGCGAGTAAGAACAGTAGAAATATGTACAAAATCCGGAATACTTACTAGACCCGTAACTCGCTTGGCACCGCTCCCGATGCTAGAAGAGTGTCCCTGAAGTGACACTGGGCGGAGAATGTAATCGATACGTGCCAAGCGTGACCTGCAACGCATGTTAAAATTATTACAAATAAAAATTAGTGGCGTAAAAATAGATATATAATTATATATATATAGAATACTTACATTTAATAAACGTAGCACCGCAGCTTGAGTATATAACGCAGCGCACCCCCCAACCCGCCAGTTGACCGGTAGCACTTGCCCGCGACGCGACATACATACCTCCGTTATATCCGCAACGCAGTGCTATTTTTTAAACTACAAAATTGTTTTATTTCGCGAATCTTAGTCACCACTCACGTCAGATCCAGCATCCTTTACACATTTCATTGTCGATCTGAGGTCGGGAAGTGGAAGGGGGTCAGTTTTAAGGATGAAGAACGGTTTATCTCGATTTCCGGCAAACCTACAAGTCATATGGAAAAAAATCAAATGGCAAAGTTGTAGATAATAAAAAGATCTAGGACTTTTGTACTCACACTTTTTTCACATAACCACAAGATTTATGTGAAAAATTCAAGTAACCAAGTTTTACTACAACGATACTCTTCATTGTACACCAACTTAAAACAGTGACACATTAACATATCTGAAAACTAGCGACCCGCCCCGGCTTCGCACGGGTGCAATGCTGATACAAAATTAAATACACTACAGAAAAACTATGAACGTTGTATATAAAAACATAGCGGCCCGCTCCGACTTTGCACGGGCATCACTACATAGAAACCTCTAAAATTAGCAATGTTGCCTTAGTATATGATGCATGTATTATACATATAAACCTTCCTCTTGAATCACTCTATCTATTGGAAAAAACCACATCAAAATTCGTTGGGTAGTTTTAAAGATTTAAGCGCACATAGGGATATAGGGACAGAAAAGGCGACTTTGTTTTATACTATGTAGTGATAGTGAAGTGATGATGATTAGTATATAATACAATGGGCGGCCTTATTGCTTAAAGCAATCTCTTCCAGGCAACCTTTGAATGGACAAGGATCTCAATTAAAATAAATTGTTGTTGTGTAGCTTAAGACTAAATTAAAGATAATATATATAATATAATGTATAATAAGATACTTATATATGTACCATATAACCATACAAAATATATATACATTTACTTTTATTTGTACAAAATAGTGACGTCATATAGACAGTATACCCTACACGCAAACGGCTAGGCGGGTTTGACACATCGGTTAACTCGATGTACATGTTTCATGGCGATATTATCCTTCGCCATCATCGCGTGGTATTTGTAAAATATGCACATTTAGAAAACTCCCTAAGTGTTGCCTTCTTTCCAGCTAAAATTCGAACCTGCATAATTTGATATGCGAATTTTGGACACGAGTATGTTGTCCACTACTATACTCGTACTAGCGCTACGTACATTAATGTCCGTCACCAATAAAGTAGGTCATCAAAAATGTTCCCACAGATGCCTTTTCATGACAGAGGGTAGCTGGTTCCGTTGTCAAGTTTCCAGTTATCCTTCGGTAACGGCCGCCTTTTTAGGGTTCCCCGGGGCGCAATCGGCACACAAGCGCTTTATTTAAAACTTGGTGTAGTCATCTCTAGATGTGATTTGAGAATTAAATAATCTATAAACAGTAGAGTCTCACTAATCCAGCACTTCAATAGTCTGGTAGTTCCAATAACCCGATATCCTTCACTCTCGACTCTCTTACCACTCCCTACTCTCGTTTCGCGTTTTCCTCAATTCCTTATAATCAGCTTGTATTTTAAATCTCAGACACCTGGCAGTGATCACAATACAACAATAGGCCGTAAAAGATTACAATACACAATGGGCTGTTTTTTTATCACAAATCTTAACACAAAGTAAACAAAAGAAGTCCAAATGCCAAAAAGGTAATAAAATTTGTTTCAGCAGGTGTGAATTTGTCTTTGTCGGCACCTAGGTCGTAACAATACTATTTGATAATGATGTAACATACATAATACATTATCCCTGATTTAGCATTTAGAATTTGTTAACAAAACGATATATTTAAGAAAATAATGTTCAAAACCTTACTAACATAGATAGTACACTACACCACTAGAGTGCATTTATGTATTGCAAACACAGTTAACAAAATGGCGTGTAAGTTTCTGAACAATGTAACAAATATTAAACTAAAATCCAATGTAATACGAAAACTCAACGATTCAACATTGTACTTTCCAGTGGAATATATGTTCCTGGGCCATCGTATCCCATGTCATCCTTTAGATCTCATATGCCCAATATAACATTCAGGTGATTGGTCGATTTGCCTCAGACAGTAATTTGAGGTAATTCGAAACCTCTCGACAGAGTGCATTAATATAATAGGAGAGTATATATACTTTTATAGTTAAGTTGAATGGTATATTATTTATAGTCGAATGTTAGGCTATGTTTCAGAAGTTATCGGTTTATTTATTTAAGTTTATGGCTTGGCAGCTAAGCTTTTAAGCCAGACTCATCATAGTTTAAATGTTTTCTATTATCTAGTGTGCTTTTTCTAGGGTAGGTATATTATTGTGTAATTTTGTATTTTATTCAAGCTTAAGCTTATTTATGAATACGTGAAGCAAAAACTTTGTACCGACGAACTTTGTACTCTGTTGACGGAAAATTTTCTTAGATCATATAGATATGTTATTTCTCAATGGAAATGTCGCTCATTTATAAAGTATAGAGAAGAAGCTACAAATGCAATTTTTTTTAATTATGCATAAAAATATCAATAAAAATTTGATTAATTGATTTAATATCAATAAAAAACATTACACACACTACCATGTATTTGACACACACATGCATATATACTCTTTTGTTTATTGTTCATGTCAAATTACCAGTGTAGCCGTGGCGAAATCTGTGGTGACAGAAGTACAGTCTTTGACATTAATTATTATGGTCGAATTTCGATTTTATGTGATTTTAGAGTTGGGCGCTGAAAACCAGTGCTGTGTCGGAGCATTTTTTGGCACAGCAAAATACTGAGTACCAACGTCATATCTAAACTTGCGTCATTTTTGTATGTAATATAATGTTACTAGTTGCAGGACTCGAATTAAAATGCTGTTGAAATGATTATAGAGTTCATTAGAACTAAACAAACACGTATAACACAATTATATAACCGAATACATCAAATCCAAACGTAATGCAGAAGGTAGTAATTCAATAAAACGTGCAAAGTCCGTCGCTAATAGAATAGTCCCGAATGTAAACATGTCTCGCCTTGGTCGCGGTTCTCGGTCGATTGCTTCCCTCCCTCAATCAAGACACCGTTTTATAATGCACAAGTGCAATGTGCCCGCCAGGCAACGTAGGCCGACTTTTCTAGAATCAACTTGTACTTCACACCTGGCTAATGAATACAATACAACAATAGGCTGAACTCTAAAAACGTATGCCTATAAATAAGTAAACAAAAGAACACTATCATAAAATAATAAAAATAGTTTCAATGTTATTAGTTATTGGTTCTAATGCCGACGGGTAATAAATGTGCTTCTACAAATCTGTACGTGGAATTTGTCTTTGTCGGCGCCTAGGTTGTAACAATAGCTTCTAATAAATTTGTATTACATGTGTCGCAATTGGAAATAAATATTTTATTTCTTCTTTGTTTTTTCTTCTCTGAAAGATAAACACTGTATACATTCCAGTGACCGTATATCCATGCTCCAGGGCGATCGCATGTCGGCAGTCGTCCCTTGGATTTCCGTCGTCACTTCATCCTTCATACGTCCAAAACGGCGTCCGGGTGTTAACTGTTCGTAAGTTCCCTTTGACTTCGGCTGACGAGGACCGATCCCTTTTATTGGTCCTCTTCAAAGCGAAAGTTTGGTACTAATGGTTATATAGAGGTTATACACAGCTATAATAGACACATCACTATAATTGGTATGTTTTAGTTGTTCTTGAATTATATTATCTGTTAATCAACAAGTTTTAAACAAACTCGTCTTCTTATTAAATGTGCACTTAAAATCTCAAAGAGATTTTATTCTGATTGATTTGGTTTAATACTGGCCACTAAATTTTTCTATTCTTTTTTAAACGACTGCCAAGGAAGGGTTGTTTTTGGCGCGTATCTTTTAAGAATTTCGACAGTTAAGGTATTGTTTTATTTGTGTTAGAAACCCAAAATGTCTTTAGTTAAATGTTTGAAAAAAATGCTGATTTATGGCGCGAAATAGCTATACATTAATTTCGTTATCTCGATGTGCAGGTTTCATCACGATGTTGTTTTTCACCGTTATCAGCACGTGGTAATTGTGACAATATGCACATTATGCCAGCAAGCTGCCTAAGTGGTGCATGCGTTCCGGCTAGGGTTCGAGCCAGCGCCCTTTGACTTTGGAACGCGTGCGTTCGCCATTACGCTACCACGACATATAAGTTAAATAAATTTAATTATGAATGACAAATTGTTTTGAAAAGTTTTTGACCTCGTACTATCATATGAAATTTATAATAGTTATAAATAACTGTAGCCCAATCATATTTAAAACGAAACATATTATAAAATAAAAATTATCAAAGTGCAGGGACACTAAAAAGCCTGAAATAAAATAAATAATTTAAAAAATCAAAAATCCGACTACAAAATGACATATTTTTTATTGCTGAAGCACTGCAAACAGGCTGACGGCCCATCTGTGATAGAAAGTGTTTACCGTCGCCTTTGGATATTAGCAATACCAGAATTGCTGCCAATGTGCCTTGAAGGAAAAACTGGAACCTGGCCACTGATGTACTGAACACAACTCAAAGTTGTCACATGGCGGCATACTGTAAAATGTAATTTAATAGTAATTCACTTAAAAGCGAAATAAGACTAAGAATAGAAAATCAAGTTAAAATAAATTATAAACAAAGTAAACTATTTCGGTTTAACAGACTATTATGAGCTGGAAGCTTAAGTTAAATAGCGCATTAGGTTTAGTAACAGACGGCACCTAATTACAAATTCTGAACAGAAAGAAAAATAATGGATTCTACTTGCTACTAAACTTAATGCTGACATTTGGTAGACACCCTCAGAGTTTTAAGGGTGTGTGGAGCAAACTGATCCCAAATTCAGTCCCTTGGTCCGTCAACCCTCAGAATGCTGAAAATGTATGCACCAAAGTGACCCCAGATTCAGTCTTTTAGTCCATAAACCTTCAAAGTGTAGTGAGTGTATGGACTAAACTGACCCCAGGTTCGGTATTTTGGTCCATAAACCATTAAAATGTTGAGAGTGTATGGACTAAATTGAAAAATACATAAGAATAGATTAATTGATGATTGAATTTTGGCCAGATTCGGCCAAAAATAGTGACCACATTTTATTTTTTTGTAGGCCAGTGTAATTATTAATAAAAAACATAAATGTTCTTTTATTTTTTTCTTCCGTCTACTCTCTTCATTAATGCCTCATTTAGCATTATGTCCAGTTCCAAGCAAGTACAAGCAAGCGGTGAGATAAGTGGGCAGCGCGAATATGTAAAACAATGATAAATCGAACATGGCTCTTGTTATATAGGTTTTTTTTGCATATCATTTGATATGTCACGAAATCAGACAATTTTTTTTTTAAAATTTTTAACGATTGAGCTTAAATAATATTTATTAAATAATAAAAGATCAAAGAGCATGAAAATAATGAGTGGTGCCATCTAACTTAAAGCCATGTAAGGTTAAGCTTTTCGTAATCATTATTGAGCGATTGTGATACCTTGTGTTTTTTTCCAAGACTCGACTTATGATTTAAGATAAAACACACTTGACATGATTAATTGACCACATTAATAACGTTTGTATTAAGCACCACTCTAACGACCCGGTCACGACCTTCACGCTGTGAGCGATAGCCAGGCGCGATTCGATGGGCGACAAGAACGAACGCATTCAAATATAAATCTCGTTAAAATTATGCCCGAAGTGGGCACGACCATAGCAGAAAAGTTGTGTAGGATATGAACAGCGCGAACAATAAACGTTCTAATAAGTTGCGCTTAAGTCATGGCGCTGCTCATTTCTCTCATTACCTTTAAGAAGAAAAAGAAGAAAGAATATTTATTTAGGACAAGATACAAAAAGTAAATAAATAGGCTCTTGCTCAGCATAATGCTAGTTTCACAACCAACGCTAATCTTCCGCAAGTATCTCTAAGTGATGCCACGGCTTCACACATCTTCCTGCTTGCTGCCGCGGAGGTGTAATGTAAATAGCACATTAGATTCATTATACTCAACGTACAACCCGCGAGCCACATGTTACGAGCTGCGCTTTTGTCAGGGTCTATCTGACATACATACATAATATAATGGATTTACAATGGTAACACCTCTAATATTGCAAAAGCCCCTATACTACGGTAACCAGTATACATCAGGTAGCTAATAATACTGATTGTTGTACTCTAGCGATAAAAAAACCTAAAGAAATTAATACTGTGGAACGTGATATCTTATCTAATACGTCTATGTCACCTTTATAAAAAAATGAGTGTAGCTGCATTAGAAGCATGCCACGAATCGATACGCTTGGCGCCAAACTCCGTCGTGTCGCCCATCGCTATACTCAAGTTCGTGGACGGGCTGTAAGAACATAATTACTAATCAAATTAACAATCCCTAAACTCACAATTAATGTCGTCAAATAAATCCCATTTTGCACAACCAGCAAGCTCTTAAGACAATTAACGAGCTATAAAAAACTCTTAACCGCAATGTAGTTGGTCTCTTGCGCGTTAAATACGCCGACATAGTGTCGTAATAGTTTCGCGGGAAACGTTTTAAAGTAGAATGTTTGTGTATGGTACAAATATGCGCTAAGAGCGTTTTGTGTCGCACTGAAAACGTTTCTAGATAGACTATATACTATGTATTATTCATCGAGTTGGAATCCAGTTAGAAAAAGTAAGTTAAAAAACCCCCGATTTTGATACATTCTTCATCGGTGCTCCGTTCCTGTTGGTCTTAGCGTGATGTTATAGCCTTCCTCGATAAACGGGCTATCTAAAACTGAAATAATTTTTCAAATCAGACCAATAGTTGCTGAGATTAGCGCGTTCAAGCAAACAAACAAACATTTCAGCTTTATATATTAGTCCTAGCGGCCCGACGCGGTTTCACCCGCGTTCTGTCCAGCTCCCGTGGTATATAACGTCATGTTATATAGCCTACGACACTCCCTGTTAAAGTACCTTTCGAACAGTTAAAGAATTTTTAAAATCAGTTTATTAGATTCAGAGATTACCCCCTACCAACTTTATAATATTAGTATAGATAAGATAAAGAAAAGATAAGTAAGATAAGTGCAGTTTACTGCTTAAAAAAATAAAAATCCTTACAATCCTATAGCTTTTTTTTATTGCAGGAGGTCAGCAGACAGGCAGACGGCCCACTTGATGGAGAGCGGTTACCATCGCCTATGGACATTTGCAACACCAAAGATGCTACAAATGCGCTGCTGCCCTCTTAAAGGAGACTGCTTAGCTAATACAATGGCCGGCCTAGTATCTTTTCCAGGCAATATAAATTTATATTACAGCGAAGTATTTACGTTAGTTACTTTACATAAAGCTTTCAAAAATACTTATAAGGTGTAAAATATTTATTAACGTAGTAAGGCCATCCTGAAATTATTGTCTTTATTACAGCGCTTAGATTAATCCTATCCGATTAATAATTTAATATGTGCAGGAACGGAGAAATAATACAATATCCTGCGGCTAGACGGCCTGTCGTAAGAGGCGACAAAACAACGCACAGGCGGTAGGGTATTTGCTCGTCTGACTCGTCAACCTTGAGTAGAGTCCCGGCATTAGTGGCCAGATTCCAGTCTGCCTTTAGAGAGCGGCAGCAAATTGGGAGCACTTTTGCTGTTACAAATGTCCATAGGCGATGGTAACCGCTTTCCAACAGGTGGGCCGTCCGCCTGCCTGCCTGATGAACTAGTGAAATAAAAAAAATAGAGTCGGCTCCATCGGTGAGACACCACGCTCTCACACAATATCAGCGTGATTGAATAAATGCCTGCCTGCCTAAATAGCCTAAAGTCCTGATGGCCTGCAATTGATGCTCTTCCAGAGCACATATTATGCACTTAAATCTACTATTTCTTATGACAGCTCAGAAACTTGACCAAGTCTGATTGGTGGGTCTTATACATTAGTTATCTAGATGTGCACGTTTGATTATGATGATTCCTTCGTCGCTTTCATGTGGTAATTGTAACAATGATTGTATTTTTGTTTCTAATAAGTTCACAAATAAATGATTGAATTAAGCTTGCATTTATTAATTTAATAGTATTGTTAATATCAGTTAAATAATTGTTTATGTCACAATTGGCCATAGAAGTCACCAATACAGACATAATATAACAAATATAGTAAATTTATTCGCCATTCCTCCCGGTAGATCATTAACGTAGAGGAAGAAGAGTAGCGGCTTCAACACACTTCCTTGAGGAACACCATAGCGATTATATATTTTTTAAATGGTTTTTGATATGATAAAAATCTTGTTTTTATTAGTTTTCAGCTAGAAGCTATTAGTATGTACCTTGCGCCATCCATATTCCGCTTCACAGCTTGTAAGATAATACAACATGGAGTGTGTCCTTAGAACGTGCTGGCGACAACACAATTCCTTTTGTCTCCCTGCGGTTTAATCTCCGTCAGTCTTCAATCCTTGGCTTCACGATAAATTTCACATAACAGTATATGACATAGCTGGTACTTTTATGAGCTACATAAAAAGTAAATCTTCAGTTATGGGTAACAAAAACTCCTTTATTATTAGCTGTGTAATCAAACCAGTAGTACCATTTGCATAATAAGCCATTTACGATGAAAACAAATCAGTTGCTAAAGTATTTCTGAAGTTTTTTTTATTGCATGATTTCAGCATATGGGCAGACGCACTCTAAAGGGAGATTAGAACCCGGTCACTAATGCCGGAACACAATTCAAGATTGTTATTACGGCATACTCTAGACCAGGAGTGGTAGCCATCCAGACAGGCAAATACTTTACCACCTACCTTTGCGTAGTTTTGTCGCCTCTTACTACAGGTCGTCCGGTGTAGTAAGTTGTATTCTTTCTCCATTCCTGCACGGATAAGGTTCTCATGTAGCCCACAAATTTAAAATATCTTAACAATAATATACTGACAGCACTTAAATATTTTTTTAATGTGACAACATCGAAATAATGGGCGTGGTAGAGCCATAATGGAATCATTATCTTGATTATAGCTATTAAGGCTGATTTACATTGATCCATCTACTCCCTTAGGGAGGGGTTTTACTTCAAAATATTGAAGCGGAAACATTCACGCCAGACTTGGTAGCGTTGTACTGACTTGAAATCAATTCACACGATATCACTATGAAGTCTGTATTGATTTCCTTCGAATTTGAAATAAGTAGCTTGATCAGTGTCAATCAGCGTTTAGTTAGTTAGTTTAGTTTGGTTCATATACTACATAACAGTAGTGTAACGGAAACAACGTTCAATCGTGCAAAGGAGAATGAAAACAAGGGTTTTGAGGATTTGAAAGTTGAGCTGTTGAGTGCTTAAGAGAAATCGTATGTATGGCACGTATAGCGCGGTCGGCAGTGGCGGACAACTCGTTCCGGCCAATCCCGAGTGCAGGTCGTGTGTATTCGCTTGCTCTCTAGGTAATCAATTTACTATTATTTATTAACTATAACTTATTTAACTTTAGTGGTAACACCGAGGGCACCGTTCATCCAAGAAATTCTATCGTCGACAAGTGGGGTTGTGTGGTGCTCGCCGGTCAATTTGTCGCTCCTTCTCCTTAACAGCAATAACACGTTGACCTTAAAAAAAATCTCACCAAATATTAGCTCTTAATTTCAATACGAAGATCCTCCGCATCGCATTTTTTTCTCAGTTCAATAGAAAATAATTCATTATACAGAAAAATGTTCTGAAAGAATTTTGTAAGAAATTTAATGCCCTACAAAATAGGCATCCTATATTTTTTCCGAAAACCTCACTATTTAGATGATATTGAAGATTTAAGTTTTGACAAATTTCATTTTTGTTTATGTTCTTTATAACTCGACAATAAATGACTATTATAAAATGCACAATACAATTTTTTGTTATAAAAACTGTACCCTATGTTTTGGCGATTAAATTAAGCGTTCAAAAAACTTCATTTTTTTCATAATAAATGTTCAGAAAATGAAAACTACTGGGCCAAACTATGTCAAATTTTTAGGGAACCAAATAGCAGCTATTCCGCGTCGAAGAAAAAGAATCACGTTAATTGGATCATAAATCAAACATACATTTAAAAAAAAAGTTTCCGGCGGATTGTGAATTTCCTCCTTTTTTAAAGTTAAAAAAGCGTTTACTCTATTTTCATTAACCTCGTCAAAGACAAAGAAAGAAAAACAAGATGTACATTGATTGGATTAATAACAACCTCCTCTCTTCCAAGTCGGTTGATAAAATAAAGAAGTCGACAAAATACCCTCATTTGTCGTGGCAAGGTCAAGCGGATGCCTCGGGCCGCGTTGGCTGACAAATGAATGTCAGACATATCATGACATTTCTAGCCATTTACGTTATCCACGAGAGAGAATTACTGCCAAATCTATAAGGTTTTATATATTATGAATGACAAGGAAGTCAGTATATAAACAGACAAGCCATACAAGTTTTATTGTGTGTTACAAGATGTCTCCACAGTAGTCATGAGAACCATAGTGTATATTAATTAACATCACATAGACAATCCTCATAAATAATATTTTTAGTCGATTAATCGATAAATCCAATCACCTGGCAAGATGATTCGATTTATAATTAAATTACCATTTTCTAGTCTAGTTAGTTACATTTATAAGCCCACTAAATTATCGTCTAGATAGTTTAGTGCATAATTAGCTAATTATTATTTTAAAAAAATTGTGATCCTGGCAACACTATGATGTAATTGCTATTTTTAGAAATGATGTAATTTTTTATTTTTTAGTAGGTATAGTATTTTCGTATAAAAGGCGTAGAGGACTGTAGACGGGGTTCATTGCTTACTGTGCGGTGTGAATAGTCACACCAAAGGCTGAACAATAAAGGGGAAACCCTGCCCAAATAGTTAGTATTTGGTATATATGATACTTTCTTACCCAAATCTCAGCAAGGCTGTTACATGTGTTACATTATTTACGTATTAGAGATTTCATTATTTAGAAGAAAGAAAAACTTTATTTGAGGCAATAGCGACGTAATTACATTCCTTATACATTTGAAAATTAGTATGCCGTATTTTCAGCACTAAGTTTGCATCCAGCATATTTTTGTGCTGGAATTATATCCGATACAACGCAAATTTTCAGTGTAAACTTTCCTTCTGGACTAAGATTCTGGACGACTCAATTTTGTTAAATAATAAATGTGATGAGTTGATTACACATTTTGAGAGCTCTTTGTAGATGCTAATAACCAATTTGTATATTAGTTTGGTATAAATATTTAAAGGTAGTAGGTATTCAAGCTCAATAGAGTCTCTCGATAAGTATTTCCGTCCACGGGTTGGCCCCGCGCTGTCAACTAGTAAACCTACAGTGTTTAACAAGTGAACCTTGCCTGATCTACGAATTACCGAGTAGTTTGTTAAAGATTGGTGCTATGTTGTCACCGAGTGGTTGACAGCTTGAGGGAGAAACGATCTAGTATTGGTCGGATACCAGATGGCTCTAATGACCTTAACGTTCTCTGTATCCGTGCAGGAACGGAGAGAGAATACAATTTCTTGCGGCCGGGTGGACTGTTGTAAGAGGCGACTAAACAACCCACAGTCAGGTGGTAGGGCATTTGCCCGACTGGATGGCTGCCACCCCTGGTCTAAAGTATGTCGCCATAACAACCTTGGGTTGTGTTCCGGCATTAGTGACCAGGTTCCAGTCTCCCTTAAGAGAACTGCAGCGCATTGGTAGCACCTTTGGTGTTGCAAATGTCCATAGGCGATGGTAACCGCTTTCCATCAAGTGGGCTCTCTGCCTGTCTGCTGAACTCCTGCAATAAAAAATTTAAAAAATGATATTAATATCAAAAAGAAAAAAAATAAGAAATACCGAGCGTTTCGCTACAAAAAAAAAACTTGCCCAAAATACAACAATGTCTAGCGAATGACATCAAAAATAATACATAACAGCCATTTTTACGGCATCTCTAAATTAAAATCATTTTGTTCCCGTCTGTCAACCTTTTAGCAAATTGAAAGCCTTTCTTTCGAGATTGGTACACTTCGATGCAACGAATTGTATGAACACAATATTTTAACGCTCATAATAACAGTATAAAAAATGTTGTTCAATCTAATTTTCTTAAGGGGCTTTTTAAACTTTAAGCTGAGCTCGTCAGATTTCCGGATGTTCAATAAATATTATAGGCGGCATGTTTTTGAAAAACACATACTGACTCTATGCTGATCCCTTTTATTTCGAACAATAACATCGGACAGCCGGGGGAAATAAGTCCAAGCTACTCTTGACGAAAACAAATAGTTAGTATATAACGACTAGAGGTCCCGGCAGACGTTGCCCTGCTCTGAAAAAATAAAAATTTAAGACCGGATCTAAATAATACCGGAACCCATTAAACACACACAAAAATTCATTAAAATCGGTGATCGTTCTCAAGTTAGGCGCGTACATACATTTCCATGCTTAATTATTATGCCTTTTAAATGTTCCTTGGACTTCTACAGCCGTTCTCAAGTTTCTGTGAAACTAACAAACGTCAATTCATTTTTATATAGATAGATGACAACATTAAGATATTACATATTTTAAAGCAAGGTCGCACTAATCAGTTGGTTTAATATTAAACAGACGTGTTACATGTTATACCGGGCAATTGTCATTTGCTAGTAATCTTCGAAGATAGTATACATACGCCGGAGAGGCCATTTTTCTTGTCTCTGAGTGCAAACAAAGCAAATAAAGGACCGCTTATATTCTTTTATATACCACTCGTGTAATGTTCTCGCTTTTAATGAACTGATTGTTACAGAAAATGAATGTTTTATTTATTGTCCCCCACAGTACTACGTACTTATTGTCTCTAATATATTGCGAATTCTTACTTAAAGTGCGACAATTGACTTGAACAGAATTTGGGCGAATATTTTTTTTTATTGTCTTAAGAACGATTGTTGGCGCGGGCGGGGATAAAAAGAAGGAAAGCACTTACAGGATAAAGGCACCGCACCAGACACGCTACGAACGATGAGTTTTGCGGCAGGCACTTCTTCCTCGTGATTCTTTATTCTCGTCTTGCGGTTCCATCGAAGTGGACCAGCTGGAACGATGCAGCGTGTTCTTGCAGCATGCGGGTTGATGAAAGCAGGTTTGAATATCGGCACATCGCACAAAAACGCAGTGAGGTATGCGCACTGAAGTAAGGTCTATGGGTATGCGCGGAAGCAGCGGTGCGTTCAGTGGTCGAACGTAGACTATGTCACATAGCATAGTGACAGATGCGGCGGAAGAGAAAAGAAACAAAAGAGGCGGCGACCAAAAAAGTCTGCACACTAACACCGATCTTTTAACCACCAAATAAAAGTTATCCTATAGAACAAAACAACATGGGAGAGTTAAAAATGACAATTACATGAACAAAACAGTTAAATTGTTTCACTTTTGAATTTAGTCGGGGTATAATTTATTCGACTGACAACATTTAGGTGATGATTGAAAAGTCCGTAAATCGAATCATAAATCTCAGAGTAATCGGTGTACATATGGAATGAAAAGGAAAAATTTTAACAGACTTCGAAAAAAGGAGGAGATTCTCAATTCGTCGGGATCTTTTTTTTTTGTATTTTTATGTATTTGTTTTTCCATTTGGTTCTCTAAAAACTAACTATGTAAAAGTTAGCTATTACGCGTCGAACAAAAAAAGATCACGTAAATCGGATCATAAATCACGGAGTAATCGGTGAACACACATAAAAAAAACAAAGACAAAAAAGATCCCGACCAATTGAGAACCTCCTCCTTTTTTCAAACTCTGTTATTTTTCGGTAATTTTTAGTTTTAGGCCGGTCATTTATAGGTGGGTGAGAAAGTTTTGCAAAATTAAAATAAAATTTTAAACACCCATTTTTCACTGCTGGCACATTATCTTCCATAACAGCCATTAAAGGGTAACCACTTCTTTCACCACTTAGTCTAAGAATTTGCTGTCGACCAACAAAAACCGTATCAAAATCGGCCCAGTAATTTTACATGAAATCTAAATAAACAGATAAATAGACAAGAAGTTAAAAAGTGCATTTTGTTCTCCGTCGTTTCAGTCCAATCCAGTCAGGTTTTTTTTAAAGCTTCTTGTACAAACACGACATGTATAGAATTGTATAATATTAAAGATAAACAAGTCATCTATAATAATATATACTTAACTATACAGAACTCCAAGACATCCCATCCATTAGTTTCAAAGGTATATTACAAGCACGAGTCACGCGTGTCAAGCTGACAAATGCCGGCGATTACTCTACTCGTGCACGCTGCTACGATTACTTGTCACAGCCCAGGCGTGGGACGGGTTGTTGGGCAAAATTACGACCATCCGTCACCTTACAGTACGAGACGTACATCGTCAATTCATTCTCATACATTTAGAGAAGCCAAAAAGTTACCTAAGTATAAAGATTTACGGCCTTACATATAATAATGTTATAACTTGGGTTCTAACAAAAAAAATTCTAATCTGTAAAAGCATTAACAACAAACATTTAAAAACCTTTTTTAAAACAAGTCATTTTCAAATTCACAAGTGTGCCCGCCCTCCCTCTCCTTAGTGTATCCGATAAGGGCCTATCCGCACAGCGGTATTTCACCGCGAGGTTTTTATTTTCGCGTATTAAATTCCGCGATCGGAATTATAGCTAGTACGCACTGCGAATAAAATTTCGTACTATTTTTTTTTTGTAAAGGGTATACTTGTAAAATGTTGTTTACTTTATCATATAAGTATGGTCCTAGGAAGGGAAAGAATCTTTGGACCAGGTTCGTCTGGCAAATTCTTAAGTTACAAACAGCAGTTCTCCAGAGCTTGTTGCTTAGTAGCTGTGGATCATGCTGCAACTGTGAATGTTTCTTGAGTAATTAAAATAATATAAAGATCTGTCTGACAGTTAATACATTCCATTTTGCCTAAAATTCGTTGGTAGGAAACTAACTTTTAAAATAGCTCTTTGAGCTCTCTCCACTTCGACCAGGTGAGGTTTTCCCTGCAATGATGCTTTGACAAAGTGTATAGTAAAACATTTTTATTACGTTCTTGTCAGCAACAAATTTTGGGGACTTGAAAATATAGATTAGTTTACGTAAACGAGGAACTATGATAAAATATATTGCCGCTTTGCTTCAATCTTGCAAGTTGAAATTTTTAAAAACAGTTTTCTGACCTAAAGTAAATAATAATTATGCATTGAATGAAAAAACTTTTTTTCTGTCAATCTACAATGTATTTTCAAAGATACCAAGTTATTTGTTTCGACAAAATTATTTTTTAAAGGTTAAAAAGGCTCTTCTAAGTTTTTATCCGTGCAGGAACGGAGAAAGAATACAATTTCCTGCGGCCCGGCGGCCTGTCGTAAGAGGCGACAAAACAACCCACAGCCAGGTGGTAGGGCATTTGCCCGACTGGATGGCGACCACCCCTGGTCTAGAGTATGCCGCCATAATAACCCTGTGTTGTGTTCCGGCATTAGTGACCAGGTTCCAGGCTCCCTAAAGAGAGCAGCAGCGCATTCGTAGCACCTTTGGTGTTGCAAATGTCCATAGGCGATGGTAACTGCTGTCCATCAAGTGGGCCGTCTGCCTGTCTGCTGATCTCCTGCAATAAAAAAAAAAAAGAACTAGAGGCAATTGGAGGTTTAAATTAAGAAGCGAATCTAATATGATGCCAAGATATTTAATTGTCTCAATTCTTTGAAGGAATGGGCAGTTACAATTTGAGGTCGAGCTTTTACAGGAATGCGCAACAATAGACAAAGTAGGTGGAGGGAGGAGATTTTTGAGAATTTTGGAGAATAGGGTAGGTATTTTGTCTTACCGACATTAACTGTTAGTAAATTAGATTTGAGCCATTTACTTGCAATAAAATATCAAGAGTGGCGAAAAAGCGCGCGCCATCTTTTCAATAGAGACGTTGCACGAATGAGCGTAATTTATGCCACAGTGCGAACATAGCCATACTTACTTTATACGGTACAAAATATTCGCGCGGAAAGAAATTGTACCGCTTCGCGTTTAATTTGCATCATGGTCATGTCACAGATTTTTTCCCGCGCGATTTTCTTCCGCCAGTGCAGCTACTCCTATAATATTAAATGTGTTACAGAATGACGAGAAAAAAAAACGTGCGGTGAAATGTCCGCACTGCTATATTTCACTGCACGTTTTATAGACTGAATTCATACGCACTTGACCTACTTTTTGATTTTCATCACAAATCTATAGCAGAAATGTAATTTTGTTTATTTCAGAGAAGGACAATTCGTAGGAACTCATTCTTACAATAATCGAGACTTTTCAACTACGATTCGATGAATGCTACAATAATTGTAATATTATATATCCCAGCTAAATTCTACTTTATTTTTTAGCACATAAATCTCAAATTCTATTAGATTACTAAGCTTGGAAAGGTACAACAAATGTTGTAGGAGAATTAGCTTTATAACAAACGCAAAAGGTCCAAAATTGTATACATTTTAAAATAAAAACCTAATACTACAGATTTTATATATTACCTTATTGCAATTCAGCTTAGTATTAAAATTGTATACAATATATCCTTTACATCTTTAAAAAGCGTTAATGAGAATTGCACTTTAATGTTAAGAAGTTAAAGTCTAAAATCAGACCAGCATCGAAAGATATCATTGATACCTCTCTCCCGAATACGGAAGTAGATTTAAAAGGATTTTACGTCTCCATTCATGAGTCATGACACTTCAGCCAGATTGAACGGCCAGCGTAACTGTTTCTTTAATAAAGGTGCATTTATAAAGTTAAACAATATAAAACACAGACTGAAACTCAGTTTTAGTAGTTTTGCTGCAAGTTTGCCATAGGTTTATTAGTAACTTGCATATATTTTGAAATCTTAGAACACGCTTTAACCCGTTGGTCTAGTTGTAGCCAGCGAAACTGTTTTTTTAATAAAGGTGCATCTATAAAGTTATACAATATAAAAACATAGACTGAAACTCAGTTTAGTAGTATTCGCTGCAACTTTGCCATAGTGTTATTAGTAATTTGCATATATTTTGAAATCTTACAACACACTTTCACCCGTTGGTGTTGCTGTAGCCAGCAAAACTGTTTCTTTAATAAAGGGGCATTTATAAAGTTAACCAATATAAAACACAGACTGAAACTCGGTTTTAGTAGTATTCACTGCGACTTTGCCATAATTTTATTAGTAACTTGCATATATTTTGAAATCTTAGAACACGCTTTAACCCGTTGGTCTAGTTGTAGCCAGCGAAACTGTTTTTTTAATAAAGGTGCATCTATAAAGTTATACAATATAAAAACACTGACTGAAACTCAGTTTAGTAGTATTCGCTGCAACTTTGCCATAGTGTTATTAGTAATTTGCACATATTTTGAAATCTTACAACACACTTTCACCCGTTGGTGTTGTTGTAGCCAGCAAAACTGTTTCTTTAATAAAGGGGCATTTATAAAGTTAACCAATATAAAACACAGACTGAAACCCAGTTTTAGTAGTATTCACTGCGACTTTGCCATAATTTTATTAGTAACTTGCATATATTTTTAATCTTACAACACGCTTTCACCCCTTGGTTTTGATGTAGCCAGCGAAACTGTGTCTTTAACAATATTAAACATGCCGACTAAACCTCAGTTTTAGTAGTTTTGCTGCAACTTTGCCATAGTGTTAGTAGTAACTTGCATATATTTTATTTTGAAATGTTACAACACGCTTTTACCCGTTGGTCTTGTTGTAGCCAGCGAAACGGTTTCTTTAATAAAGGTGCATTTATAAAGTTAACCAATATAAAACAGACTGAAACTCAGTTTTAGTAGTATTCGCTGCAACTTTGCCATAGTTAGTTTGCATTAGTAACTTGCATATATTTTGGAATCATACAACACGCTTTCACCCGTTGGTCTTGTTGTAGCCAGCGAAACTGTTTCTGTAATAAAGGTGCATTTATAAAGTTAAACAATTTAAAACACAGACTGAAACCCAGTTTTAGTACTGTAATTTGCTGCAACTTTGGCATAGTTTTATATTTGTGTATCTTTTGAAAGTTATAAGACGCTTTCGCCTTTGTCTAGTTGAGGATATATAATAATCTTATATCGATTAGCATTGACAGTGTACTTAGAAATAAGATTAATGTTTTTTTTAAAGTAAAATAATTTTTATCACCGGGCAAAGTTGAACCTATAGCTATCCATGTAGGAAAGGACATAGAATACAATTTCCTGCGGCCGGGCGGCCTGTCTTAAGAGGTGACAAAGCAACCCACAGCCAGGTGGTAGGGCATTTGCCCGACTGGATGGCTACCACCCCTGGTCTAAAGTATGTCGCCATAACAACCTTGAGTTCTGTTCCGGCATAAGTGACTAGGCTCCAGTCTCCCTTAAGATAGCAGCAGCGCATTTGTAGCACCTTTGGTGTTGCAAAAGTCCATAGGCGATTGTAGCCGCTTTCCATCAAGTGGGCCATTTGCCTGTCTGCTGAACTTCTGCTATAAAAATGCTCTAAAAACAAAAAAATACACCTGAAGTATCAAACCCGTCATTATATTTTATTATACAATTTCTTATACACCAGTCACCAAGTTATTTTTCGTTTTTAGAACAATGAAATAAAAGTTGTTTTTTGTCTGTAACTGAATTTTATAGAGTTGTTTGAGAATAGAATAGAATAGAAGTATACAGTCCCCCGGCAATGGAAGAGGCCTCGTGAGGGGGGCCCACGCCTGCCAGGGCTGCGGAGAGGCTAGGTCATATACCCGTAGCCCTGGCATAAGGCGAAGGACGGAACACCCAGGGGTTTTAGTGGGTATCCCTAACCGGGGAATGGCAATAGCATGGCACCAGTTCTGACTGGGCATGCTAGTGCCACCCCCAATCTGGCGAATCCCACACTAGGTCGCGAATTATCCCCCCAAGGTTCTGCCCTTGTCGCGGCTTAGTCCTCAATCGGATTTCCCCTGGTAAACAAAAAGAATAGAAGTATACAATTTCAACCCAAAACTAAAAGACTGGTGGTAAAAAAGTATACTAATCCCAGTAATTTCTCTGTTTCACCGTGAGCGTGTAACTTTGAGTTTTGATTTATTAAGGGTCGGTCCACATCCCTCGGTGGGCTTACCTATATTTTATTATTTTTAATGTTATAGCTTCTCATAAATCTATTTCCTCCTCGCCTTTCGACCTAAATCCTTATAAAGATATAAGATTACGTCTGTATTTGTTTTGGAGTTGAATATATTTTTTTGCAATGCTTATTTTTTTATACTAGCTGTGCTCGCAACTTCGTCCGTGTGGAATTTTTTTCGCGGTGTCCTAAAAAAGTAGCCTAAGTTACTTCTTATAACATCGGCTATCTGGTCCCGCCAAAATTGGTCTAGCCGTTTTTAGCTGGAACATCCAGACAGACGGACCGGCAAAAAAATTTAAATATATTTTTTAATGCAAATGCCGTATATACTAGGGTGGCTCAAAAATCTGATTATTTTCTTTGAGTCTCGAGTGAAAGATGTTATTTTTTGATGTTTTAAAAATTCCCTCCAAAGTAGCTCATAAAAAAAATTTAAAAGGTCACTCCAATTTTTTTAATAATTCAAACATCCACCTCTTTAAAAAAATTGAGCTGTCCTTTGAAGGTAATTCTTATAACTTCAAAAAAAAGTCTATACAGATTACAAAGACCTGAGCTTGGGTTCTCGAATTTGTGCACCACATTCGTCTGTGGAACCGACGTAATCGACCCAGAATATCACAGTATTTCTGGCTTCTTGAATGACATCTTACAGAGGACGCTAATTTGCCGCATTTATTGGAGCCGAACGATATTGCACGTGACATTAGTAGGCGTCCTGACAGAATGACTCTAATTCTCTGGCGACGAGGCAAGACTTTGATATGAGAAGTGACCTGCGTGGATAGATCAGCGGGTTCGGCGGCTGAAACTGCTGAATGACTCAAGCGGTCTAAAAATGAAGCCTTCGTTTGGAGTTGAAACATTAGGTCCGTGGGGTCCATCGGCAAAGAGTTTCTTCAAAGAGATTTGCAAGAAACTCTTTGATGCCATGCCCGTGATCAGAAGGCTGGCTCATATTTCGCCAAACAAATAAGCATCGCCATACAGATTCTAGCAGACATTAAATCGAAAGCATCCAAACAAATGTTAATAGATTTAAGTGAAATAATTTGATTTTTTTAAACTATAAGGTACAATGGGACTGACATATTTTTTGTAAATGAAAGTCCCTTCAAAATAAAGAGAGAAAAAAATAAGCATCGCCATACAGCGCGTCAATGCAGCCAGCCTTCTGGGCACGCTCCCATCTGGCAGTGATTTGTAACACGGTCTATAAAAACTTGAAATATTTATTTTTAGTTTTAAATTGTATTTAATTCCGATTTAATTAATATGTAACTTTTATCCAAAGAATTTTTGTATTTCACATGTTTATATATAAGAAGAAGACTAAAAGAGGAAACAATCAAAGAACATTTATAATCCATTAAGAATGGAACCCTAAAAAAAAAATCAAAAAGTCAGCGGAAGGCTGTTCTCATATACTGTTTATGATTACAACAACTTTGGTAAGTTGAAAGCAAACGTTGCATTAAGTTCCTAGTTGGGAACACACCTGCCACCTGTCTCGGCGTGATAACTAACTTTCTAAGTGCCGCCACAACTTTATTTGCGGGTAGTTCATATTATTATAGGCAGTAGCTTTATTTAACTTACATAAAAACTTTCGCTTATTTATATATAATCTAATTACTATTGTTCTGCACTCCTTCTCTATATAAACTATAAGGCCCTTACTTATCTTAAATTTAAAGAAACTGCTCAGAAACTTATTAATGAAAATCTCACCCATAAACTCCTCTTTAGTCGTATATTTTGGGTACAACCAACGTTAATCATTCAAATTCTGTTTATCTGTGCTTCTCTTAGGTACACACGTTGATAAGTGAAAAAAGAGATATTCATTGATTAGAGACTGATTCTGATTCTCTTACTTAAGAGATGTCTAATCGTTAAAATGAGGTCGTGTAACTTGGCACTGGCACCTCAGAAGGCCATGTTATATTTGAATTTTTTGACACCATCTGTTTTGATTTCTTCTGTCCTCTTATGTCACTATTTTATCATTCTTGTTTCCCCAATACATTATAGTACATTAATATCCTCCTAATAAAATTAATATCCTTGTTTGCTTTTTTTCTATAATGAAGACCGACTACTGCCGATCGTAATTTATCTACACTTAACAAGATTATTATAAGTAATTTTTCGTAAAAAGGGATACAAAGTTTTCTTCACATTTTAATATATAGATAGATTTAGTAGCATTTAATCATGAAAGCCCAGAATAGTATTTAGTTTTCGCGGCTAGCAGGTACACATAATTACAACTACGTTTCACGGTTTTTAGCGCTGCATTATATTTATTTGATTTTACTAGACCTCAGAACACTGAGCTTTTTCTGCGTGCACCGAAACACCCCTCAACGTGATTGATAATTTTGTCTTTACGTCATCTCCCACCCTTTTTAAATCCTAAGCTGTCTTTCTTATTCATGTATATTAATATATCTTATGTATTGTTACAACTTAGGCGCCGACAAAGACAAATTCTACCTACAGATCTGTAGAAGCACATTTTATTTATTACCTGTCGCCATTTGAACTAATTGTAATCTTTTATTAATCGTCTTCTTTTGTTCACTTATTTATTGGCATACGTTGCTAATTATTGTGGAGAATAGCCTATTGTCGTATTTAATTACGACCTTTGACATTATGTTTGGATTTGTTGTGTGTCGGTTATATTTGTATTATACATTTTTGTATACTTCTAATAAACTCTGTAATAATTCTAACGGCATTATAATTCGAGTCCCGCTAAACTCGTTACAGTATCTATATGTTATTTAGGTCTGATTTTTCAATCACCAGATTATTCATAGAAAACTCTAACATGGAAAAAATAATAATGTCATTTAGATGTGTAAAACATTGAATGGTTTCAATTTTGAAGTCACTTAGGTTATGATATACAAGTAGTCCCCCGGCAGTTAAAGAGGCCTTGCGAGACCAACGTCTGCCAGGGCTGCGGAGAGGCTAGGTCATATACCTGTACCCCTGGCATAAGGCGAAGGACGGGACACCCAGGGGTTTTAGTGGGTATCCCTAACCGGAGAGTGACAATAGCATGGCACCAGTTCTGACTGGGCATGCTAGTGCCACCCCGGATGTGGCGAATCCCACACTAGATCGCGAATTATCCCCACAAGGTTCTGCGCTTGTCGCGGCTTAGTCCTCAATCGGATTTCCCCTGGTAAAAAAAAAGGTTATGACAGACTGAACTGATAACACTTATCTGAAGATTGAAAAGTCGGCCTAGTCATTTACATAGAACATAGACCTAATAAGTACAGTCAGTGGCATCAATCCGCGAGACCGAACATAACTTACTTACGACGCCTGTACAAGTGAAAACAAAAATCTTTGTGCTTTCTTAATAAACAGAAAGTACATACATTTAGGGCCACTTGCATAACATTCCTTAAATTTATTTAAGAAACACTAAACGCATTTAACACCCTTAAATACGATTAGGGTCTTGCACAACGTAAAATTTGTCGCTAAATATGTATAAAGAACTATCAATACATTTTGTGTAAAACGTATTTAGGCAGTTTAATATGATTACCTAATTTTATTTAAAGACGATCGTCATGCAAGCGACCCTTTATTTTTAATAATTATTATAACAATGATTAATTATTATAATAATTAATAAGGCGTTGACGACACGAACATTGAACAAGATACGAGTATGTCAACAAATCGACATTTTTATTTGTACCGTGACTGAATTCACAAGAACTGCATATTGTATTATATGTTATGACGATTGAATAAGTATATACTCGTATGTATATATAATGTATTATATGTACTATGCTATCGTATTGGTGACAACTGTAATGATAGCGATGTTTGTAAGTTAATAAATACATTTGGGATCTTTGAAAATTGCACCCTTGAATGAAAAATTGAGCGAAAAAAGATGAAAGAATGCAGAGGGATTTAAGTCATGCGACGAAAAGAATGTTAAAGAAGATCAATGGGCATAAATTTAAAAGTAGACCAAAAACGAGATAAATGGATTGTGTGAAGCATGATATGGTTATTTATGGTGCGACAAAAACTTTTGTCAGAATAGAGGAGTATGGAAGGATAAGACATGTTTTTTATTTTTTGTACGGGGGAAATCTGTTTGAGGACAATTTTTTTTTATTTAATGACAGGAGTTCATCAGACAGGCAGACGGCCCCTTTGATGGACAACGGTTACCATCGCCTATGGACATTTGCGACACCAAAGGTGCTACTAATGCGCTGCTGCTCTCTTAAGGGAGACTGGAACCTGGCCACTCATTTCGGAACACAATACAAGGTTGTTATGGCGGCATACTCTAGACCAGAAGTGGTCGCCATCCAGTCAAGTAAATACCCTACTTCTTGGCTGTGGGTTGTTTTGTCGCCTCTTACGACAGGCCGCCGGGCCCCAGGAAATTGTATTCTTTCTCCGTTCCTGCACGGATAAAAATAAGCTGCATAAGAACTTCATGCTTTTTTGTTATATTCATAATAAGTTGTATAATTATATGTTTTCAATACCAAGAATAAACTTGGTATACTTTATATCGCCAAAAAATAAAGATCGAATAAATTACCGCGCTTAAAACCGTTAAACGTAGTTTCATTATGTATCCTAGTCGCGAAAACTTAAGAAAATATTAGTATTTTTTATAATGAATAGGTGCGCGTTTGAATGACATTGCGCCTGATGACAGGCAGAAATGCAGTCCAAGGTGGAGCACGCTTACCTAGAAGATACCTGTTCACGCGACATTTGAAATATAACTAAAACCTAGAATATTAATTATTGACTAAAACCCATACCAGTTCGCCTGTACCGCCTCCACCTTGTAAATAGGTCGCAATGGGTACAAGCCGACGCTCTATTGGCCCAGGAGCTCGACTAAGCTTTGCAATAAACTATGATCAGATTTGCCTTTCAATCTGCTATTTTAATTTACATAGTATTCTTCAGAAAGAGACAACGGTAATAGGGTAGAAATCAATTGTGGTACTTTTTGCTGAAAAAATGTTTCATCCTCCTTATTTTTTTTAGTGGAAGTATACCCATGCAGGAACGGAGAAAGAATACAATTTCGTGCGGCCGGGCGGCCTGTCGTAAGAGGCGACAAAACAACCCACAGCCAGGTGGTAGGGCATTTGCTCGACTGGATGGCTACCACCCCTGGTCTAAAGTATGTCGCCATAACAACCTTTTGTTGTGTTCCGGCAATAGTGACCAGGTTCCAGTCGCCCTTAAGAGAGCAGCAGCGCATTTGTAGCACCTCTGGTGTTGCAAATGTCTAAAGGCGATGGTAACCCGTTTAAATCAAGTGGGCCGTCTGCCTGTCTGCTGAACTCCTGCAATAAAAAAAAATAAAAAAATATGTTATTCACAATTCTAAGCTTAATGGATTCGCAATAGAAAAACAACTATGTAATATTTACCTATTTCTTTTACTTATAATACGTAACAAAATATTTGGCATGGCTTTTACTTACATTTTAATAAGCGATTCACAGTGCAATTCACACAACTTAGTCCTGGACTTGTTATCTACTTTCTACTCTGATTCCTTCTTATCCAACTTTACTGCTATCTATTTTTTAGGACACTTATGTGTGCTGCAGCGTTCCGAACAGGATAATGGCTTATTTAAATCAGCACCAATGGAAAACATGTATGTAATAATAATAATAATCGGCAGACAAACACACACATTGTATATCCCCAAATTAAGCAAGTTACGCTTGTGTTATGGGTAATACACAACGGACCACTCTGGGGCCGATCCCAGACACCCAGACCATGGTAAATAGCGGAGAAAATACGTTTCCGAAATTTACTATACCGAGAATCGAACCCGGAGCCTCTGGGTTGCAGTGAGGTAGGCCGGCAAAGGCTTAGCCCGCTCAACCACAGAGGCCGTCGATGTAATAATAATATAATATAATAATAATATTTATTGACACCAAAATTAAATTTACATGTTGTCTTAAAATTTATAACTGTTTGGGTACTAACACCTAAGCTAGGCCAAGCCTGTCTCTTAGGTGTTAGTTCCTTCCAGTGACTTAAGAACTACGACATGAGTGTGTAACGATTTTAGTAAGTATGGTAAGTAATCAGAAACAAAGAATTAGAAAGATAATAATTTAAAAGGTAGATCGAAATTATTTTGAAGCGAGTGAGAAGTACATAAATAATTGTCAATAGAACGAAAACACTGCATACTTGGGACTTAGGAACATTAACGATTTTAATTACATTATTTGTAGCAAAAGAGTAGTTTCAGGTTTTAGTTTAGTTTTGGGCTTTATATTTTTTATAATGTTAATGTATCATATTAAAATGTGACGGTAAAGTTTGACATATACTTTTTGCTACCCTCTATTAAAAACAAAAATAGCTAGCCGTGAAACACAGAGTATTATTTACTGATAAGAGGCAATGTAGACTGTTGTTGGATGCAAGTTTACACATAGGTTTACGTTTGACCACCGTCTCACCTGATGTTGTAGGTAGAAGATACCTATTCACTCGTGACTTGAAAACTTCAAGATTGTATTTTTGGGTTGCGATTCTAAGGAACACTACCCGAAATGTATCCGATAGAAGAAGAATAATTTTGTGATAGGGGTAATCAGTTACGACGTCATTGTTTAAAAAGTCAAGTGGCTTATTGATCATTATTCAAACAGGAGGTGTACGTGCTCGGATTTCCAAAGAATACTTTAGGAATGTATCCGGGCATCCGAATAATAACCGCTTGTTAGCAAATAATTCAACTGTGAGGGCCGTTGTTGTTTATTCAAACAGTAATAAATATGAATACTTATAACTTTGATACAAGTAGAACATTTAGCACTTTACAGAATGACATAAATCCAAGTCGAATAGTTCACTGGGCCGGCCTTTGATATTGTTTTTGTATATAGGTATATATATGTTCAGAAGTATAGAGTCCCATGGTTCGTAGAGAAGTGTTACAGTCGCGCCTTCGCCGCCGCATTTCGCGCGTACTCGTGTTGGGGGAGGGAGATAGATATACATACACATTACTATAGTCAGAGAGAAAAGAGTATAGTATGTAATGTATGAAAGTTGAAGTCTGGCAACCACGCTTGAAATTCTCGCTTAAATAGTACAGGAGGTAAAATGAAATATAAAGGTGTTTGGCTATTTGTTACGACACGACACCTTCTGCGCATAAATCGAAGGTTCAGTTGAAGCAAATTGAAGGAAGGAAAACATTGCAATTTTTTTCTGAGTCGGTTAAACCTTGTGTAATTAGGATAAAGTCGAATCAAAGATCAATGTAGACTTTAATTAGCATTTATAGTGATAAACATATTAATCATACCCTTTAACTCGAGGAGGACACTGGGTTAAAATAAAGCAAATTATTTAAGATCTGAATTCGTAGTAAATAAGTCCTTTTCATCGTTTGTACAGACATCTATTTAATTGAAAACTTATTTTAATAACAGTCCATAAACGTCCCACTGATGGGCTCGGGCCTCCCATTATAGGAGGGAACGAACAGTATACCTACAACCCGCAAGAGTTAACTTGTGACTTCGCTCGGATTACGTAAGCGCGAGATACTGACGCGTCGGTGGCGAGAGCAGCGGGTGTCGGGAGGGGAGCACGCATTCCACTCAGGTCTCAAGTTAACTCTTGCGGATAATAACACTCTTGTCCAAAGCGGCTTGGTAGGCTAACATTAGTTATCGCGATGTGCAGGTTGCATCACGATGTTTTCCTTTACCGTTGTTAGCACATTGTAGTTGTAACAATATCCACATTAGATCAGATAACTGATTAAGTGGTGCATACAGTACGGCCAAGATTGAACCCGCGCTCTTTGAGTTTGGGACGCGTCCGCTAACCATTACGCTACCATTACATAGCGAAAACTTCACCACGAAAACATATTACTTAACTGAAAAACTGTCCAAACTATCATAAGAATTTATCTCCGCAGTTTTGCAAGTTAACTAAGTGCTTAACCCTTAAACAGGAATTGTCCGTTTTAGGGCCAATTTATTAATCTTCCGTTAAAAATTTCTTTGTCAAATAAAAAATGAATAAATTATAAATTGCAGTTACGCGAATAAAAGAGTTGAAGTGAGTAAAATAATCCAGAGGCCAGCAGCGCGTTAGTACCATTTCTGATGTTACAAACGTCCATAGGCAACGGTAACCGCTTTCTACCAGGTGGGCCGTCAGCCTGTTTGCTGTGTACTCCGTGTGTGTGTGTGTGTGTGTGTGTGTGTGTGTGTGTGTGTGTGTGTGTGCGTGCGTGCAGGCGTGCGTGCGTGCGTGCGCGTGTGCGTGTGCGTGTTCAAACGATTCAAATTCAAACGAACTTTTGGGTGATTTGTGTACCATATACCGTTATTTACATTACCTATTATATATTTATATCAAAATATCGAGTGTATACGTAATACGTGACAAGCAATAAGCATTTAAAAAACTGCGACAGATGTCATTTGACCCTCGATTCATAATAAAAATGTGTAAAGCAATAAATATTAATTCGTTTTAAGTTATATTTATTTATATCTCGTATTTTATAACAGTTAAATGACTGCATAAAGCGGTTATTTGTACGAAAATATTGTTAAATTCGCCTTGACACGCGAATGAAACTAAGTGGTAGTTAAAACGATCATTGCTTGTAACTCTTCATAAGCTGTGATTCGATTTATGACTGGACATTGCCTGAAAACGAGTATACATTTTGCTTGTAAAAATACTTTAACTGTCGGTTTTCAGTGATATTAAGTGCTAGTAACATTTTCGCACACACAAATGTTAACCAGAGGGTTAAATAACTATCGCCAAGTTTATACTATCATCATCATCCGAGCGTTAAATTCCCGCTGCGTTCGGAGCAATCACTTCAACGCCCAGGGTCCGCTTTCCTACTTGTCTTCTCCACTTCGCGCGATCTTCAGCATCTCCCGTTTTGAGACCATTGGCACGTATGTCATCCTTCCGGGACCGAGACCTGGTGGAGACGGCATGGCTAGACATTTGTTCCCCACGTGACTAGCTGATTTCAGTAAAACGTAGCCGTACTGACGTAAGCGACACTCTGGTAGTTTGTCTGCTATGTCAAGTACGTGAAGGCTGGCGCAGCTGCAGGAGTTCCTGGCGCGATTCTTTCGCGTGACTCCACATATCCTGCCAAGTGTATACGATGACTGAACATGATATTCAGTATTAAATAATTGATTTCGTTTTTTTTTTGCTTGAGTTCAGCAGACAGGCCGATGGGCCACTTGATGGAAAGTGGTATTTATTATATTTTATTCGTACGTAAAAAGGTAGAATATTATCCTGGATTCATTACTATAAACGACACAGAAGGTCCATGTGTGTACTACATAAGTTTACGCACACAAGTAAAAAATGCATCAATTCGTTTGACGTCTGCACTTTTATTGCGTCTATGGTACAATATGTTATGTCAAATTTAAAACGCTCATGAAGAAAATGACCGGTTAGGAATAAGGAACCGGCCAAAAATCTACATGCAAGCGAAGCCACGGTAAAAAGGTAATTTAATAATATTTTAACGCTTCTAACGACTCCACTCACTCGCGGAATTAACCTATTGACTGTGTCAGATAAGGACTTCACAAACATTGGAGTCTAGATATACATTAGAGAATACTTAGTTTACTTATCATTAATTTGGAACTGGGACAAGAGGACAGATTCATCTCGATTAGAAAGGCAAATATAGGTATGTAGAATTAAAATTTTGTGAATTTATTATTGCCAGGCAGGCAAGCATGCAGATGGTCCATCGAATGGAAAGAGTAAAAACCAACAGCCAGCCCTCAAGACACTGTGGGCTCCTTTTGCGCGCTCTGGAACACAAACCTAGTTAATTGTCTTTTTTTTTACCTCTCACCCATTTGAATCTAATATATAAAATTCTCGTGTCACAGTTTTCGTTGCCATACTCCTCCGAAACGGCTTGACCGATTTTGATGAAATTTTTTGTGCTTATCCGGTATCTATGAGAATCGGCCAACATCTATTTTTATCCCCCTAAATGTTAGGGGTAGTCCACCCCTAAATTTTTTCATTTATTTTTTAGACAAAATTTTTAATTTCTATTTTTTTATGATACAACATACAAAAATACATACAACTCTAAATTTTCAACCGTCTACGATCAACCCCTATTTTTTACCGGGCAGGACGACGTCTGCCGGGACAGCTAGTATACTATACAATTATTAGTTGTACTGTGCAAAATTACGATGAAGCAGTATCGGTGACATCTAGCATAGAAAGCAGACGTAACCCTCTAGCCATCACATTAAAGAACCGTGTTTTTTTCATTCCCCTACTTACTGACAAACTCGATCCGTCATGGTATTAATTTCTTTTTTATATATTTTTGTGTCTTTTTTATTTTAATTGCTTTTTCTTTATTATGAATGTCAAAGAAGCAAGTGAGGTGTGTAAGAATAAGCCTGTATGGCACTCTGTTGTTCGTGCCTACCCCGCAAGGGACCTGGCGTGAAGTTATGTATGTATGTATGTATGTGCAGTCTTATATCTAATACGTGTCATTTACTCATCTTAAAGAACTAGGTTGGTCACTCCTGCTATCCTTCTTCCACACTTTCAGATTACATACTTACATGATTTTTTTATTGCACGAGTTCAGCAGAGAGGCGGACGTTCCACCTTATAAAAAGCGTTTACTATTATTACCTATGGACATTTGTAACACCAAACGTGCTAATGTGCTGCCGCTCTCTAAAGTTAGACTGGAACCTGGCTACTAGTGCCGCAACAAAACTCAAGGTTGTTATGGCGTAGACCAGTCTAGGGGTGGTAGCAACCTAGACGGGCAAATTCCCTGCCATCTGGAAAAAGAACCTGATTTAATGAAGTTCTTATTTCTATAGGTGCAACGACGACATTTGAATAGAAACATCAATTGATTGCAAAAGAAGAAGCCAAAATGAAAATAATCCTGATTCTAACATTAACTATAGCAGTAGTGAACTGCGGACTTCTTAAAGAACTCGTACAACCTGTAACAGACAGTGTACATAACGGAGAGCTTTTTAATCAGAAAGAACAAAAAGAAGATGGTAAGGAATCAAAAGGTGTTCTGGATAAACTAGTTAACAATCTAGACGTTGGTGCTGAAAAGCTAATTAGTACCCTAACTGGCGGATTTAAGCCCGAAGGATTAGATGGTCTTAACAAGAACGCAAATGCAACTGAAGACGATACAAAGAAAACAAATAAAAAACCAGAAGTTCCTAAAGTTGACAATGTAAGTAGTACTGAAAAGGCAGATGAAAAGAAAGAGCCGGAAGTTAAGGATTTGGATACCAAAGTTAGTACTACTCTACCTACAGTGGATAACGAAAAAGAAGTTACAGTTGATGAAGTAACAACACCGAAAATCGATGAAGTTAAACCCGAAGAATCAACTAAGAAAATTGAAGGTGTAAAAATAGAAGAAAAAAAATCTTAAAATAAGGACTCCATGATACGTTAAAAAAGAAACATAAATAAATTATAGTATAGGATCCCGCTATACAAAGACCTTCACCGAGTCCTTATTTGATGAAAGCTATTTTATATTAAATTTAAGGTGTCAATAATTGTATTGCATATGGGTTGCCTAAAAAAATTCACTCCAGTATATTATTAATTAATAGTTAAAAAAAAACATTTCACCGGTTTGTTTATTAAACAAATTCTATACCAATCGAAAGTATGAAGCCATAGAATATGCAAATGTAAGGTTGCCTATTCTTTTCCGGTGACAACTCTCGGGTAGCTAGGTATAAATAGGTAAATCGATACTAGCATTTTGCACCGGTATGATTATTGAATTAAAACTAAATGAAAATAAATATTATTTCATTATGAACACGGTGGTATAGGGTTGCCTGCGAAAAATCAGTCCCGAATATGTGCAAGTGAATATGTGCGACTGAGAGGTCGCTTATTTAGTTTTAATTCAATAATCAGACCGGTGCAAAATGCTAGAATCGATTTATCTGTTTATACCTGGCTATCCGAGAGTTGTGACCGGAAAAGAATAAGCAACCTAACATTTGCATATTCTATGGGCTTCATACTTTCGATTGGTATAGAATTTGTTTAATAAACAAACCGGTGAAATGTTAAAAAAAAATTTATTATTAATTAATCATATACTGAACTGAAAATTCTTAGGCAACCCATGACACATTAAATTAAATATAAAATAGGTTTCATCAAATAAGCATCTCGGTGAAGGTCGTTGTATAGCGGGATCTTAGACTATTTATTATGTTCATATATAATAATACTATATCATACAACTTTATTACGAATCAAAAATCTGACTTTGTACAAGAAATACAGAAATTGCAAAATAATAAATTATTATTTCACTCGATGTTTTACAAGAATTAAAACAAAATATGTAACGAGGCTCCCATGAACTTTCCTCGAATTTCCCATATAGTGAAAAAAGGTCATATGTTATCCATCCGTACAGGAACGGAGAAAGAATACAATTTCCTGCGGCCGGGCGGCCTGTCGTAAGAGGCGACAAAACAACCCACAGCCAGGTGGTAGGCTATTTGTTCGACTGGATGGCTACCACCCCTAGTCTAAAGTATATAGCCATAACAACTTTGAGTTGTGTTCCGGCATTGGTGACCAGGTTCCAGTCTCCCTTTAGAGAGCAGCAGCGCATTTGTAGCACCTTTTGTGTTGCAAATGTTCATAGGCGATGGTAACCGCTTTCCATCAAGTGGGCCGTCTGCCTGTCTGTTGAACACTTGCAATTAATGAACACTTGCAAATCTTAAAAATGTGAAACTTAATTGTTACTGAAAATACCTGTAACGCCATATAGCAAAGGTGGATCTAACCAAGAGAGTAACACATTAAAATTACGTTGTCATTGTCGCTACCAGGCCATTTTGTAATGTATATGTGTAATATAAATAAAATATATGTGTATATTTATTTTTACTAAACAAATAACGTTGCTGTCTCTGTATTCTTTACATATACTGTATAATTGTTGATGTACGAACTCATTTATTGTGTCCTTATAAATTATATCGAAGGTAGTTCGAAATAAATATCTATCTTATTGAGATTATTAACTTACGGGGCGAGAATTTATTCTGCCGTAACACAGTTGTAATCTAGTACCGGGAGTAGTGATTGTTAAGTATTATTGCATATTGTAAAACATTATAGTAGCAATTAGTGCATTGCAACGTAACGGTGGCGCCGATGAGAAGCGATTGATATATATATATATATATTAGGGTGGTCGTTAAAAAATAAATTTCTTGCGACGCCCCCTAAAAAGCTTCCTTTTAATGAAAAAACACTGGGATTTTTTAAATATTTTTTTCAAGTCAAGATAACACGTGCCTCAAGACGATTCAAGTTAATTTTTGGGTAATATCATGTTTTTTCAGGAAACTTCTTCATACTTAGAAGTAATAATTATATTAAGATTGGAAAAGTTTTAACAATGAAATACCTTCCGTATTATCATTCTCAGTGATGAATTTCAAATTATAGTTTCAGAAAGAGTTTAAAATTCTTCGTGATTCAAGAAATTTAATTTTTAACGACCACCCTAATATATATATATATGGATGATAAGTACCCTAGTATTCCTGACATCCTGTATGCAAAATTTCGTGATGATTTCATGCGTAGTTAATGATATTTCTATGACATATTCGTCGATGGCCCCTTACCATGATTTTCTGCCATGGGCACAAGATTGGCTTGCAAAAGCGAGTTTGTTCTCGAAACTTGGCAATAAGGGAGGCAATATCATAACTTTCCGTTCGTGTGATATTTGTATATGTACGAGGGCTTCGGTACGAATGGTTTCGTATACTTGCGTAATTAAGAGGCCATACATAAATTACGCCACACATTAAGGGGGGGAAAGGATTCGACGAAGTGTAGCATTGTATGATAAGGGGTGGGAGGTGTCCTAAATTTCGTGACGTCACATTTAAGAAAACCTGAAATCCGGACAAACAAACAAACTGGCATTCGCATTTATAATATTAATTAGTATTTTTTTTTTCCTTTTCGCAATATTTCAACTTTAAATTAACACCACCAACGGAGCTTAATTAAACAATGACTCAAAATGTTCTAAGCATTCAGAACATTATACAAATGTTCAGTGAAATTGTTAACAGTGGATAATGAATGCACAATAAATAATTAGAGCGGATTGCCTTAACGAATGGTCGTTAAATTTAAGGGAAATGTTATTTGGCACCTGGCTATAGTGTTGCCAGGTATATCTAATTGCGTGAGATGTGCTGGTTTTTAGAAACATTTAATTAGTTTTAGTATTGTTTGTTTTTTCGTAGAAAATAATTTTGGCATAACACACATTTTGTTTGAAATCAGTTACACTATTTAATGATGTTTTAATGTTTTTTTAACTTAAGAAACATCTACAGATGCTATCAAATAACAGTAATAAACAGTATATTAAAATGGAAAATATTTTTTTAAACAACCACCTTCTCTTATTATGGTTTTGTCTTATTGAGTACTAGCTTCTGCCCGTGCCTTCGTCCGCGTAGAATGGTAAATTTAAAAAAAACTCCGATTTTTAAACATTCTTCATTGGTGCTCCACTCCTATCGCTCGTAGCGTGATGATATAAAGCTTGTAATAGCCTTTCTCGATAAATGGGCTATCTAACACTGAAATATGTTTTCAAATCAGACCAGTAGTTCCTGAAATTAGCGCATTCAAACATACTCTTCAGCTTTATACAGCGTGTTTCATTTCAAATGACAATAAATCATAACTTTAGCGGTCGTACTCCATACAAATTTTTTGGTACTATTAAATCAACCGTAATGTCAAAAAAAAAAATTGAAATTTCCGAACAAATTAATTACGATAAAACGGGAATAAAAACAGAACATCTTGTAAATATTGGTTCGCGAGCGAGAGCGTAAGAATGAACCACTTCCGCGTTTAATGATGAAGAGACGAGCTGGTAACATGATACATTGGTCACTAACCTACCGATTTAGACACAATAACTGATACATGTTGTTGTAATATTCTGAAATGAAAAATGAGGTCCTGTGGCTAAACCAAAGAAGTTACCTTAATTCATTTTTGTATTTGGGCAGAGTACGTCATGAAGAAAACGTGGTCTGATTTATTGTCGTAAGGTCTGAAACACGCTGTATATTAGTATAGATGCACTGTTAGCTACAACTCTATCAATTCTTCGAGAAGAAGATGTACAAATTCTTTTGTATTTTATTTTTAAGAGTTTGCTCTATACAACTCATCAAATATAGATAATTATTTAATTAACGATTTCTTATGCAAAAAAATATATTTTTACCAATCCTCACATTTAGCACCTGCACCTGCATTTTAATTGCAGCTGGTATCATTATTTGGCGACGACACAAGCTGCTTAATAGCTTCATTAGCTTGATGCTTTTTGGTCCTTATGAAGCGGGATTAAGCTCCAGACGTTTGGGGCGATGACCTGAGTGGACGAGCTGAGTTTGGCGATACCAACATAAAACTAATTTAATACCTATTACATAGAAATTGTACATATTATACCACAAAAAACTAAAATGACATAGTAGAAGCAAAAGGCTAAAATAAATTACATATTCAACATACATAAGACATATTATATACAATAAAATACAAATTTGAAGTGACGAAATTGAACAATTATTTACAACACATTTGCTCAAAAAATGTATTTACGAAATATACATTGTTCGCAAGTAACAAATTACGCACTTTACGACGGACCGTGTGGTAAATATGGCACTTAGGTGAAAAAAACATAAAAATCCACCAAGGAGATTAAAATGGACAGAATAAAGAAGCTGAATAATCGCACCTCCTTGGAAGCACTTTTAATCAATTCATTTGTCTCGTCTTCATATTAGAAACATCAAAGATTTTTAAGACTTTCCGACATATTTTTTTGTTTATAATCTGTAAGTTTTTTTTTTAAACTTTATTACATAATAACTATAAACTAGTACAATGAAGGTAACTTATATTGTATTTTATCTCTTAAAGAAGAATACCCTGCCTAGGTCATCGAAGTCAATACGTAAAGTTCCTAGAAGGCAGGCTACATTACCTCGCTGCATCGCCATTCTGTTCAATGTCCAAGGTTCAGCCCTCTGATCACCCGAAGAGTCAATAATATATCGTACTTGATTTATGGCCATCATTATTATAGACCTAATCCTCGTTGTTATTGCATTGCGTCGAAGCTTGCCAGGTGTGCAAATTAACTCAGTGAATGCTTTGTTGTATTATACAGTTCAGTATAAAACAATGCCCCAGTGGAGGGGTAGGGCAGTCAACCGAAGATTTCGATACGAGTAAGACGCTTTCGTCAAGCGATATAGTAACAGACTTTGCGTGTTATTGAATCGTGCAGTTTTGTTCTGCCTGTGCCCAGTTATACTTGTACCTGTTTTATACGTATTTGCATAGTTCTAATAAATTCTATAGTAGTTCCAGCGGCATTTTTAATTCGAGTCCTGTGTAGCTCGTAACATTATATATTGTACTGTTTTCTCGCAAATACGAGAATGCATATACAGACGCCAGAGATTGTGATTCAAAGGCAAATAAAGATGGAAGTATAGACAGATGAGTATAACAAGAGAATAAGGGTTCTATTTTTATTAAAATCAAAAAGCTAGAGACTCTTAAAAGGCATCGTATTTTCCGGAGACTAGTTTTCAGAAGCATAAAAGTTTATTAGGAAATTTCGCCATATATAAGACGATATGGAGGATCTTCGGTGCTATTTTGAGCGTCCTAAAACAACAGGCAAAGGTGTGTGGTATTACTATCTCGGTGCATTTTATGACCTGTTTTTATTACATGACGTTAATGAAATATTTCCTGAATTTATATCATCGTTGCTGTACCAGCCACTTCATTCGCTTGGGATATTGACTTTATATTTATGCCTTCTAAGCTTTGCAAGACGTCAAAATTAATAGATGTTGAACGAATGTACACTGACGGAATTGAAATGTTCGTCACCTTAAAATCTACATTTTAATTATTGTAAGAGCCAGTACACAGGGCGCGTTGCGTCTCCGTTGCGTCGACGCAGCGCTGTCGCTGCGTCATTTTACATACTAATAATCATAGTGTACACACGGTTCGCTGCGTCGACGCAACACACACACGACGGAACTGCAGCCCCCGAAACGAAGCGGGCCATGGTGTACACATTGTGCTGACGGAACGGATATCCTAAAAAAATGTAGCCAAGTTACTATGCATTGTGTGAATTAATAAAATAAGAAGTACCAATTAAACTCTGTGATAACGTGATATAAAAAGTGTATGAAAAATTCAGCAACCTCAAAAACTAAAGTCCACGGACCTAGTAGTACCTAGTAGTACACCTATAAGTGTATCAGGTTAGTTCCTCTTTTTCTTTACTTTTTCCTACGAAGTTTAAATAACACCACCAAGGGACTCAAATAAACACAAAACATTTTCGTCAAAGTCCTAGATTCCAGCGCCATCTATTTTGTCCTACTGTGTCTCTAAATCACTCTCAAATCCACAGAAAAAGAAATCACCAAAATCGGTCCACGAGTTTAGGAAATGACATACATTACAAAAAAGAGTTTTATATTGTTACAAACCGATAAAGAACGCACACCTGCATGTCGTAAAACGCCGTTTGCTGCCTCTTTGATTTAGGAACTCGTTTGTTTACTTTTTGTTTGAATTTTTAATCCAAAAAAACATGCTATTGTTATTGAACTTGTTTTATGGCCTTCGAAGCTTGCCAAGTGTGCGGGATTAACTCGGCGAACGCGATCCTTTGTTCTATTATACAGTTTAGTATAAAACAATGCCCGAATGGAGGGCTGGGGCAGTCAAGCGACGACTACGATACGATTAAGGAGTGTGTAGTACTTTCGATTAGCGTATAGTGACGGACTTTGCGCGTGTTGAATTGCATTGAATCGTGCAGTGTGAACCGGTTGCATCCAGTTTTATTTTTACCTGCTTTATATGTCTTTGTACAGTTCAAATAAACTCTACAGTAATTCCAACGGCATTTATTTTAATTCAAGTCCTGTAGCTCATAACAATATTAAAGGTGTAGATTTAACTAATTTTTTTTAAAACTGAGCACGTTGCTTTCAATTGGCTTGCTTATCCGAACGCAGCTCCAATCCATCACTGTCTACACCAGTGTTTTTCAACGTGTGGGTCGCGACGCCCCAGGGAGTCGCGAAGCCTCTTTAGGGGGTCGCGTAGCTTCTATAGCGGAGTTGCAAAAGGCTGGGAAAGCTACTGCAGTAAAGTCTGCAATATCCGTAGATTCATGAAATTACAAGGACACAAAAGTACTTTCTTTTATTTTTTCTATGACTTGATCACGAACATCAGTCACCATATTGCTTATCCTGCGTTGAATAGTACTGTCAAACAGAGGTATACTTTTGAGTTTTTCGACCTCTTGTTTGCCAAACATAGCCTCCGCCATATCTAAAGCAGCTGGTAAAATCAAACTTTCGACAATAGTATTAGGTTTTTCTGCTTTAGATACACGAAGAGCTACTTCATAGCCACGTTTTCTCATTTTTGCGAGGCGGCCGGTATCGGACGTGATCGTACATATGCGCGTAAATTGCGATATCTATTGGCAACGCATTCGACGTAAAAAAATGTGTTTTACGTACTTAATTATGTATTTAGTCGAACCCTTATGAAAATTAATAAACACGACGGGGGGTCAAAAACTAGTGAAAACGACAAACTCCTTGGTAAGAAAAAGAAATACTGGCGGGCATAGCTCAGATACATATTTGTAATATTAATAAAGAACAAATTCTTCTATTCTCTTTTGCTTTTTTTAAATGTAGTCATTTGTTTGGCTTCGTGTCGGAACGTGTTTTAGAAAATGGAGAAAAACGAAGTGCGAGCCGTTATTAAACATCTTTGTTAAAAAAAGTTAGCGGCGCAAGAGATTCATTGCGATTTGGAGGCCACATGAGGAGAGTCTGCTCCGCCGTATTCCAGTGTCGCAAAGAGGGCTTCTCAATTTCGAGTAGGGAGAACGAGCACGAAAGACGAATATCGTTGCGGCCGTCCATCGACGTTAGTCACCCAAAAAATGTTGCGAAAGTCGAGAAAATTGTATTGAGCGATCGAAGAGTTAGCATTCGATACTTAATTCAAGAAACGGGCATTTCATATGGAAGTATTCAATCCATATTGACACAATCTTTGAATATGAGAAAAGTCTTCGCAAGATGGGTGCCGAGAATGTTAACCGACAGTCAGAAACAAAATCGACTTGACACTTCGAAGATATTGTTGGAAAAGTTTCAAGAAGATTCTGAAAACTTTTTATCTCGTTTCAAAACAATGGACGAAACATGGGTCTATCATTTTGATCCCGAGACAAAACAGCAATCTTCGCAATGGAAACGACCATCATCACCGACTCCGAAGAAGTTTCGTGCCGTGGCATCACCTGGTAAGGTTATGGATTCAATATTTTGGGACTCAGAGGGATAATGTTGATTGATTACCTGGACCATGGAACCACTATTACAGGCCAATATTATGCAGCTTTAATTCCCAAGTTGAGGAATGCCATCAAAGACAAAAGGGAAGGGAAACTTCGAAGGGGCGTGCTGTTTTATCACGCCAACGCACCCGCGCACAGGTCGGCAGTTGCGATGGCTACCATTTAGCAAGCTGGCTTCGAATTGGTTGACCACCTATGTTATTCACTAGATCTGGCGCCTAGGGATTTTTATCTATTCCCCAAATTCAAAGAATACTTCAGGGGAAACAGGTACGAAGACGATAATGAGGTGAAGGATGCAGAGAAGAGCTTTTTGCAGGACCAAGACAAAACTTTTTTTTAAAGGGATTGAAGCCTTGGAAAAGCGCTGGACTCGGTGTGTAGAGAGACTCGGAGACTATGTAAAAAAATAAATTAATAAGTTATCAATAGTTCAATAGTCATTATATTCTATCTCATTCTCACTACTTTTTGATCCCTCGTATGTTGGATTAAAAAATATTTGTCACAAAATAAAATACATGTAAAAAAAGCAACGGGTAGGGGGGTTGCGAAATATTTCTTCATAGTAAGGGGGGTCGCGTCATGAAAAAGGTTGAAAAACACTGGTCTACACAATACTCCCTTTCTGGATTCCTCCAGTATTACCACTATCAACATATATCATTCCGAATTTCACTAAACAAGGTCGTAAATAAAATCCTTTATAGGTTAACACTTGGGGGAACACTTCGAGAAATACTTGGAAGAATGCAGGCAAATTTTCCTCGACAGTTTTCCATGAGCATTTTGGCAATAATGGAACCTTAAGAAAGCTTATATCTGTCTTTGTATGTCACAGTTATCTAACTCAGAAACTACTGCGTTTATATGGATGAAATTAAATAGGAATCCTAACTAAAATCTATACTATCTACTCGTATATAAATTAAATTAATAAATACATTTCTTTTGTACAAGCACAACTTGAAAAAGACTTTATCGATTTCGATAAATAAAAATTGTGTGTATTGGAATACGTCCCCGGGTGGTTTAGATTTACAATTGGAACCGGTAGATGGCACTAGAATCGGGTCCTAAATTTTTACTTTATTCATGGCAGGACAATATCGTCGGGACTGTTGGGAACACCAACAAATTTGACATTGTTACATAAAATATTATAGTTACATAAAATAATAGGTTTGTGGTGACGAGCAGTTAGATTGCCTCGACGTCCAAATGATTGTGAAGCCTCTTTGCCCACTGACACCAGAAAAGCTAAATCTTTTGCCAATTTTACAAAAATTCACTCAGAAATCATCATGTTAATCTTACTTAATAATGTATGTGCTAGTTTACAATACTTTAGACCGTAGTCTTCTGTCCATGTATGTCATTTTTATTTAAATACTAGCTGATGCCAGCGACTATGTCCGCGTGGTACAGTTTTTTAACTATCCCGTAGGAACTCTTTAATTTTTCGGGATCAAAAGTATCCTATATGTTGACCAGGGATATAAGCTACCACCATAGAAGATTGCATTTAAATTGCTCCAGTCGTTTCGGAGTCTAGCCGGTACAAACAGACAGAGAAACAAAAAAATTAAAAAAATCTAAATCTAAAAACTATTTCACTTCTTACATCCCCCTGACTCGGTTTTTAGCATTTTTTTCATTGTACAGAAATTTGACTGCTACAATTTTATTACTTGCATATAGGTTATTTTCTTTTTTCTTTGTTGCATAATAGTTACAGATAATTTAAGAATTTCCTTTGAATCGGGTCTCATGGAAGAAATCGCTTTTAACGATAAGGCCGCCTTTTGTTTTACCAAGTAACCATTGTCTTGTGCATTTTTGTACTTTTTGTTTTGTGAACTATAAAGTGCTGTATATGTCTTAGCCTGTTTTCGTGGGCTTCTGCATGTTTTTATGCTATCTCTGTCACGAACTCCATTTTTAGGTCCCACTTAACTATTTTGACTAAGTCATCTAGGTTGTTAAACACCATTCGTTTGGATGGACCCTTAAATACAATAATTAATTCTTATTAAATTTTCTATTATAAAAACAATACAATTCCCTAATTATGAATACAGAAATAAAATAACTCGTTATACTTGCTATCAGTTTGTTATTTCGGCATTTGTGTTACGAAATGAGATGATTAAAATTAATGAGTACGGCTTTGAGAGATCTCTTTGCTTTGTTTTTAATTAAACATCATTAAGTTTATTTTGTATATTACAAACATATTTGTTTGAACTAGCTCAGAAATTAATTAGAATAAACGATAATTTACAAAGTAAAGGTCAATGAATGAAGGAATGAAAACTCTTTATTATTCAGCATAATCTTAAATTCAGACAATCGATATGGATACATTTGCATTAGAACAATGGGCGGCCTCATCGCTTATAGCTATCTCTTCCAGACATCCCAGTGTCTAAGGAGATTTTAAAGGAAATTACAATAAACGAATTTTGTGGTATACTAAACTAAAATACATACATACATACATAACTTCACGGCAGGTAAACATGAAACAAAACCAACAACAACAAAACAACACATAAACTGAAATCAAGTATAAATAAACTATTATATATACATATATAATTCGATATACGGTGATATTATAAATTATATGTGGGATTCGAAGACGCTTTACGACTCGGTAGCCGGGCCACACATTATGTTTTCTTATTTATTAAAGTCAATGTCAAAAATATAGTGAGTCGGAAGAGGTAGTTGGAAAATATACGACGTAAGATTGATCTAATGAAGTTTGTTTTGTTTTTCTTCAAATAAAACCCACACCTAGTCTTGTCATAATTATTGTTTTATTTTATTTTATTTATTAAGGACAATAAACAGATATACACTTAAGTTACATAAGAAAAAAAAAAGGTAAATAGTACAAAGTCAGTGTTTATCCTACTACATTATCCACGAATATCAAGATGGTAGTGTACAATTTGTAGAGGAAAACGGAACAAATACAATTAAAACGCACACACACACACACTCTCACACTCTCAATTAAAAGAAACAAATCAACTCGCTTATATACATAATTTACATTTACATATGTGTGGAGGATAAAAATAACAGAGATAAGAGAGACAGAAAAAAAATTGTAACAAAGAATTATATTTTTTCTATTGCAAATAACATTTATAAGTTTTACAGTGGGTTAGTTTAAGACATAAATATAAAACAATTTGAAATGTCAAAAGCTTATTCGAAGTGGTCTCCATTGGCTGCAATACAGTCCTTTAACTGTTAAGGCCAGATATCAATAGAAACACGCACTCCTTCCATGGGAAAATTCTTCACTGCTAATCGTGTGGATTGATTTAGGGACTCCAAATTATCATGGCGTTTAGAGCAAGCCGTACTCTTTAAAACTGACCATAAATCATAATCCAGCGGATTAAGATCGGGACTAGACGATGGCCAGTCTTCAGCTCTGATGAAGTCCGAAACGTTCCTTTCCAACCAAGACTGCGTGGACCGAGCTTTATGACCCGGCGCCGAGTCTTGCTGGAAGGACCATTCTTGGTTATTCTACATGGTGTTGTTAAGAGGCTTCACTACCTTCTCAAGAATGGTATCTTGATACACATGTGCCGATATTTTGATACCTTTTTCAAAAAATATGGCTCTGTCTCTCCTTCATAGCTAACACCCCACCAAACCATCACTGAAGACGGATAATGCCCACGTTGTACTTTGTCGACTAATTGAGAAGCTTCCTTAGAGCTTTGAGCATAAACATGGTCATTTTGTTTGTTAAAATGTTGCTCAATTGTAAAAAAAACTCATCTATAAACATTTTTTTTCTGTGATCTCCCTTTGCGTACCGCTTCAGTAGTTTTTTCGCTTTACCACCCTAATCATTTTAAATTATGTGTTAAGAAATAACTAGTGCGTCTCTTATAGGCTGCAAGTCCTAAGTCATCTTTTAAAATAGACGACATGGTTCTAGGTGATGTGTTCATCTCACGTGATAAAATCTTTTGCTCTCGGACAGGATTTCTTCGAATTTTTTCCCTTACTGCTTTGACCACCTTTTTCGTACGAACTTTATTAACAAAAGATTTTTATTTGAGCGAAAACACAGGAATGAGATTGATAGAGAAAATGAAAAAGTATTTTTCCTGCTTATCTATCAATATAGTCGTTTTCCTCAACAAAACATTATTCCATTATTTACCATGAACAAAACGGATATATTTCATAAAGCAATAAAGCTTTTGAAAGTTGATCCTGATTTGCTGTGAATATACAAAAAAGGGGTTCGTAACAAATTTCAGCGGCTATCAACACCCATTGTAAAAGTCTGCAACTTTGCAACGAAACCCGATATGGGCGGTCAACTGCTAAAATGAGTTAAGTGTGATTTGTCATTTATAAATTACTAGCTGACTCGGTAACTTCATACCGCCTCAGAATCACTAAATAAAAACACTGATTTCTGAACGACGGGACGAACATCAAACGTTTGACATACAGTCTAAAGAGCTATGCAAAAATACATAATTTTAAGTTTACCATTTTGTCTTTTTTATAATATTCTACTTCATAGTTAATTTACTGTTTATATTATTTATTAACACAATGATAAAATTACATACTATTGAATACAATGTAAGAAAACTTAACTTATTTGTATTGTATTCTACCCATAATCCCTCAAGACTATAAGTACAATACTGAGCCCAGATCGCCGTCTTCTATGGGTTAATTGTATATCCCATTTTTCGATTCGATATACAACTTTATACGTCTTTGGACAGTGGTCAAACGTTAGGCAGTACGTTACACCACTTCAGATGCTAAGTCTTTACCAAGCATACGTGAGGTCATACATGCTCTCATCTTTGGGATGACTCCGCCAAATACCAGCTGGTGAAGCTAGGGTCAATTGAGAAAACTGTAGAACTGTAGTAATCAGCTAGTGCCTTTTGTCTAACATCTCACCACAACCACATTCACTTTCATAATATTAATTATGATGGATAGAAAGCCAAAAAATGCAGTTTCACCCTTTTACCTTTTGACGGGTGAAGTTTGAAACAAAAGTGCTAAGAGCGGAGCGGTGGCGCCCCCGTCGGCAGTAACGCCACTCGATGGCACTTCTCTTCGTGTTTTCAAACGTTTCCTTTGATTTTTATAAGAGAGATCGGAAGAAATAGGTATTTTAAATTACTGGTAAGTACTTAGGCAAAATACATTTTCTACTTTATAGGATTTTGTAAGAAATTTAATATAAACATTTTGTAAGATATTGTTACGAGTGCGGGACTCGAATTAAAATGCCGTTGGAGTTACTATGGAATTTATTAGAACTATACAAACACGTATAAAACAGGTACAAATATAACTACACACTACTAGTACAAACTGGACGATTATATAACACGCATAAAGTGCGTAACTATACAGCTTATCGAATGCGCAAGTGTTGCTTGTATTGTAATCCTCGCTTAACTGCCTTACCCCTCCGTTCGAGCATTCCTTTTATCATGTACAAATACAATACGTCTCGACGCAAATCAATAATTTCCAAGAATTAGTTCGACACACCTGTCTAATGACTACCATAAAAGATTACAATACACAATAGACTGTTTTTCTTAATTACAAAATTTAAACACAAAGTAAACAAGAGAAGTCCAAATGCGGGAAGGTAATAAACTGTTCTTTATGGGAGGCATGTGTGCATTTACTTTTGTCAGCATGTAACAATAGCACTAAAACATGAGAGACATGTATTGTCTATGGTACGTATAGTTTTTCTTATTTCGACAGCAGTGAAAATTATTTTCCAGGGACAAAAAGTACTGTTTTTATCCATGGAAGCAGGCAACCCCAAACACACTTTCAAAATATGAGAATAGAATAGAATAGAAAACACTTTATTGTTCACCACATACACATAAAATAAACAATTTACAGTAGTCACATTAAACAGTAAAAGTAGGAGCAATGGGCGGCCTTATCGCTTCAGAGCGATCTCTTCCAGACACCCCGGGCTCTGGATTTTATTAACAGGAAATTCGCAAGTATATGAAGGTGGTGCGCTAATTAAATACACATATAATAGAATATATAAACATCACACAATACATATACCTAAAATGAATTTAAAAAAGAATAAACAACAACACATATACATCATTAATATATGTATAGCAACGACAATAGCTATACAATATTATTGAATGAAGAAATGAAATATATATAACACATGCAATCATAATGATCAAGAGTTGTGTATAAAAGTTTGTAAGATTGGTCCCGCAATCGTTGTTAAAGCCCCTTATTGGATACGCGGGTTTTCCCTAAGGACTTTTATTGGGAAACTCAAAAGGGAACTTTTAAAGACCTTAATACATATTATTATTAAACGACTAAGCTTTCAGTCTTCTGAGCAATCGTTGCACAATGGTTGAAGACGAAAGTCTTCGAGCAACGTATCCTATATCTTTACCTAAACTATGTAAAGAAAGTATAAAAGTAAAGATCTTTATACTGACGAATGAATGAATCTTTATTTGTTGAAATACAGGTACAAAAGATGGTTTACATATCGATTGGTCTCGTTGTATTTGACCGAAATATGGTCATACAAATATTTGAGTACTTACATGTCAATTAAAAAATTATAACAATTCTAATTTTATAAACGTAGTTTGATTAACAATATATTAAATACAGAAATTAAATAATGTCAAAAAAAATAGAATTAAGTTAAAAATCAGATGTCAGAGCTAAAAATATAAATTAAATATATTATTTACCTAATAAAATCCCTAATGTCATAAAAACACTTTTCTATCAGCCATGAATATAATTTTAGTTTAAATCTTCTTTTTGGCAATTCTCTTATTGATGTGGGTATTGAATTAAAGACTTTTATGATCATCATTTGGCACTTTTTTGTCTTAACGTGGTGTTGCAGTTTGGTGTTACTTGATATTATTGATATACATGCAAATACACATACCTTTCCTGCTTTAAGCGCGGGGCATCGGAGGAGGGTGGTTTTAGTGGGTATTAGCCATTGTACGTCCAATGGTTCGAGTCTCCACACAAGCTGATCATTATGTTTGGATTGCCTTTAATGGAATGCCTCCATAACTAATAACGGTCTAATCCCTTGCAAAGGATCTAGAATTGTGAGTAAATAGCATTACCCCCGCCTTAAAAAACAAAAGGGCCGCCCCTAGGCGAATACAAGCACTTATCCTAAACGTGTTATCGTCTAGAAAAGTGCCCAAATTCGAGGGAAGTGCCTGTTTATTTAGTTAAATTTGTAGAAATTGTGTATTAAAAATTTACTGAACCTATATGAATTAAACTTGGGTAGTAATAAACTTTTGTTAAATATCTAATCTAAATATGTGTGCTCTGCTAGACAGTAATGTAGTAAAATCGTGAAACAACTAAAAGTAAGTATTTTAATTACTTCTATATTGTCAGAAAGTAACTCATTTTTTTAATACAAAACTTACTTAATTTATTTAATTTACTTATTTATTTATTTATTTATAATTTTGAGTTAGGTTTATTTATAGGATATTTTAGTTTTTGTTAATAGTTGTTAGATTTACGAAATAAATTAATATGTAATCTAAAAAAGTTCCAGTAAGTACACTTATTCCGTTCTCTCTCTTTTCTTTCACCATATCCCAATTAATTGGGGTCGGCAAAATATGTCTTTTCCTTCCACACTCTTCTATTCTGACATACATCTTTGAGAGTACACTTATTCCGCTACTCAACAGTAAATGAGGCTGAGTAAGACTTATATCGATTTAATCATAAAATGATGTTAACCAATAAACCTGGTTAATCCCGTCGTGTTCGTAAGAAATGGATTGACAGGAAATCGTTTAAAAAAGCCATTAACTGGCGGTATTGAGTTGCGTGCAATTCCGGAATTGGGCGTTTGATAGAAGTGAAAATGATAAAAAATACAAATAATTATTTTGCTAGGGTGATCCACGCGATGTCGGTTTCATAAACTTCATTTGTTGTTTCTACTGGTAATCTTATGTTCACTTAGATTAAAGTACATTCGGAAGCATATATTCCTTGTCTCAATATGTAACAAATTGATCCACAATCAAATCCGCAAAGAAAGGAAAATCATAAAAATTTCATCCAGGGTCTTCTTCCTCGGTTTGTGATGAGAAGATTGGGGCCTCGAAGTATAACTCTTGATCCCGGCTGAAACTAGTGGGCAACTACCCACCGGTAATTGGGTTTGGAGCTGCTGGAGACTTTTCCGCATAGCGATGGCTTCTTAGCAGCTCTCGTTGGCCAACCTGCGGCGTTTGGTGGCCTGCGCGGGCTTTCCGCTGACTACTTTCGCGGCTTAGTTGGCCATTGATTGGCGTTTGGTGGCCATCTGGGGCTTTAGGTGGCCATCTGTGGCTTCTGGTGGCCTATATAAAAAAAATGTAAATGCCTAAAAAGAGGGGAAGATGTTTGGCCAGTTGAACAACATAACATCCTTTTACTAATCGAATAATGATTTAACGAATACTTATTAATCGAAAGTAAGGAGAAGGCAAGAGAGAAGAAAGACAGAGAAACAATTCATGGACCGACTGAAGGACAAAGTGGATGTATCGTCCAAAGAAGTAAATAGCTCGCTGATAAGAGAGAAGATTGGAGGAGACTCTACCGACAAGAAGACAGCTCTTAAATGATAGATTGAAGGGAACCTGGTTGTATATAAAATGCTACGTTTGATGTTACAGATGAGACAATGATCCAGATTGGCCACGGACCTTGCATAAAAGACCTAGTATATGACGACCTGAACGAACTACCTCCATTTTTATATACTAATACGAATATCATACATCCGCATAATACCTAATTAATATTTCGAAATTAATTTCACGCATCGAGTAAGCCTTTGTTTAAACTCAAAACATTCAAAACAGCTATGAGACCTAACTTAAATATTTTAGTCTTATTCGCAATTTACATTAATATTACAAATGGTTTAAATCTTCAAATTATTAGAGGAGTGCAAGAGATAGACATTATAAATGCTGTAAAAAAATATATGACTGGTAAAAAGGGTCTAATGTACGATTTAAAAACCCAAAACAAAATAATAGATAATTTACGAAGAAGAACAGCATTAGATAATAAAGAAGTATCCAACGAAAAAGAAATAAAAAATCTCAATAACAAAGTATTAGTTAAAAGAATTATACCACATGCTTATGCTGTAAGTAAATATGATTATGACAGTAAATTTAATACACTATACAAGCCACTGGTAAGAGTTCATAAGACTAGAGCAGTGAAAGATGACAATAGTGATTTTCTGAATAAAGAATTCACATTCGAAAGACTTAATTTCGAACCTAAAAAAGATTCAAAAGAAAAATATACATTAATATTTATGTTTAATAATTCAAATGATATTAATCCCTCTAAACATGATGAATCAAATAATGTTGATATTTTCTCAAAATCTGCACTAATAGAGCCATTCAAGTTGAATATTCCTAATAGTGAACTAATCACCGATGATTTAAATGAAAGAAATCTAGATATTAATAAAGATAAAACAGCTGGTGTTGTTAAAAAAGAGAAATTAAGTAAGATACTCAAAAATGGAGGTATTATACGATTGAACAGTATCGAATCGACAAATATAGCTAATAAAGAAATATATAACATAATATTAGGAATGTTCGGAAAAAAGGAACGTGATAAGCTTAGAGCTAGTATGCTCATAACTAAATCTGCTGAAGAGGAAGACGAATATCGACCTCCAAAATACCTGTTTCATGTAAGCGAAGAAGAAACCAATAGCAAGAAACCTCCAATGCAGCATTACCCTTATTGGAACTATTGGACGGTAGATATAATCATTATATTAAACTAGAAGCCCCGGCAGATGTTGTCCTGCTTTGAAAAAATAAAATCTAGACAAAACAACCCACAACAAAGTAAATATGATAGCTACCACCCCTGTTCTAGAGTATGCCGTCATAATAATCTTGAGATGTGTTCCAGCATTATTGACCAAGTTCCAGTATCCCTTAAGAGAGCAGCAGCGCATTTGTAGCACCTTTCGTGTTGCAAATATCCATAGGCGATGGTAACCGCTTTCCATCAAGTGGGCACTGTTTGCTGAACTTTTTTAAATGATGACACCAAAAAATATTGTTGCAAAGTCCTACACTGACGCTGACGATATTACAATTACCAAGTACTGACAGTGAAGGAAAATATCGTGATGAAACCTATATATCGAGATAACCGATGTGTCCAACCCGCCGATCTGCCGTAGACAAGCATGAGAAGTATACTGTCCGTTCCAATATAAATGGGAGGCCCGAACCCAGCAAGGAGACGTTTATGAGCTGCTATTATTTTAAGATTTTTAATATCCTGAACAAATTAACTGAATTCCAACAATGGTATAGTTTACATACATACATAACTTCACGCCAGGTCCCTTGCGGGGTAGGCACGAACAACAGAGCGCCATATAGGCTTATTCTTACACACCTCACTTGTTTCTTTGACATTCATAGTATAGTTTACCCTTCTTACATACTATTATTTGTAATATATACATTATTACTGTGATATATACATTTTAACTGTGATATATACATTATTACTGTTACTATAACATATGCTCTATCTTTCAGTACGACAAAGGATTATACATTGACACGTGTAAAGGTGATTTGATCAATGTCGCCGGTGTGTGTGTTGGAAAATCCCGTTGAATCAATTTCAAAATCCCATATGTTTTAGTAGACACGACATGGTGATATCATAAGTATTAAAGTAAAGGTAGAACTAATATATAATTAATGGCAAATTAATTTTATTTAATTTAATGTATGAATGAATGAAATGCTTTATTTTATTGTTCATCATAACTTAAAACTAGACATTTCATATAAATACATTTCCATCAGAACAATGGGCGACCTTAACGCTTATAGGGAACTCTTCCAGGATACCCGGTGTCCAAGGAGACATTATAAGAAAACTTCAATAATATTTGGTGGTTTAACTAAATTAAAACTAATTCGATCGTAATTAAAGAAAAAGCAAAATAATAAACAAATATAGATACATACAATTAAATATATTATAATAAAGTAAAATAATTTAAAGGAGTGCTCCGGTGGTTCGGGCATGTGGAAAAAATGTTTGATGAAAGAATGACTAAACAGATATACAATGACACACCTTCCATGATCAAATTGATCGTGTATTAGCAGAGGGTGATGTCAGGAGCCTTAAGAACAGACGAGCGTGCATGACAAGAACTATGAATGTCAAAGAAGCAAGTGAGGTGTGTAAGAATAAGCCTGTATGGCGCTCTGTTGTCCGTGCCTACCCCGCAAGGGACCTGGCTTGAAGTATGTATGTATATATGTAAATTAAATATACTGACATGCGAACAATAATCCAATTCCATTTACTGCAACAAATTTTATTTAATGGGCGAATATTTGTCAGTGGTCAAGTGTTTGAATGTAGGAATGGATGTAACTTGTCTGATTTTCAAGGGGAGGGAGTTCCACAGGCGAACGGCCTGTACGGCAAAAGAGTTTCCTACAAAGGACGAAATGTGTCTAGGTATCGTTAGCAGATTTCATTTGAGCGCAAATTACAGGAATGAGGTTGATAGAGGAAACTAAAAATTTCCTTTAAATATAGGGGAGTACAGGCAGTGAAAAGAATTTGCGCAAGAGTGAGAGAAATGAACAATGAATTTATTTAGGAAACATACAATAATCTATACAGTATACATAATATAAATAATATTGGAGTGTCTGTTTGTAATAATCAAATAACCGCTTTTTACTACATCATAATAATATGATTATATCGCATTTTTGTGTAACTGCGTCCGTTAGTCTATTACATTACACTATTCCGCAAATAGTAATATATAATTATATAAACCGTTTGATAAGCGTTACACGCCTATGACGGTTGATCTAAAAACTATCAAATTTCATAAAAATCCGTTCACAGTTGTTTATTCAAGACGATACAGATAATAATTCAATACGTAAACCATACCGAGTAACAAATTCGAACACTGCCATCTATCCATTTATTTGTATAAACAAAATTGATACCGTCCGTATCTGTGCTCGCTTCATATAGATGTATATTTTTATGGTGCGGCTTCATCTGCGGTAGTGTTAAAGATTTAGGCTGTGGCCAAATATGACATAAATATATATAACATAAATTATATATGTAAGTTATCTGTCAATATATTTCTTTGTTTGGACAAAAGAACAGTATTGTACAGAATTTACAACTCATTATGAAACTTATACATAAATATTTTAACTTGATACAATACCAAAATCATTTGCCACATAATAAATAATTTAAATTATGTTAGCTACCGTAAGAAACAGAGAGAAAGAAAGACAGGAAAAAGAAGAAGAAAGGGAAACCTTACCAGAACGCAGAGCCGGGGGAGGACTCTTATTACCAGAAATACTTGATAGTGATAGTGGTTTACTTGTTTTTCAAACATTCACGAATCGACAAAAAAAAAATTAACGTCATTAACAATGCCGCATCTGAATAACGCATTAAACCTGTTGCTATATTTGCGTGAAACGGCCGAAATCTTGAACATTTTCCAGGTTAGCTTTCAACCGCGACTTCGTCCGCGTTGAATTGTTAAAAAATAGTAAGTAAAAAATCTTGATAATTTGAAACAATTTTCATTGGTGCTCCGTTCCTATTGGTCTTAGCGTGATGACATATAGCCTATGGCCTTCCTACAAACAAACTCTTCAGCTTTATATATTAGTATGAGATAAGATATAAGATAAAGTCCCAGTCACCTATAGAGGGGAACAGAGGCGGCTCTATCACACATAGCGTCCGTGTGCAATCAATACCCTGGCGCCATCTAGCAGGCGCGCGATCAAAATGGAACACTTGCAGTAGTGTTTTCACTAGTGAACGGAAATTCGGGTGCAAATGGTAAATATGCAAACCACTTAAAAGCACAAACCACATAAATATACTTGTAGCAGCGAAGGTAATCATCAAATGATACTTCAGATGGCAGAGAGTAGTATTCACTGTCGAGTGCTGATGTGAACTGATTTATTTTGGAAACGGTAACCTTAAGTACAAATATTAAGAAGTCGTACTGCTGGTACAATGTATAGTGTGTGAGCGGGACAGATGGTGTGTGAGCGAGATAGAGCAACTATTAATATATACGGTCCTGCGAACGCGCTTCCCTTCGCCTAAAAGCCATCTCGCTCTATGACCAAGAAATTCCCTGGGCAAAGCACACCAAATACCTGGGTGTCACCCTAGATCAGAACTTGCGCTTCAACGAGCATATCACTATAGTCCGAAATAGAGCGCGATTTGTGATGGGTCGTCTAGCACCCATGATAGACAACCGAAGCAAAATGTCCCTCAGACACAAGCTTACTCTATATAAAACCTGCATCCGCCCGATCATGACATACGCGAGTGTGGTATTCGGCCATGCCAAGCCTACCCATTTAAAGAAACTGCAAATCGTGCAGAATAAGTTCATGCGCAGAGCCGTCGGTGCTCCCCTCTATATGCGTAACGTCGACCTCCACCGCGATCTGGAGCTTCCCTCTATCAAAAACTACATTACGTCGCTCTCCCGTAAGTATTTCGATCTCGCGCCGCACCATCGAAATCCGTTCGTCGTGTCCGCGTCCGATTACAAGCCTCGGCGAAAGGCTCTCGTGCGACGACCGCGTAATGTCCTTACGGACAAGGTCGACGCTATCACAAAACGGCTGGCCCGGATCAGCCCGCCCGCGGTTAGGCCGGTAGGCTGGCAGGCACCGACAGACAGACATAGACGGCGGCGTCTCAGACAACGCCAATCACGATCTCTCCACGTCCTCGCGAGGGACGCCAGGAGACATAGCCCCCCACAGGATAGACTAGGCGTGGTGCTGGGAAGTTTCTTTCGCCGTTTCTTCTCTCCCAGCCATAACACGTTGTGAAACGGCAGTAAGATAGTGTAGGCCGCCGCGAACCGCCGATCCCGGTCCGCCGGGATCCTTCTTCTCGGGCTTTGTATTACCCGTCGCCCGTTCTCAATTAGCTTATTTTGTCGCCCATTGGTGGACATCATCAGATTCATCTCCCTCTCATGGCAACAGTCCTGCCGAGGTAAAACTCCCTAGGGAGCTCCCTCAAGCAAGTTGCCCCCGGGCTCGAGCGCCTTCGCCCGGCGAAGGCGCTCGCCCCAAATACCCCGGTAAAGTTGTGAGGTCTTCGGACCAACAACATAAAGTCAGGTCAAATAAAAGCGCTAGCGAAAGGCACCGACAGACACGGCGGCGTCTCGGACGCCGCCAATCACGATGTCTTCACGTCCTTGTGAGAGACGCCAGAAGGCATAGACCCCCCCCCCCCCCTCACAGGATAGACTAGGCGTGTTGCTAAGAAGTTTCTTTCGCCGTTTCTTCTCTCCCAGCCATAACATGTTGCGAAACGGCAGTAAGATAGCGTAGGCCGCCGCGAACCGCCGATCCCGGTCCGCCGGGAACCTTCCCCTCGGGCTTTATTATAATATTACCCATCGCCCGTTTTCAATGAGTTCATTGTGCCGCCTATGGTAGGCATCATTAGATTCATCTCACTCTCATGGCAACAGTCCAGCCGAGGTAAAACTCCCTAGGGAGCTCCCTCGAGCAAGTTGCCTCCCGGGCTGAAGCGAAGGCGCTCGCCCCGAAAACCCCGGTAAAGTTGTGAGGTCTTCGGACCAACAACACAAAGTCAAATCAAATTTAAAAAAAGCGTTAGCGAGTAGTGCTTTGTCCGCTGCGATGTAGCTTATGTAGCTCCCATATACTTTAAAGTCGCTTTACGTTTTAGTAAGCCCATTGCCTTAATAAACAACTTGCATTGCAGACTTGTCTCAAGAATTCGCTAGCATATTATAAATAATAAAGTAACTTCATTCGAAAACAAATAAAACATTAAATATTATAATAATAAATGTTAATATGCTACAACAGGGGTAAATGTGTATTGAATGTAACTAGTTATTTCTCTGTAAGTGAATTATAAACTTAACCTTTAAACCGTGCTAAACTAGCAACTGCATAAATACTGTTGTTTCATTTTCCCTTACGATACAATCTGGTGTGTGGAATAGAGAGGGATATACTGTTGACGTTTCGAAAATACTATGGTTATCTGTCGAATGGCCGTATTTCGACATTCACCAGTGACGAGACAATTATTATTATCTTATATATATAAAATTCTCGTGTCACAATGTTAGTTACCATACTCCTCCGAAACGGTTTGACCGATTCTCATGAAATTTTGTGTGCATATTGGGTAGGTCTAAGAATCGGACAATATCTATTTTTCATCCCCCTAAATGTTAAGGGTAGCCCACCCCTTTTTTATTTATAGATAAGTTTTTTTTTGTTTTTTTGATACAACATTAAAAAATACATACGAGTACAACCCTAAATTTTCAACCCTGCGATCAACCCCTATGTTTCATTTATTAAATATCGATTGAAGCTTTTCCGGGCAGGACGACGTCTGCCGTGACAGCTAGTATTTTATATTATCGATAAGATTGAGGCCGGCATTTCCATAAGTAACCGTAATCACTTTCCATCAGATCCCTGTCCATCAAGTGCCGAAACACAATATTTCTCCAAACATTACAAATAAGAATGTGAGGTTTGTTTGTTACCTTCTCACGTCTTAATTATTCAAACGATCAATTCTTTGCATCATCTGCTGACTCTTTAGGAAAAAACAAAATATGAACGATGAGTAAATAAATAAATACTACATTAATGAAATAATTAATTTTATTTAAAAAATAATACACAAAAAAATCTTACATACTAAAAGAGAGCGTAACATTTATTGCACAGCATTTATTTATCTTTTTAATAATCTTTATAAACTTTTTAAAACGACAATAGCAGTGAAAAATTAAAAAACATAGACACAATTTTCATTATTATTTAAATACATTTTACACTATGTATTATATGTGTTTTTGTATTAAATAAAGATTATAATATATGTAGTAAGGGCCATTCATAAATAACGTCACACGTGGGGGGGAGGTTCTGGGGGATGTTGACGAAGTGTGACATTGTGTGACAAGGGGTGGGAGGGGTTTTACATTTCGTAACGTCACATTTAAAAATTTAGTATATTTATGCTTCAAAACACGAAATCTGAACTATTAATGAAAAACTTCAAAACATTTTCATCTCTATCCGAATAAGCGGTGTTTAGTGTATTTAAAAAATATTTAAATGGAAATAAAATTAATTTCGTAACTACTGTTTTAAATTAATAATTTCTTGATGTAAAATTGCCTAATATATGACGGTACACTAGGGAGGGAGGAGTGACACGAATTTAAAAAAATAATGAATGAAAAAAATACATGAAACTCGTGTGACGTAATTTGTGAATGGCCCCGAAGATCAAAATGAATCCAAATACATTTTTAAATAATTTATATCAATAAAATGAAAAATTAATCTTGAAGAAACGTTGAAAACGAGTATTTTACAATGGTTTTAAACCAAAATGGGATGCTTTGCTTGAGATTCTGTTTACAGATCTCCTGTCTGTCTTATTCATATTGAATTAGAATAAGTTTATAGGTTTCTTTAAGGTTCATAAAGAAGCTCACAGACTTGTTATTTAATTTACTTGGAAAACATATAATAATTAATATTCTTATATAAAGACAAAATTAATACATATATCAATCAAGTTTTCACTAAAAAATAATTTATATAATAAAAATATCGATCATAACATCTTCATATATATATATATATATAATATATATATATATATAATATATATATATATATATATATATATATATATATATTATATATATATATATATATATATATATATATATATGTGTCGGAGGGACGCTATGACTATGACGATATGACGATGTATTGTTGACTGGATGTATAACGCACAATATCATTTGTTTACATTATAATTACTTCTAAAATTCTTATTGTTATTTAATTAGATTTGTTAAATGTTTCTATAACTTCAAGATCGTTCTAACCTAATAAAAGTTATGAATATTGTAATTTAATAAACGACCAATCAGAGTAGAGCATGTGGCTCGAAGTGGGGTCAGACGCCCTCTATTAGACTTGAGTAGTATCTACTTGGGTAGACGGAGGAGTTTTTGTGGCACACTGGTTTGATGGCAGCAGGTCGAGTTGGACCTTAGAGTATTTTTAAAGAAAGTGTTTTAAGTTAGAAGTATGAGCGGGTGCCCTGAACCCGCTGCTCGGTCTAAACTATGTTAAAATGTCTTTTAAATCTAAATTAAAAGTGTTATAAACCGTGGCCTTATGTTTTATGCTCGCATTTTACCCTGATGACGCCCACTAAACCTGCAATAACTAAAGATGTCGTGAGAGCGAGGCCGTTCTGCGACATATATATATATATATATATATATATTTATTTATTTATTTATTTATTTATCGATATCAATATATGTATATTTTTGTCTTATTTCTAAATCTATTATTCTTGCCATTTCAAAATTTTATATATACTTTTTTATTCTAGTTATATTGCAAAGCCCACATGTTACACAATTTTTCTTTAATCCATCCTAAGGTTGTCTGGAAGAAATTGCTTTTAGTGATAGGACCGCATATCGTCTTCTGTACTTAAACTTCTTGAATTGTATCTTAATGTTATGCAATAAAGTATATTCTATTCTAAAAATAAAAATTGGCTCGAACAGTTAATTACAATTATACGAAGATTACATAAAATTGTTTCTTTAATTATTGAAGTGAAAAAAAAACTACCGTCACTTATTTCGGATACGCGCCATATTGTTTTCTTGCCCCTACCACGGCCGATCCGACCGTGGTAGGGGCTTTATTTATTCAACCAATTTTTGTAATGTTACATTTAGTGGATCATTTTTCGAAAAATAAGGTCATAAAGAAGTTTCACTTCTTACGTGTGCACACTAGTACACGCACACATTTTTTTTTAATTTTTATTGCACTAGTTCAGTAGACAGGCAGACGGCACACTCGATAGAAAGCGGTTACCGTTGCCTATGGACATTTGCAACACCAAAGGTGCTACAAATGCGCTGCCAATCCAGTACGTAATTTGCATGGGGTCAATATTGAACAAACTTATTCTAACTCAATATGAATAACACCTTCTAAACCAATATTTTTGAACATTATGAAACCCTTTATACCCTTAATACACCATTGACATCGTCCCACGTCCTTTCCCCTAAATAAGCACGTAAGTGGGAGCTGTTTCGACGCCACAGTTGTTGTCTTTAGAGGACATTAGTACATAGCCATCGTTGCCCCACATGTTGGACCATGAGTTCTTGACCAGCCAATACTTCTGGCCATTCAGGACCCCATAGCCCACCGCCAGGACCGCGTGGTCCAGACCATCGATGTTGTTATTACTAGGAAAAAAAATTAGATATGATAATGTGTAAGTGATATATCGTATAAAAAGTCATGGTAGCGTAATGGTTAGCGCACGCGCCCCTAAATCGAAGGGCGCGGGTTCGATCCTGACCGGAACGCATGCACCTCTTAGTCAGTTTTCCGATCTAACGTGCATATTGTTACAATTACCACGTGCTAACAACGGTGAAGGAAAACATCGTGATGCAACCTGCGCATCGAGATAACCGATGTGTCAAACCTGCCAAGCCGCCTTGGATAAGCGTGGCGGGTATACTGTCCGTTTATAAGGGAATGGGAGGCCAGAGCACAGCAGTGGGACATTTATGGGCTGACATTATAATTATATTATATAAGGGCTATATAAATAAGTTATAAAGTTTGTAAGAATGTATGTAGGTTTGTTACTCTTTCACGCAAAAACTACTGAATAGATTTTGATGTAACTTTACAATAATATAACTTACACATCAGAATAACATATAGGCTTTAATTTATAGAGAAGATATTTGGGGAGAAGTCGTTTCCGAATTTCGCCATATCAGGAATCGAACCCGGAGCCTCTGCGTTGCAATGAGTTAGGCCGGCAAAGGGTTAGCCCATTCAACAACAGAGGCCGTCGCCGAGAATATACTTTTTTTTATAAATGAGGTATTTATTATAAGAAATGCCTCATCAATATTACAATCTAATCTAAAAATACGAATAGGTAATTTAAATATAACCTAAATTAAGTAAGAAAAATTTGTTCTTAAAAAGGTTTTTAAATACAAGCTTTTGAGATCCTGAATATCATGTAGCAGCAGAGTGCTACACGACGGGTCTATCTTGTTTAGTACAGGAGTTCCTATGGCCACCTTCCGACTCCATCATCAGATCAGCTCCATGGTACCACTATAATGCATTGTCACGCGATATACATATGCGTGCGAAATGTCAGCTCAATCGGAAACCAGGAAGTTGATCAAATTTAACCTGCAAGATTCCACCCGAACCTACATATATACATCCATCCATTCCATATTTTCTATCTTTCATTGCAAGTTAAATAAAAGCTTGTAAAAATTAGTTGTCGCATCGAAATAAACAAACAAGAAACCTAAAAGAAAGCGTTGTGTTCTCCATCGTTTATATAGTGTATTTCTTCACCACTTCCTACGGTCTTTGTCATCCCTGATTGAATTAATGAATGTTCTTTATTGCATATATATAAGTTACATATATACAATAGGAGGTCTTATCGCCTCCGGCGATATCTTTCGTACCACCTTTACAGTGGTTGAAAATAATATACTTATCATAGATTAAAAAACAAAGACAAAAAAAATGTGTGTGTATGTGTGTGCTTATTTACACGCGTTAGAAGTTATACTTCTTTGGCATATCAAGATAAAAATCTTTTCAAAAACTTCTTTAAATTGGTTAAATAAATAAAGCCCCTACCACGGTCGAATCGACCGTGGTAGGGGCTTTATTTATTTCACCGACCGTATTGAAAAAACAATCAAAAACTGAGGTTAACTCTAAATAACTTAGAAAAATAAATACCACAATCACACACAAGTATTAGAAAAAGCGATATAACTACTTACCTTTTTTTAGAAATTCACTGGAATTAGAATTTAAATAAATGATTTATCTATCTCGATTTATATAATCATCAAATTATAAATTAATTAAAACACAACAAAGTAAAGAAATATTACAATGCTCGTCTCACAAATTCACAGTCCATGTATCAACAACTCATTGCTACGCAACCACCATACTACACCCGGCCATCCTGAAAAACTAAAATGTTGACTATAGCTAACTTCAAGATGTCGGTTGACTATAGCTAACTTCATGGTGTCGGTTGACTATAGCTAACTTCAAGGTGTCGGTTGACTATAGCTAACTTCAAGATGTCAGTTGACTATAGCTAACTTCAAGGTGTCGGTTGACTATAGCTAACTTCAAGATGTCAGTTGACTATAGCTAACTTCAAGGTGTCGGTTGACTATAGCTAACTTCAAGATGTCAGTTGACTATAGCTAACTTCAAGGTGTCGGTTGACTATAGCTAACTTCAAGATGTCGGTTGACTCTAGCTAACTTCATGGTGTCGGTTGACTATAGCTAACTTCAAGGTGTCGGTTGACTATAGCTAACTTCAAGATGTCAGTTGACTATAGCTAACTTCATGGTGTAGCTTTTTCGTGTGACGGTGTGCGCGCGCATCGTAAAAATTTACCCCTAACGCGCCTAAAGAAGTTTAACTTCAATCAAATTAAATGTCAAAAAATTTCATCATATATCAAAAAAAAATATTTGATACGCATTATGTTTATTAATTGCTAAATATTTTTTTGTCAGTGCATTCATTATCCTTAGTTAAAATTATATACATTATATATACCACCTTTATCTATTGTGAGTGGTCGTTAGCATCACAATGTCTGCTAAGCATTTCTTGGGCCTACCCCTTCGTCCGGGAGCTGACGGAAAATCTGTGATATATCCTAAGAATCCCGCGGGAATTTTCCCTGGAACAGCTTGCAGTCAGTTGTGCGGGTGCGTCAAAGTTAGTTTATTGCTTATCAAAACGACAGCTTACATTTTTTTTATGTTGCGGTACGCTGTGTTTCGGAAATTTCCAGGCACGCGTGATCGAAGTCGCGGATATATACTAGTAAAATTATAAAAGTTAAAATTCTCACCATTTAGGATCGTAATAGACGCCGTTCGAGTAAAAACTGAACGTTTTCTTCGACGCATCGATGGCCACAGATATCGGGCCGTGTTTGAAGATCGCCAACTGTGAATGGACAAAACAAGCTGATTATTTCAGAAAAATATAATTTAAAAAAAACAAAAAGGATGTTTTTGACATAAAGAAATGTCGCAAGGTAGTCTTGGCGATAAACTCACCTTGAGAGCCTTCTCGTCGTTTGTGGTGACGTTGACCCATCCTGTCATGGATGTCACTGTTGTCACGTTGTCAATGTGACAGTAGCCGTCCTGTAAAGAAAAGTAGATATATAGAGAGAGAGAGATATAACATTTTATTGAACACCATTATAGAAAACGCATAAAAACTCATAGCCTAAAATATTCTTTTTTTTTATTGCAGGAGATCAGCAGATAGGCCGACGGCCCACTTGATGGGAAGGGGTTACCATCGCCTATGGACATTTGCAACACCTCAATGTGTGACATGTGCTACAAATGCGCTGCTGCTCTCTTAAGGCAGACTGGAACCTGGTCACTAATGCCGGAACACAACTCAAGGTTGTTATGGCGACATACTCTAGACCAAGGGTGGTAGCCAGTCCAGTCGGGCAAATGCCCTACCACCTGGCTGTGGGTTGTTTTGTCGCCTCTTACGACAGGCTGCCCGGCCGCAGGAAATTGTATTCTTTCTCCGTTCCTGCACGGATAAAAATTGTAATGTGCACAATTGACAGTCTTATCGTTTTAAGACGGACCCACCACAGTTTGTTTCTCAAACTACCATAACGACTGTGTCGACCTAAACCTTAATTCCTTTTGTCCTTCTAAATACTTCCCTGTCCATAAACTCGGCAAAAAAAAGAAACAAAAGGGAAACCTGCAGATATCAAGAGATGGCGCCATCCGTCTACGCGGTCGACTGCAAACGTCAAAATCGTCATCTAAAATTTCTCTCTCAACCGACACGACACGTACGTGCAAGTTAAAACCAAAAATTAAAAATTATCAAATCTGTGCGGGGTCCAGGTGCGAGGATCAAAGCCGGGTGAGTCCCTTTTCCTTCCTTGCCCTCACATACGACAACATTAAAATTTACCAACGACTAATTGGGAAGCACCACAAATTTGTAGTCAAATACAGATAATTGAAACGAACGTTGAACTGATTTGATGCTTGACTGATGCTTTCTACCTCGTAACTACGTAGAATGTGTGTTAGAATAAAAGAGGCGATATAATTCTCTTGCTTTTGGCGCGGCAATTTATATTAAATTTAATATTATTTAATTTATGCTAAATTTAGCCCCTGGAAGGGGTTATCGCTAAGAAGCGGTCTCTTCCGGACAATCCGTGGCAGGAATAAAACATTAAATTTGTCAAAGGTGGCACATACATAAATATTATACGATATGCAGTTACTTACATTATATTTTATTCAATAATAAACATATATGTAAGTATGAGAAATGTTAAATAAGAAAGAATCATACTTAATAGAGATATAGACTGGTAAACAAGTGCCTTTTGGACCAACTTTTTTCAGCAGTCTCCGAAAATTATAAATGAGGTGTCTTTCGATTCGGAATGGCATCTAGATGATTTTTGAAGAAAATGAAGTTCCGCTTGCAAAAATTGTAAAAGTTATTAACAATTATCTAAAAAAAGGGGGGTTTAGTTTTTTGCAAATATCTCAAAAATTAATAAAGATTTGTAACAACGAAAATTATTAATAAAAAAATGAAAAATAAACATTTTCTAATTTTTCCAACGGGGTTCTATTCTAAAGTCTTTCAAGAATTTCTCCAAGAAAGGAAAAAAATCTTAAATTTATAGTTTAACAATTATCACACTTGCAATGTTCATGATCAAGCAAATTTTTTTTATTAATTAACTATTGAATAACTAAATGAAAAATTGTTATAAAAAAATTTTCAAGCAGATTATTTTTCATTCATCTATTCAGTTAGTGCCTGAGTTTTTTCAATTTTTTATTTTCATATTTAGTATGTTTAAATAATAATTAATCATTAAAGGGCCGATGTGGGTGTGGCTTGCGTAAGCCAGAGTACCCGTTTTCGGTCGTATTTTCATCCCTCTGGGAAAATTATAAATATTGATCTTACAGTTTCGGGAGTCCAGACTTTTTTTTATGAAATTTCCTCCTCTTTTCGAATCTTTTTTCAAATTTGAAAAATCTTAATTACTTTTTGAGATATTTGCAAAAAACTAAACCGCTCCCCCTATTTTAGGTAATTGTTAATAACTTTTACAATTTTTGCAAGCGGAACTTAATTTTTTCAAAAATCATCTAGATGCCATTCCGAATCGAATGACACCTCATTTATAATTTTCGGAGACTGCTGAAAAAAGTTGGTCCAAAAGGCACTTGTTTACCAGTCTAATAGTGCCGTATAAATTGGGTTCCCACTCGAGTTGCCTTTTTGAAAGATGGCTACTGCCATCTATATTGCGACAAAGGCATATTTATGACAGTCAAGAGAACCATTAAGTCGCAGCGTGTATTCGCCAGTAACGGATAGAGGGCACTTGTTTGTTTCTAATCAACATCAAGAATCAAATTGGACACAAACGTAGGAATTTTTAATTTAGTATGCGAAATCAAAAAAATCGGGAAAAATGTCGTGGCATCGTAATGGCTGGACTCAAAGGGCGTGGGTTCGATCCTGCCTGGAACGCATGCACCACTTAGGGTGTTTTCTGACCTAATGTGCATATTGTTACAATTACCACGCGCTAACAACGGTGAAGGAAAACATCGCGATGAAACCCGCACATCGAGATAACCGATGTGTCAAACCTGCCAAGCCGCCTCGGACAAACGTGGCGATTATACTGTCTGTTCCCCCTATAATGGCAGGCCTGAGCCCAGCCCAGGGACATTTCTGAGACTGATATTATTACATTAGGGTGCAGGGTATGTAACGCACACGAGCGTTGGAAGAAAATTTGCAGCAATTTTATAATGACCTTGCAACAACATTTTTGCGGGACACAGTAACAGTGGAAGAATAGTAGATTATTCCACGAGAGGTGAAATAGACATATTAAGGCACGAGACATAATTCGAGTGCCTAAATAGGCCTTTCATCCGTGTTTAACACTCTGCTTTTCGTTTCGAATATAAGGAATTTAAGTAAAACGTATTAAACAAACAGCTATTTCTCTAATAAAATTAGGCTATAAATCCATAGCCAAATCTGATTAAATGTCATCATGTACGTGACATATCGTCAAGTAATTTTTTTCTGGGGCATTCTGCGAGCCAGTATTTTATTTGTCACAGATAATAAATAAATAATTAGGTAAATATTTAGCCCAAATTTATGTAAATTACATAATAATCTAGTGCAAAGTTATTATTATATATGTATTTATATGTTATTATATAAATATAAAATTATTTTATAATTTTTTTGATATTATTTTATTACAATTTATGCCGCCACTTAACAGTGGCTGTAAAAGAAGTCGGAGCATGAGTTTCATGCATTATCTATGGTTCGCATAGTTTTGTTAATTTTTGACAGTACGGGTAATCGCTTCCCCGAGACGAAAAGTGCTGTTTTCTTCATCCCAATGATTAGGCAACTCCAAGCGTACTTTCAGAATATGTGAAACGAAAACAATATTTTCGACATTATTCATCTTATCTTCAACACGTCCTTAATGTGAAACTTCAAAAACGGCATTACTGTGTTCTTCAAAAATACATGTATATACCTGTCCCAAATATCCTCCATAGTCCTCCTCAGTGGGCAAACCATGCTTCATGATCCATTGGTACGCTCTAAAGTCTTCGCCACCATCGCAACCGTTATTGCCGAAACTATACAAAAAAACAATTTAAAATTACAAACAATATGACCATGCAACAAATGACACCTTAACTCTGTCCTACCCTATGACGGAGAGACCGGGCATTAAAATAAAAAAAAAACCATGACACCTGCACACACTTCATCCTTTTATGATAACTCTTTCACAGAGCAGGCTGTCAAACTCTGGAATGTGTTCTCTACTTGTCAGAGGCCAAAACATTGCCTATATTTCGGAACTCACATTAGAAAGTACTATCTGTCCTATTTTTTTTTTATTTAGAAAGGGCTTTGCCGCTTAGCGGCCATGTCACCCCGTACAGTACCCAAATCCTAAATAACATTTCTAATATAATTTGTCATTCTAATTAATTTGTATCAAAAATAGAGTCATATAGTTTGCAAAACATCTTGGCATCTCCCGATAACGGAAATGCCAAAATGCTATTCCACTCTCCCACGGCGGATAAATTTCGCTCACGAAGTAGCTCTCTTCGTAGGTTATCTGTCCTTAAATAAATATTTCTAATATATTAAATACATACATATATGCATACATACATACAGAACTTCACGCCAGGTCCCTTGCGGGGTAGGCACGAACAACAGAGCGCCATTTAGGCTTATTCTTACACACCTCACTTGCTTCTTTGACATTCATAGTTCTTGTCATGCACGCTCGTCTGTTCTTAAGGCTCTTGACATCACCTTCTGCTAATACATGATCAATTTGATCATGGAAGGTGTGTCGTGGCCTTCCGCGACTTCTGCATCCATCCACTTTTGCATTGTATATCTGTTTAGTCATTCTTTCATCATACATTCGTTCCACATGCCCGAACCACCGCAGCATTCCTTTATATTATTAATATATAGGATATTGTTATATAAAATATTTTTATATTTATATATTCAGACATACATCATATATTCCAATATATTAAATAATAATAATAATAACATCAGCCTATAAGTGTCCCACTGCCCACTGCTGGGCTCGAGCCTCCCATTACAGGGGCAACGGAGAGTACACCCGGTACTTGCCCAAAGCGGCTTTGCAGGTTTGACACATCGGTCATCTTGATGTGCAGGTTGCATCACGGTGTTTTCTTTCACCGTTGTTAACAACGAGGTAATTGAAACAATATACATATTAGGTCAGAAAAGTGACTAAGTGTTGCATGCGATCCGGATCGAACCCGCAATCTCTGAGTTTGGGACGCGTGCGCTAGCCATTACACTACCACGACTAATATATTAACCATTTATTTATTTATCTCTTGTAATATATGTTAATATAAAATGCTTATCATATATAATGTCAATAAATGTATTTATTTACATTATTTCGTATATACCATACACGTATATATTGATATACTATAACAACAACACACTTGCTCAAAAAATGCATTTACGAAGTCCGTATGCTTGGTTATTCCGACGTTTTGGCCACATTTCAGTGGCCGTGATTACGGAAGACTACCACTAAAAAGTGGCCGAAACGTCGGAATAACCAAAGTTAAATAAACTACCGCGCTTAAAACCGTTTAAAACGTAGTCTTATTATTTATACAAGTCGCGAAAACTTAAGAAAATATTTAACTCGTGACTATGGTAAGCCCTCGATTTCGTGTAGGGCTTACAGTCATCTGCTCTTTTATAAAAACCAACTTCCGCACTTGTATCTTTCAACGTTATTCAACACTTTTGCGAAGAAGCAGTACAATAGGTAATGAAACAAACTTTGTCATTAGATTGTACAGTGAGACAAATGTATTGCTCAAAATAACTTCCAAGGAGGTACGATCATTCAGCTTATTTATTCTCGTAATGTGAAATGAAACGCCTTGATGGAATTCTTATATATATTTTTATAATAATTATAATAGCCATAAAGGCACGCACGCCGCTATACAAGCGTTAAAACCGGAAAGTAAGTGAGATTACCTATTTTTTTCACATTTCGTTAGTTAACTTTCGAACCATGTATACACGCTTTGTAAATAATCGTTTTTGTGAGCAAATGTGTTGAAAAATGATTTGATCCTGTTCTTAAATTATTAACCAGCTCAACTCACCCCCAAGAGCAGTCGACGAGTGCCTGCTGACTCAATCTGACCAAATGTCCCCCGTTGTGAAGGAACAAAGCCCCTTCAACAGCACCAACCGTCCCGAACGACCAGCAAGAGCCACACACAGACTGATCTGTGTAAATTATACGTGATATTTATCATAGACCCAAACCCAGCAAAAACCAACTGCCAGACCTCAAGATACTAGGGAGCTCTTTCTGCGTGCAACGGAACACAAACCAACTTGACTGATAATTTCTTTTATTTTTCCTTCCACCCATTTTAATATTAGATAAACAATTTAGAACTAGGCATGTTTGCTGAAGAGTTTCTTGCGCCGCTTCTTCTCTTCAAGCCACAACATGTTCTGAAGCGGTGGTAAATTAGATTAGGCTCCCATAGAGTAAATAATATCCATAAACAAAATTAAAACTAAATAATTAAAATGAACAAGTTGGCGGTAGGCTGAATAAAAACTTTGACAATACTCGTTGGACAAATGCCACTGAAAAGCGCCCGAAACGTCGGACAAACCAAAACCTAATAAATTACCGCGTTTAAAACCGTTAAAACGTAGTTTTATTATTTATTATCTTAAGATTTGAAAGGAACCGATTATCGTTTAACCTTTCTCTCTTCTCTTTCACCATATCCCAATTAATTGGGGTCGGCACAATATGTCTTTTCCTTCCACACTCTTCTATTCTGACGTACATCTTCTGTCACACCACAAATCATCATATCACCCTTCACGCAGTCCATCCATCCAGTAGTTTGACATTATTTTTGTCACGTGACTTTCATCCCTCCTCATTATATGCCCGATTATCATTTAATATCGTTATAGAAATATAAATCGAAGAAAAGCCTTGAATGGCGATCTCAGCGACATCTATACTGATTAAAATTCCGTTTAATCAAAAAACAAATCACAATAATTACCTTTAACAGGAGTGACAGCTCCAAAGAGACGCCAGTCAAACTCCGGCGGGAGTTTCACACTCATTTCATCGACCATTGACGGACTGTAGGGGAATGGAAGACCTGAAAGTTACAATTTAATTAATATCCCAAAGGTAACAATAGATGGAACATACAGATTGGCGAACAACAAATCTATATCTTCTTAATATATAAATTACGTGTCACGTTGTTTGTCCGCGATGGACTCCTAAACTACTTAATCGATTTTAATCAAATTTACACACCGTGTGTAGTTTTATCCAACTTGAAAGATAGGATAGCTTATTGGATTATTTGGAACCGGTAGGTGGCGCTGGGATCGGTTCCTAGTTTTTTTTTTGTCAGAGCAGGACAACGTCTGCCAGGGCAGCTAGTAATGTATATAAACATCAATTGCTGTTCGTTAGTGTCGCTAAAATTCAAAAACGGCTGGACTGATTTGGCTAATTCTGGTTTTGAATTTTTTGTGGAAGCCCAGGAAGGGTTTAAAAGGTGAGTAAATATGAAAACAATGCTTGGAATATGGTAAAAACTACAATTTTTCTCTTAGAAACTATTGTTACCTGTCAAACATTTGATGTTCGTCCCGTCGTTTAAAAATCAATTAAATTTTAAAGTGAAGTTTTTTTCATCATTTTTTTATTTATTGATTCTGAGGCGGTACGAAGTTTGCCGGGTCAGCTAGTAATCTATAATATAGTAATAATGTATCTGACGGGTCGAGTTTGTCCAATAAATTAAGACAAGAGAAAACAATTTGGGAGCCGGATTGTGGGTCCCAGAAAGAGGGAGGATGGTATCTGGAGGGTCTGAATCAACCTCGAAATTGAACATCTCGTAATGAAGCAATACATAATAAGAGAAAAATATTTAATTTAAAAAGGTTTTTAAATACAAGCTTTTTTTGATCCTGGATAGCATGTAGCAGCAGAGTGCTAGCCAAGACAAGTAAAACGAGCCCAAACACGACGGGTCTAGCTTTAATACAGGAGTTCCTATGGCCACCTTCCAACTCAATCATCAGATCAGCTCCATGGAGCACCATATTATTGCATTGTCACGCGATATACATATGCGTGCAAAATTTCAGCTCAATCGGAAATCGGGGAGTTGGTCAAATTAAACTTGCAAAATTCCACCCGAACTTACATACATCCATTGCAAGTTAAATAAAAGGTCACGTAGAACGGACAGGAAAGCATACTTGGGACGGCCGGTAGGTCGGATATGTCTGTCTGTCTTTTCGCGGTAATACTACGGCACCGATTTGGCTGAAACTCGGTACATATTATAAATATAATACCGATGGTTGCCATGGGATACTTTTGGGATAGATTTATGTAAAGGTTATCCCGTGAAACTAGGATAGGTTTTGTGATTTTGTCCATTTCGTCCACTGGGTTCACTTGGTCAACTTGGTCCACTGGGTCCACTTGGTCAACTTGGTCCACTTGGTCAACTTGGTCCACTGGGTCCACTTGGTCCACTGGGTCCACTTGGTCAACTTATTCCACTGGGACCAATTGGTCAACTGGATCCACTGGGTCCACTTGTTTCACTGGGTCCATTGGACCTACTGGGTCCATTTGGTCCATGTTATCTATTTTGTCATTTTTGTCAAGTTTTGACATTTATGTAGTTTACAGATAGACGAGGGATGGTATAGTTTGCGACATAAAAAATTAATACAATGTTACCTGTACCGCTTGCTCTTTAAACAAGAGATACGCACTAGAGGTTGACCCGTGGCGCAGCCGCGAGATAAGCTCTAGTATTATAAATGTGAAACTAACTTTCGGTCTGTCTGTTCCCTTTTCACGGTAATACTACTGGACCAATTAGGCTGAAACTCAGTGTGTATAATTTTTCAATATTGAAGACGAACATAGGATACTTTTTATCCCGAAAAATGGGATAGTTTTTGGGATAGAAGTATATCTCTCTGTTTGGCTGTTATGCTTCCACGGAAAAACTATTGAACCAATTTGGCTGGTATTCGATATATTTAACCTTATTTCCTTATTTATGTGGAAGGACATATTGTCCTAAGATAGTTACTTGATAAAAGTCAAATACATCAACTGACCAAGATTGGGTCCAGAATACTTCCTCCCTCTCAGAGCGGCCAGTTCATCATCAGTCCTGTCAGCCAGATGGTTCACAGACATCGTGAAGCCCAAATGAGCTCTGTTCTTCGAGTGGATGAATCTGTAAACAACAATTTTATATACATTTTGAATATTTGAAGTGGGCATAAATGGTCAAATACGGAGTTGTAAGATACTAGCTGCGCCCCACGGTCTCTCCGTAGGCGCTTTCAATCTCGTGGTGATTGAAAATCGTCATAATTCCAGAATAAAAGATTTTTTCTAAAATAAAAATAGCCAAGTTACCCCTTATTACATCAGCAACGTACCAATAAAAGTCCCGTCAAAATCGTTCCAGCCATTTCAAAGATTAGCCGGAACAAACAGACAGATAGACAGATAGAAAAAATGAAAAAAATGTTATTTTGGTGTATATACCGTATAATATTCATATGCATGTAGTAAAAAGCGGTTATTTCAACATTACAAACGGACACTCCAATTTTATTTATATGTATAGATACCGAATAATACTTAAAGGAGTGTCAGGACCAATTTTTAAAAAGTCAATTACCCTGGTCAGGAATGGCTCCAAATCATAGTGTAACTTAAGATTCAATTCGAGCTTGATAAATATATTAAGCAATTAGTTTCGAAATTGTACAACTGATCTGTCGCCAAATACAGTGTAAACTCTATATAACGATACTGAAGGGATAGCGCGTTTTATGGCGTTATAGAGAGTTGTCGTTAAATAGAGAGATAGCTGTTATTTTTCTCTGACTTCTTTTGTTGCACCAGTAGTTTGTTGTATTTTTCACTTATTCATATCTTGTGATATTAAAGCATCTTAGTGATAAAGGAAGTAATTAGAAATTTCGGAATGTCGGTATGCATGATGCCGACAGTCGAGTTTAATACGGGCTAGAAGAATATAGCGATAAAAAAAAACGTACACAGCTGCGCAGTATTTACTAAATATGGCAACTTAAAAGGTACTCTTCATTACTTTATTGTTGACGTTATTGAGAGTGATTGTAATGCTATATAGAGTGTATCATTCTATGGAAGACAAGCTAAACCAGCCAATATGATATGATTACGAACCTTAAGGGACTTTGTCGGTAAATCGAGTGACGTTACATGGAGTTTACACTATACAATAAGTCAAGTCATTTAGCTAATCTCGTTTAAACGTAAAATCCATATCTGATGATACTTTTCCTGGGATGAAATTCATCCCAGCTGGTAAAGCCAGGTTTTCAGTAAAAAAATATTCTGAAAAGGCAAAAATTCTTCAGGTGTGAATACAAACATGAACTTACCTTAAGTTCTGTCGGAAAATATTCAACCTCTTCTCATGTTCAACATCACTCGCATAATTCTTCTTGTGCTTCGATTTGAACCTGAAAAGCATCAACGGTAAGAAAGTTCTATACATACAAAAACTAAATGCGAGTAGAATAATGAACGAAGAATGATAATCGACCATAAAAGACACTCGTAATACACTTTGCAATCACATGCCGTTCTTGTTTTTATAGAAGATAGACAGATAGATAACACTTTATTGCTCACCAAGTACACAATTTCAAAATATACAATTACAATATTCTCATGGTAGAAACAAAAGGCGGCCTTATCGCTGAAAGCAATCTCTTCCAGGCAACCTAACTTAAGGAATAATTTAATCTAATCTGGCGTTGTAGGTGGTGCAGATTATTAAATATCAAATAACCTAAATACACATACTTAAACTAGTTTATAAATTAGATACATACATACATATATATTAAATAGTCTATAATATAAGAATTAGGCATAATTATTTAAGGAAAAGTAGTACTTTCTGAGTGCGTTCTTAAATGTAGGCGATGTTTTGGCCTCTGACAGTAAGAGGCAGCGCATTCCAAAGTTTGACAGCCTGCACTGTGAAAGAGTTATCATAAAAGGATGAAGTGTGTGCAGGCGTAGTGAGTTTACGATATGTATGAGTGCGCAAATTGTGGGAAGTAGCAAGGCGAAGGAATTCAAAACGTTCCTTAAGGTAGGGAGGACTACTAGGGGTAAATAATATGTTATAAAGTAATGTGAGAATGTGAGTATTCCGGCGAAAGCGAATAGGGAGCCACTTGAGTTTTTCACGAAATTCAGAAACATGGTCATATTTTCGCAAGCCAAATATGAACCTAATACAAAAATTCTGAAGTCGCTCAAGTTTATTTAGCTGTTCTACGGTTAAGTCAAGATAGCAGGCGTCAGCATAATCTAAAATGGGTAACAAAAGAGACTGTGCAAGCATAATTTTGGTGGCAGTAGGCAGAAAATTTCTCAGCCTTCTCAGGGATCTAGAAGACAGAAAAACTCTCCGACTTAATTCGGAGAGGTGAGACTTCCAAGACAGGTCACTATCGATGACTACACCCAGATTTTTGACAGTGTCACTCAATGGGATACAAGTGCCGTCAAAAACAATGTTCGGTAGGGTTGCGAAATCCACTTTTGCACGTATTCTGGGGCTACCGATGACTTATATGATTATAGAAATTATTTTTAAACTTAAATCAGTCATGTATTGAATGTCTGAAGTATCTCCTATTCAATTTTATGACATTTATGAATCCTAGAAGCTTTCAAAATATTTTTTAAGAGGTTATGATTATTTTCTACTTTAATTCTTCTACATACATGCATACATAACTTCAAGCCAGGTCACTTTGCGGGGTAGGCACGAACAACAGAGCGCCACTTCTTTTATGATGAATATAATACATTCATTCTCTAACATCATTTTAATGACATCATTTCAATACCGTAAAATGGGGGGAACAGGGTCTAGGGGGTGAACTGGGACAAACCTCAAATTTTATTTGCGACCTTATATACACATTTATGTTACCTACGTGTTACGCTTAGTGGTAGGATTTAAATTTGAAGCTTGCAATATTTTTTCTATAATCTGGCAATAGTCAGTCATCCTGTCATAAGTATTTAAAAAAAGACGTCAAACTTCAAAACATTGGGTCAAAGTTGTATGAAATTTGTATTGTAGGTACCTGCTTAAAGTATGAAAGTGTTAGCCCTAGAGAAAAACTCTATTAACCCCTTAAGCGACACGATTCACCCCAACGCCTGGGTGAATAGGGACAAGTGAGTTTTTGTAACTTTTTACGATTATTCTTTAATAAACTATATCTTAATTCATTAGAAATGAAAATTTAAACTACCGGAACCATTATGATCTCCGTTTTATTACTATAACTAAAATATAAAAAAACTATAAAAATCAATGTCGAACTTAAAAAGTGTCCAGATTCCCCCCATTTTACGGTACATATTCAATAACTCCACTGGATAGCAACAATATCCAGTACATCAATTTCTAAAATTATTAATTGTACTAGTTTACTAATCAGATTTCAGACAATTGGGTTGGAAACCAAACATTGTAGATCGACATTCAGTAGTAGAGATAATTACTCGGAGATACTAAACACAGATTTTTGCTTGTGCTGTAAAATAATCCTGAGTGAAGTTAGCTGACATGGGAGTCAGCCGGCATTGGAGTCAACGAATATTCGAGTCAATGGGTATCGGACTCAGCGGATATTAGAGTCAGCGGGCATTGGAGTCAGCGGATATTAGAGTCAGCGGGCATTGGAGTCAACGAATATTCAAGTCAGCGGGTATCGGACTCAGCGGAAATTAGAGTCAGCGGGCATTGGAGTCAACGAATATTCTAGTCAGCGGGTATCGGACTCAGCGGATATTAGAATGAGCGGGTATTGGTCTCAGCGGATATTAGAGTCACCGGGCATTGGAGTCAACGAATATTCGAGTCAGCGGGTATCGGACTCAGCGGATATTAGAGTCAGCGGGCATTGGAGTCAACGAATATTCGAGTCAGCGGGAAATTGGACTCAGCAGATATTAGAGTGAGCGGGTATTGGTCTCAGGGGATATTAGAGTCAGCGGGCATTGGAGTCAACGAATGTTCGAGTCAGCGGGTATCGGACTCAGCGGATATTAGAGTCAGCGGGCATTGGAGTCAACGAATATTCGAGTCAGCGGGTATCGGACTCAGCGGAAATTAGAGTCAGCGGGCATTGGAGTCAACGAATATTCGAGTCAGCGGGTATCGGACTCAGCGGAAATTAGAGTCAGCGGGCATTGGAGTCAACGAATATTCGAGTCAGCGGGTATCGGACTCAGCGGATATTAGAGTGAGCGGGTATTGGTCTCAGCGGATATTAGAGTCACCGGGCATTGGACTCAGCGGATATTCGAGTCAGTGGATATTGGAATTATAAGACTCATTTATTACCTGCTAAATTCATCACTGATATGCGCATCGTGAACGGGATGAACAAACTCCTTCATTGGGTTGAATGTCGCAAAATGAAGGTGTCCTGGACCAGGGAACGTGCCGCATTTCAAACCTGGAAAACACTGAAAATTAATTAACCTGCAAGATTTCTTTAGCGGGAACTTGAAGAATAGTGTTTTGCTTTTGGCCAGTTTTACTTATTTTTTATTCCCTAAAAGTAAGTGAATAGGTAGACAATCTGACGGATAGTGGTTAGCATTGACTATGAACATTTGCAACACCAGAATCATTGCCAAAAAAGTAAATGAAAAAACTTTCTGTAATGTTATTAATGAATTAATAATAATCTAGACTTTAATGAATCTGTAAATGTTTCAAGAGGGTACAATGTTTTTAAAAATGTCACCGTCTTTGCTTAATTTTGTCAACTTGTTCATTTACTAAACTAAACTAACTTTAGGCTAAATAAAACTTTAACAGTACTCATTGGACAAATATCGTCTTTGTCGTTCGTGACCACGGTCACGGCCGTAAACGTCGGATTAACCAAAATCAAATAAATTACCGCGCTTAAAACCGTTAAAACGTCGTTTTATCATGTGTACAAGTCGCGAAATCTTAAGAAAATATTTACAAATACCTGTTTCATAGTTGAACACATCTGGATCGATATCATCTATATTATAGTCGCTATACTCCAGATAGTAGTGATCATAATGGGATCCAAGGAGTGAATTGAACCCCTTCATTTCATATCTGAAAATCAAGATACACAATCAGTTACCATACATATATTTAATAAATAGCTGTCCCGTCAGACTTCCTGCCCGAAAAATCTTCAATCGATATTTAACAAATAAAAAATAGGGGTTGATCGTAGGGGGTTGAAAATTTAGGGTTGTATGTATTGTTTAATGCTGTATCATAAAAGAATTTAAAAAAAATCACCTAAAGATTAAAAAAATATTTAGGGATGGACTAGCCTTAACATTGAGGGGGATGAAAAATAGATGTTGTCCGATTCTCAGACCTACCCAATATGCAGACAAAATTTCATGAGAATCGGTCAAGCCGTTTCGGAGGAGTATGGGAACGAAAATTGTGACACGAGAATTTTATAAATATGATAAAATTAAATAATATAGTAACAGTAATTAATAATTTTTGTGTAATGTAAAAACATTATAATATTTTTTTATTGCAGGAGTGCAGCAGACAGGCAGACTTCCACTTGATGGAAAGCGGTTACCATCGCCTATGGACATTTGCAACACCTAAGGCGCTATATGTCCAACTGGCTGGCTACCACCCCTGGTCTGAAGTATGTTGCCATAACAACCTTGAGTTGTGTTCCGGCATTAGTGACCAGGTTCCAGTCTCCCTGAAGAGACCAGCAGCTCATTTGTATCACCTTCGGTGTTGTAAAAGTCCATAGGCTATGGTAACCGCTTCCGTCTGCCTGTCTGCTGAACTCCTGCAATAAAAAAATGATAACTTCTTAATTTTTTTAAGATGGTTAAAAATCTAAAAGGAACTGGTCTCCGCCGGCATAGAGACCTAAAGTGCCTAGTCCTAGGTACAAAGGCTCCAGAGACAAGAACCTCTTCAAAATATGGCCGAGTTCAGCAGAGCTGCGTTCTTTCAACCACAAACCACGCAAAATGGCAGTCAAAGCTCTTATTATTGTTACATGCCGACAAAGTGAATTTACAGCTGGTTTATTACCTTTCCCGCATTTGGACTTCTTTGTGTTTAAAATTTGCAATTAGACAATGAATAGCCTATTGTTATTGTACTTGTTTACGGCCGCAGGTGTTCAGATTACGGTTTCTCGGAAACTTCAGTCCACGCGGTCGATTGTTGTATTGTACAATGGGGATTGTTCACAAAAAATTACCCTCTGATTTTATATTTTTATTACGTAAAGTAGGGTATTTTAAGATACTAATTTGAATATTTTTGTATTTTAAGCATTAGTTTTTTATAATTCGATTTTAAAATTATTTCTCCGATGACGTCATAAGGGACAAGTTTACATTGATTTCTTTGCCTAGAAAACAAAAATAATAAAAGTAAGTTTTATCTATATATATAGATATACGTAATGAGTAACATTACGTATCGTGATCATTTTAGTGTTTTTTGTCGCTAGGCTTATAATTTTTCGTGTTCAACCATTATTATTTTCTATAGTTATCGTTAAATTTTTTAAAGTGGTCTTTAGGGAAAATCCATGTTACAGAACTTTAATCAAATAATGTACACCTAGATTTTTTTAACACCTGAAGCAGGCAAACAGGCAGACGGCATTTAGTAAGGTCAAATAAAGGTCAAAAGCATTTCTTACAAAATACAAAAAAGATCGTACGTTTTTTGGAATTTTAACTAGACAGAAATGATTAGGAACACTATTCCTCGAAATGGTTTTTCAAATAGCTAGATTGAAAAAAAGTGAACAATCCCAATTCAGTATAAAACGATGCCTGAACGAGGAGGGTGAGGCAGTCAAGCGACGATTACGATACGAGCAAGACGTGTGTAGTACATTCGATAAGCGACATAGTAACGGACTTTGCGCATGTTATTGAATCGCGCAGTTTGTACTGGTTGTATCCAGTTATATTTGTATCTATGTTATACGTGTTTGTATAGTTTTAATAAATTCTATAGTAATTCCAATGGCATTTTAATTCAAGTCCTGTAGCTCGTAACTGTGGTGTATGCACCTCACTAGTTTGTAAGTTTATTTTGTCTATGCTATGTTTCACTCTCTTTGGTCTTGCAGTCATGTCAGTCAGTCAACTCAGTTAAATATTGTAATACTTAATTTTGTAATTTATAAAACAAATACGTCTAAGTCAGTCTATTATTATTATTATAAACATTTACTCATCTCAAAGTTCTGTAGAAACAAATAACCATAAGGTCGATTCAATGTCAAAGGAAGTTATTGAATTAAAATCAACCGTCAATACTTTATCCAAAGAACTTTGTATAAAAGATCAACAGGCCAGATTTAATAATATTGAAATTTGTGGAATACCAGTTTTAAAAGGAGAAAACTTAAACACCATACTACTTAACATATCCAGGAAAATTGGTTTTCCATTGGTGCCAACAGATATCGATTATATACATCGTGTGCGTCGTTTCCGTAACAACGCTTCATCTGACAATGGTGGTGCCTCCCAGGACTCGTCCTTGTTCCCGAATATCATTGTGAGACTGACGCAAAGAAACCGAAAGAAGGATATGTTGGCAGCAGTGCGCGCGCGACGCGGCTTAACTACGGCCAACGCAGGGTTGGACGGGCTCGCCAAGCCCATTTTCATCAGCGACCATCTTACCCCATACTACAAGCTATTACACAAAAGAGCTCGTCAAGCGGTTAAAGATAATAATTATAAATACATTTGGCTTTCAGAGTGTAAAATTTTAGTACGCAAAAATGACACATCTAAAGTCATCCTTATTTCAAATGATAACGATTTACAAAAAATTAAATGACTTTCTCTTTCTCTGTTCCATAGGATTCAAGTACTTTTGTTTTCGTCTCGTTTACTAATAAAAAGAAACGTTTATACTTTAATATTTCGTTATAAATCTGTAATTAAATTCTCAGTCTATATTAAGTGGCTAGCTCTAACTACAATAAATATTTTAATAAGCCTTAATCTATTAATGTTCAAAAAGATAAAAATAAACTTTCTTTGGCAAAATGTCGGTATAACAAAATTATACTTTTGTATTGAATATAGCACCGAGCAGCCTCGGGTCACACTGTTTCTTATTATTCCTTTTTGTTGCCGTTCTTATTTATGTATAATTATTTATGTTGGTGCAACACAATTAAATACAATATACTACTACCAGTTTAACATTCGATAACCAAAATCTTTCTATTTACTATCAAAACGTGAGGGGCTTACGTACAAAGTCGCATACATTTTTGGAAAGTGTTTTAAATCATGACTTTGACGTAATTTGTATAACCGAAACATGGCTAAATGACAATTTTTATGATTCTGAGTTTTTAGACAGTCGTTACGAACTATATAGATGCGATCGCCAGTCATCTTCGAGTGGTTTTGAGCGGGGTGGAGGGGTGATGATAGCACTGCGGGGCGAACTGTGTCCGTGGCACCGCCACGACATGCGTTCGTCGCCGCTTACCGAGGAAGTGTGGGTTTCAGTGCCTATACATGCTAAGAACGTTTCGAATAGATCAGCGCGGCCTAACTTTTTACATATTATATGTACATATATAGCTCACGGCAGTAACCACGAGTCGCAAATAACATCTTTTTATGACACAGTCAATGAATTTATAACTAATAATTCTAACGACATTTACTTGGTGCTAGGTGACTTTAATCTTACACACACATCGTGGGCTTATAACACCACTACCAGCTCAATGGATATAGTAACCAACGACAATAATTTAGCCTGTCTTACAGCTCATTTTATGAACTTTAATATGCTATCTCAATACAATAGTCAATACAATGTAAATGGTAGACTTTTAGACTTAATTTTTAGCAATGAGTATTGTCACGTTACTTCCTGCGAGAATCCTTTTGTGTCACTAGATCCACATCACAAATCCTTAGAAATCAATTTGAAATTAAATACCATGCCCTTTTTAAAAACACTAAATGTTCTAAAAAAGCAATTCCACAGAGCAGACTTTGAATCGATTAAATTAGGTCTTAGATCTGTTGACTGGAATACAGTCCTCAAACTTGACCCCGATATTGATTCTATGTTGGATGTTTTTTATGGTGAACTTAATAATTTAATCACTAAACATGTCCCGACTATTAATCTTAGAACAAAACAGAAATATCCGCCATGGTATACAAGACCTCTTATAAAAATATCTAATGAAAAAAGTAAGTATCATAGAAAGTGGAAAAAATATAGCAATTTAGAAGATTACAATAAATTTACATTATTAAGAAAACGATTTAACAAAGAGTCAAAAACTTGTTATAGAAATTTTATAGATATATCTGAAGATAATATTAAAAATAATCCTAAATTATTTTGGTCTTTTGTCAAATCGAAAACTACCACATGTGATATTCCAGAAAAAATGATCTATAAAGGTAGAATTATATCAAATGGGGAGGATATATGTAATTCATTTAATCATTACTTTCACTCTGTATTTGTTAGTCCCGATAATCATAGTCCAGATTCAAACCTAAGCACTATTATTAATATTCCTGACATTCTCGACATAAATTCTATAAATCTAAACTCCGATACTGTTTTTGATGAATTAAAACATATTAATATAAATAAAGGAGCAGGATCCGATAATATTCACCCAATAATAATCTCTAAGTGTGCTAAAGAACTCGTTTTACCGGTAACTATTATTTTTTGCACATCACTGCGTGTAGGAGTATTTCCGAGTAGATGGAAAACATCTCTAATTACCCCCATCGCAAAAAACAAAAACAAAAATGTTATTACAGAATATAGGCCAATCTCAAAACTATGTGCTTTTGGTAAAATTTTAGAAAAAATTGTAACATCACACATTACTGTAGCTGTCCGTAATTATATATCTCCTCACCAGCATGGTTTCTTTAAAAATCGTAGTGTGGATACAAACATGATTACTTTTACCGATCATTTAGCTCATGCAATGGATAATAACTTGCAGGTAGATGTAGTGTACACTGACTTCTCCAAGGCCTTCGATAAAATTAACCACGATTTGCTTATTGAGAAACTTGCGAGGGCCGGTGTGCACGGTTGTCTACTAAGATGGATCCAGTCGTACATTAAAAATAGAAGTCAGGCTGTGTGTGTAAAGGGCTATTGTTCTCAGTTTCTACCTGTGTCCTCTGGCGTGCCACAAGGTTCACATCTAGGGCCCTTATTATTTAATATCTATATAAGTGATATCGGCAACGCCTTTATGCATAGCAATCATTTATTATACGCTGACGACACTAAAATATACAAAGTCATAAAGTCTAACGATGATTGTGTGAAACTTCAAACAGATTTATTCAATTTACTACATTTTTGCAATAAAAATCAATTATTTCTAAATCTAGATAAATGTCACTTTATAACTTATACGCGTAAAACAAATCCTATAATTTATAACTACACCTTAAATAGTACAGTACTTAAGAGAGTTACACATATTCGTGACCTTGGTATAATTATGGATTCTACTTTATCTTTTAATATGCACGTTGACCACATAGTAAACAGCGCTTTCCGAAGATTAGGATTTATACTTAGAATAAGCAAACCGTTTAAAAAATCAATCACTTATAAAATTCTATATTTTTCGTTTGTACGGTCCCTTCTAGATTTCTGTAGTACGGTATGGAGTCCTTGTTATTCTGTACACGTAAATAGAATAGAGAAAGTTCAGAAAAAATTTCTTAAATCATTAAATTTCCTCAACCACATTGATAATGAAGTCTATGACGCGTCCTTGAATAGATATAATTTATTAAGTCTCTGTAATAGGCGTAAAATGTTTGATATAGTATTTTTATATAAAATTCTAAATTTTCTTGTTGACTCTCCTGAACTTTGGTCAAAAATTGATTTTTCTGTAAATGTTCGACTACCCGTGCGCCCCACCCGTAAACTACCTCTTTTTGCTCCCCCACGTTATCATAAAAATTACACTCGCAATTGCTTCTTTTTTCGTTGCACCAATACATATAACCTTAACTTCATAGACATAGATATATTTAACTTACCTTTATATAGACTCAAAATTAAAATAAATGAAATATTGCTGTAATCAACCTTTAAAATGTTATTTCTTTTTTTTTTGCTTATTCTTCTCAATTTTCTAAATTTAAAGTTGTGTAACGTTTCACTGTTTTTCTGACTCACTTTTAGAAATTATTTCTTTTCATTGAACAAATCTTAGGCACTGTTAGATTATAAGAATAAATTTAATGTAACTGTTAATTTAAGTTGAAATGTATATATCTGTTTGATGCCAAAATAAATGAAAAAAAAAAAAAAAAAATCTCAACCGATTATAAAACTACCCCAAGAAACACAACAGTAACATTATTATAGAATACAAAACCTAGTCATAAATACCTGATTGGTATTGGCACAGACACCCCTCTCAGGGTCTTCTTGTATTTCACCCACATAGTGTACTTGTTGATCTTATCACCTATAGTCTGCACCATCTGCCATTTTGACACATCACCATCCTCCATTATCTCCGAACCTGCAAAATATTTTCACGGCTGATATAAAAAAAACGTGTATTGTCAACTCCGATGCACGACTGGAGTTTACACCTTAAACATTAAAAAAAACATGTGCACGTGCGCGGCGACAGCGGCCGAATTAGGGCGGTTACAAGTAAATATATAGTCCGAACGATAAATATTTACCCAGTAGAATATACCCATTTTGTTTTACTTAATAGATTATATTATAGCGTAGACGAATATATTAATGACAATACAATAAAATAAGATAATAATATTGACATTTTTAAGTTTAAAATTTTCACCAATTTAAATTTTGTTTTTAAAATGTTTAACAAATCATTTTTATTTTTTTGACATGTATATTTAATTAAATTAATTTGTAAACATTAGTTTAAGGTTATGAGAGTGTACTTGCACGTCATGTAAATGACAAAACATACTGGAAACTTTATATTATGTAATACCTATTCATGTACGTACCTATGTTTTTGCAAATAAAGACTTAATTGATTGATAAAAACACAAAACACAGTAACAAACATATGTACGTACCTACCCCGCAAGGGACGTGGCGTGAAGTTATGTATGTAAAATTATATAAGCAACGTAAGAGCGCCTGACAGAAATATAATAGTAGTTTCGCTAAAACTCAGCTTGGCAAGCACGTTACTACAGGAGATGCGAACATTATGATACAAACTGTACAGCCATTCTAGAATTAAAAATAAGCTTTTAAATGTTTTTAAATACAAGCTTTTGAGATCCTGGATATCATTTAGCAGCAGAGAGCTAGCCAAGACATTATTTAAAACGAGCCCAAACACGACGGGTCTATCTTTAATACAGGAGTTCCTATGGCCACCTTTCGACTCCATCATCAGATCAGCTCCATGGAGCACCATATTATTGCATTGTCACGCGATATACATATGCGTGCAAGGTTTCAGCTCAATCGGAAACCGGGAAGTTGGTCAAATTAAACTTGCAAGATTCCACCCGAACTTACATACATGGTGTCAAATTGTTCTGACCACTGTTTTCTTTTGTATTAACCCATATTTTTTAATTCAAATGTCGGTAACTTCTCCTGACATTCTCATCGTTCTATATAAAGCTAAACAGTCAACGAAACAAAACTTACCCATAAATTTAAAGTCTGTCATATCCGGTAACACTGACTGTATGTTTATTGAAAAGTCGCTAGTTCCATTAACCTGCAGACATGTCTGAGTGTTCATCTCGCTCTCCGTTGTAACTGGAGCGATCTGAAAGGCATACAAATCTTTAGAAAACCTTAAGGACTTTTGGGCGGTAACGTTAATTACTCTAATTTTTGAAGTGATAACTTCTTATGGGAGGGTAAACCGCTTCGTTACGTAACGCATTACGGCGCCAGTCTGTCTGGCTTCCCTTTCTCACACGCGTACGGCAGCGGTAGGCAGGCTCCTCCTCTGTCACTCTAACCCACAGCGCTAGCCTTATTTTGGTAATTAGTCTAATAATATACATACACAAAATTCTAGTGTACATATTCAAGAATTGTAACTAAGAATAAAATATATTTTATAATCAATAAAAGATTTTATTCAAAAATAAACTTTCCTCACATTGTCATATTAATATACATAAAATTTAAGTAATACCTGAAGCTTTTCTCAAGTTAAACAATTTCAATATTAAATAGTTCAACTTAGATTAGTTTAAGTTATGACTTCTGTCGGGCGTCCCAAGACGCACACTTTTTTTTTATTGCAGGAGTTCAGCAGACAGGCAGACGGACCACTTGATGGAAAGTGGTTATCATCGCCTATGGACATTTGCAACACCGGAATTGTCTTTTTTTAATTCTACGGACTCGAGTTCCGTACCCTTTTTTACAACTTCATTTTTAGAGTTTAAACACGGTTATTGGTTATTTTGGTTCTTGTGTGTGACATTAATTTAGTGATTTTTGTGTTGTGGTGTACCTTACGAATATCTCATTATATTAATTTATTCTAATTTTTATACTAAACTTATACTAATGTAGAGTGTATCTGTTACATACTGGTGTTGTGAGGAAGTGCATGTGAAGTGTGAACCTTATGTCTATACCTATATATATTATCCTATCTAGTGCCATGGGTGTTGTTTTTCCCTTTCTGTGTCTGGGTTATTAATTTTTAGGCTCTTTGTATGTCTTGGTTTTGTTTGTGAAGTGTGCGTGTTATGCAATGCGGTGGTAGTGCGCGTTGGCTTGAGTATGTGTAACACCGCAGTGTTACAAATGCGCTGCTACTCTCTCAAGGGAAAGTGGAACCTGTACCAAGGTGAATTTAAGACATGTCCACTGCGTCCATCGGTATAATGTTAATCCGACGCCGAAAGCTGCGTTCAACGTCGACTGACGCTATACGCCGCTCTCAGCGTCTATGACAGGCCAGAACTTTACGATCTGTAGTTGAAGGTCAATGAATAAAGTTATAATGTAGACCCTTTATTATGTTGATGGAATAATTACCTTGACTGATGTTCCGTATGGTGTGTAGACCGCTGATGTCAGCTGGTAGGTCTTGACCATGGCACCATAATAATCGATGCGTGACTTTCCATTCTTACTATCAAACCTATCGACAAAGAAACAATAGACTTGATATCAAAGAACAAAGCTAATTCTGGAAAACTGAAAAACAGATGAGGCAATGGAAACCCATCATATTTTTATGAATATTATTATTACATAATATTTAAATTTCATACTAGTTTCTGCCTGCGACTTCGTCCGCATGGAATAATTAAAAAACTTGTTTTTGAAGTGAAAACTTCTTATGGATGGGTAAACCACTTCGTTACGTAACGCGTTACAGCGCCAGCCATGTGAGAGCTTCTAGCTTATCTAATGTGAGAAAAAGGGATTTCTCTCACATTAGATAAGTTTAAGTTATCACTTCTGTCAGGCGTCCCGAGACGCACATCAGCATTTTTTTAAAAGGTTTTTCAATACAAGCTCTTTAGATCCTGAATATCATGTAACAACAGAGTGCTAGCCAAGACAACTAAAACGAGCCCAAACACGACGGGTTTATCTCGTTTTGTACAAGAGTTCTTATGGTCACCATCCGACTCCATCATCAGATCAGCTCCGTGGTACCATATTATTGCATTGTCATGCGTTATACATATGGGTGCAAACATTTCAGCTCAATCGGAAACCGGGAAGTTGGTCAAATTTAACTTGCAAGATTCCACCCAAACTTACATACATCTTACATACTTACATACATTTACATATTTACATCCATTGCAAGTTAAATAAAATCTTGTAAAAACCCCCCGATTTTGAAACATTCTTACATACATCTTATCCGAACTTACATACATCTTACATACTTACATACATTTACATAATATTTACATCCATTGCAAGTTAAATAAAAGCTTGTAAAAACCCCCCGATTTTGAAACATTCTTCATTGGTGCTCCACTCCTATTGGAGTTAGCGTGATGATAATATCCCATATTCTACCTCGATAAATGGGCTATCTAAAACTGAAAGAATGTTTCAAATCAGACCAGTAGTCTGAATACTTTTATCCCGAAAAATGGGATAATTCCCGGGATAAAAATATTTTTTTTGATAACTTTATTATTTGGGATATGAAATGAAGTGAATCTTCTTAGTGTAAATAGCACTAAAATAAAAATTTAATACAATGTAACCTGTAGAGTCACCTGCTATTTAAACAAGAACCACGCACTGGTGTTTAACCCGCCGCGCAGCCAAAGGGGTTAATTCTAGTTATTACATAAAAGTAAAATCTATGAAAACCTCCTACTTTTTTAATGTCGGTTAAAGTGTACTCTATAAAATACGCTTTAAAAGGTTGTCGAGTGCGCAGTCTGGATGTACTAACAAAATAAGACATACGTTAAGAGCGTTGAACTCTTAATAAATTTAAATTTGCACAACTATCGCATGATATGTTAATTTTTCATACATTAATACACATCTGTGTTAATTTAATATTTATCTTGAACAAACACTGACAAACATTGCCATATAATACATTATAATATATTTTATTATAATAATATTTACTTATTAAGCTTTATCTGTGCAAACTCAACACTTGAACTATCGATAAAGTTCACAAACACGCAAACATAGATGACCCGGTTATATAAATCGTGTAAACGTCTTTGGACCTTTCCTTCGTATCTAGTTAAGTGTTTAATTTATTGCATGGGTTATAATTAACTAGCTTTTGCCCGCGACTTCGTCCGCGCGGAAAGTTTTTTACTATCCCACGGAAACTCTGTAAGTTTTCGGGATCAAAAGTATCCCATATGTTGACCAGGGATATAAGCTACTACCATACAAAATTTCATTCAAATCGGTCCAGTCGTTTCGGTGATTAGCCCGTACAAACTGACAAACAAAAAACTATGGTTTTTAAACTATGCCTACGCGCACTGAGAAATAGTAAACTGTTACACGCGAGATGACACCGACCTATTTAGGCACGAGACGGTTTCGCGCACGAGCAGGCGCTAATAAATCGAGTGCCTTATTATGCTGGAAAGCCAAGATGAGCTCAGTGCTCCTCCTCGTACACTGCTTTCCAATAGGTATGGATCGGATGGTTCACTTCCCAAACTCACTTTCCTGGCCAAGGTAGCAATATCGAATAAGTTCTATCAACTCAACTGGTAGATCCCTGGCTTTCGAGAGGCCCAAGAAACAAGTGTAGACAGGTGTCTCTCGGTCTACATAATATTTGATGGCGTGCTTCAAACTAAGTATTGCCAATGTAAACTTAAGTCCGGCCTAAACCCAAATTACGCTTAATGTAGTGTAAAGTGTTTACCTACATAATTACTAAGCACACTATCAACTTACTAATTAACTACTTATTTAATATTTAGTTTAGTTTTATATTGTAATTTTTAGTTTTATATAAAATAATAATAGGCAAATTTCATATACAGTTTATCCTGTAATGCACCAATGGATGAAGTGGAAAATGCAGACAAAGCCAGGCTGCACTTCAGTACACAAATAATGCAATCAATCAATACGATATAAATTCTTATAATTTCTGAAACTGTTTGTCAGTAACCTACTTTTATTGCTTAGTGAACAACCGTAAGCAATTCAGCATAAATTTATTGATCACCAGAAATTAAATAACAATGTTTTGATCTATTTGGAAAATTGTTTGACTAAATATATTTTAGTTTTTCTTAATTATTACCTTATGAGGAGAAAGCTCCATAATAGTCTCATTTTTATATAAACTCGCGTATTTCATAGAATTAATTCTATAGTAAATCAGAATATGGCAGAACAGAATTCGGCATAGGCTATGAACATCCCTATTAATATTATAAATGCGAAAGTAACTCTGTCTGTTTGTCTGTCTCTTCCGTTTTCACGTAAAAACTACTGGGCCGATTTGGCTGAAATTCGGCACGTATGTAAATTAAATACTGAGGATGGACAAGGGATAATTTTCATTTTGGCCTTTTTGGTAATTTTGGCCTATTTGGTAATTTTGGTCATTTTGGCCTTTTTTGTCATTTTGGCCTATTTGGTCATTTTGTCCTTTTTGGTCATTTTGGCCTATTTGGTCATTTTGGCCTATTTGGTCATTTTGGCCTTTTGGGTCATTTTGGCCTCTTTGGTCATTTTGACCATTTTGATTATTTTGGCCTTTTTGGTCGTTTTTGCCTATTCCGTCATTTTAGCCACGTAGGTCACTGTGGTCTTTTGGTCATTTAGACCATTTTGGCCTTTTTGGTCAAGTTTTGTAATTTATTTTGTTGACAGATAGACGGGGGATGGTATATATAATTAGCGATATAAAATGAAGTGAATCTTCCGTGGGCAAATACATAAAAATGTAATATAATATAACCGGTAGCACTTGCTCTTTAAACAAGAGACACGCGCTCGAGGTTAACCCGCGGCGCAGCCGCGGGGTAAACTCTAGTACATATATAATTAAAACTACATTGTAATAATTTAAGGGTATTTCTAGGATTCTGTAATTTTGGCAATTGAACTCTTAGGTGTTGCTCATGTTCAAAAGTCTGTCTATGGGTGATACAGTCATTGCATTCATGAAAGTAACATAGAGAGTGCAAATTTTCCCATATTTCCATCAAAATTTGTATATATAGGTATGTTGAAGAATGACAAATTTTCTAGTAATAGAATAGAAAACACTTTATTGTTCAGCACCTACACATAAAATAAAAACATTACAGTAGTCACGTTAAACAGAAGTAGAAGCAATGGGTGGGCTTCTCACTTTAAAGCAATCTCTTCCAGACAACACGGGCTATGGATATGGCAAATAATACACATGATAAATATTATTTCATATAATTAATTTAGTATTATCATTTTTTTGCACATCATGAACATGGTATAAATATAATGTATAGAACATTAATTTATCATTGTAACAATATTTTTACTATATTCTGCCAAATTATTATTATAAAATAACTCACCAAGCATAAAAAGGTTCATGTAACTCTGCATATGGTATATTGAGGAGGCCTTTCACTGTATACACAGGGTTCCATTGCGGGGGACTGTCTATAAAAAAAAACAACATGAACAGTAACTAAATTAATACTGTCAGGTCATCTGCCTATTTGTCAGCTTTAGGCAATAAAAAATACACTTGAAAACATATTCAAATTCAAAACTTTTTATTCAAAATAAATTCCACTGAAGAACACTTTGAAAGTCATTCATACAAGTCAAAATTTAAATCTATGTCATACTCTATGTACACCACCTCGCAATTAATATTTTATCGCTAAAGGAGAAGTGGCAAGAAACTCCCAGCTCATATCTAGCGGAAAAAAAGTAGGACTTTTTCATCATAATTATTTATCTATCTCAGGCTTTTTTAAATACACATAGATTTTTTAATATCTATACATACATTATTTATTATGTTAAATTAAACTCTTAAAAACAGACTATTATCCTGCAGGAATGGAGAAAAAATACAATTTCTTGCAACTGGGCGGCCTAGCATATCGTAAGTGGTGACAAGACATACAGGTAGTAGGGTATTTGCCCGTCTGGATGGCAAGTATCCCTGGTCTAGAGTATGCTTCCACACCTTTAGTTGTATTTTGGCATCAGTGGACAGGTTCTAGTTGTTGTTTAGAGATATGCAACACAGTGGTAGCACCATTAGTATTACCATGTCTATAGGCGATTGTAACCACAATGTAGATGTAAAGGTATACCAAAAAAAAGATGGATGGACTGTGTGAAGGATGATATGATGATTTGTGGTGTGACAGAAGATGTATGTCAGAATAGAAGAGTGTGGAAGGAAAAGACATATTGTGCCGACCCCAATTAATTGGGATATGGTGAAAGAAAAGAGAGAGAGGCGATTGTAACCACTTTCCATTAATTGAGCCATTTGCATGTCTGCCGAACTCATACAATAAAAATAGAAAAAAGAAACAATAAATGAAATGGGTGAAAACTAAAAACGTTATCTGAAATTTAGGAAGACTATTCTATACAGTTCTTGCATTTCACAAGTGCAAGCAAGTTTTAGTAGTGGTTGAATGTGTACATACACTTTGCGATAGTGTGTGGCTGATGGAGCAAATAGTTGTAGGTGTGCCATTCAATTATACACACAGATACATGATTACCATAAGTAAAACCTGCTGACCTTTGTGAATTGCAAGTATAAAATAATCACAAATAGCCAATATACATTACACACTTAGAAATCTAAATATAGTTATGAAAAATCTTTTATTGTTATTTGAATATATTGCCCATTCCACTGGCATGAGAAACCCTTACATACTGCTATATAAATTATACAGTATTAACCAAACTTTCATAGTCTCCTCTCAGTTCTATGCTATTATGAATGAATACCATTTATTGTTTTATTTTATTTATTATTAAAAAGTATCCAATAATATACCCATAAATTTTTTTTTTTTTTTTTTATTGCAGGAGATCAGCAGACAGGCAGACGGCCCACTTGATGGACAGCGGTTACCATCGCCTATGGACATTTGCAACACCAAAGGTGCTACGAATGCGCTGCTGCTCTCTTTAGGGAGCCTGGAACCTGGTCACTAATGCCGGAACACAACTCAAGGTTGTTATGGCGACATACTCTAGACCAGGGGTGGTAGCCATCCAGTCGGGCAAATGCCCTACCACCTGGCTGTGGGTTGTTTTGTCGCCTCTTACGACAGGCCGCCCGGCCGCAGGAAATTGTATTCTTTCTCCGTTCCTGCACGGATAAAAGGCCTTGCAATACATAGCAATATATCTAAACCAAAACTGGATATATAATCTAGAAAAAGAAATAGTGAGTTACACTACACTAAAATGAATTACTCAATATCTAATTCTGTGAAACTTCTGATGGGAAAACTAAACACAATTAAATGATCAAGTCTAAATACAAACATTTTTTTTTTTTTAATCTTATTAATAAATTCACTAACTACTGAAGACTTAAATATTTGTTTTGAAGAATTAAAAATGATGTAAAACAAAATTTTACTAACAATTTTTCATACATCAAATAAAGCTCCATTTAAAAAGTTAAACAATAATCATCTAGAAGAATTCCTTCAAAGTTTTCTGGAATATTATCCTTGTAAATACAATAATAACTATATAAAAACACAACACTTCTGTAAGTTGAAGGTTACAGGAAAAATAGTCTATAAAATATCTAATAAGCTGATAAGCTTAACAAAACAACGCTAGAATGGGTAAATTAATAAATATTATTATTACCTTTATCGACATAACCCTGTGTTAGTGTGATGAAAAAACCGAGCACGATATAAAGTATCATCTTGCGACCGCCCACGACCGGCGTTCTGGAGACAATGAGAACGAATTATGAGACAGATAATTAGTATAATTACACAGTATCAAAGTACACCGCTTTTAATTTGAAACTTGCAAGCTAAAATATCAGAGGCATTCGAACAACGCGAACAACTTTAACCATACGCATAACTATTTGACTATAAAGAAATATGACGATATTGTTGCGGTAATTACCTTTAATTAAATTTAACAATAAATATACATTATAGAATGTAACTACCGCTACAATACAATAAATTTACCTTTTGCGATTTGTCAGTTTTGGTAAACTGTGAATTTATATATATAATAATACGTATTTATTCTAATTATGCGTTTTTTTATGTTCCACAAATTTCATTGTTAATTTGTTTTCCGCATTCGATCAAATTTAATAAAATAATGATTAAAATCAAATTCTGTCTACGGTTGCAGTATTATTATCTCGTTTACACTTTGTAATTCTCAAAACATCAGCTTTTAATAATAACAAAAACTACACAGGCGTCAACAGCTGCTTTTTCTTCTCGCATAATAATGGCTAGTTCGCTACGTTCCACTAGAGACTCACAACGACAACGACCATGTTCAGGACCGTGATTATTCTTGTTTGCTCGCCTGCATTACAATCGTAAACCCAGGTGGAACAGATATTCGCGAACCTCTTGACATGGATCATTGTGAACGTTGTGTTATCAAAAATGATGATGTCATTAGTGACGTTTTCTCCACAACCACAACGACTGCGATTGTCTTTTTTTTGAGGTGGGGGAAATACTTTTCGCACACTGAGAGGTAAACGATAGCGCACACCAGAGTCAATCTCAAGTGTGGAGACTCAGCAAGGTAGGTAGGTCCTCTATGTGGAGAGGTCACCCATGGGGCAATACTCCACCAAAACCACTCTCCTCCCATGTGCCTCGCGCTTACGGTAAGAAGAGCGTGAGACTTAGAACGTAGTTACGCCCACGTTAATCTTAGCGCATCAGTGATTGAGAGTGCTCCGGGAAGCAGAAAAACTCACTTCGTCAACATGGGGATGAATCCTACGCTCTCTGAATGCTGAAGGGCCCCTGAAACTGCGGTTGTCTTGGAGAACGGCTGGCGGAGCATTTTGGCCGTTATGAGCTACATGTGGAATGTACTGATTGTAACTGTTATATTGTCAGTCAGTACCGACACTTAGGGATGCAACATCGCTCATAAAAAACATCGATGTTAGGATATCGATGTTTTTAAAAGTGAAACATCGATGTTAAAAATATCGACGTTTATGAACGATATATCGATGTTTATGAACGATGTTTTTTATCACTGTTTACATAAACTTTTGACGCTTGTTCTTGCGATGCAAATGAATCATCGTTTTTTTTAACATCGATGCATCGCCGAAAACCACATTAGCAAACCATTCTTAATTCTTGCTTTCCATAACATCATCCTTTTACACCACTGTCAGTCCATCTTTCAATCAAATACCACAATTACTTCTCAATGCTCCAATTCCTACTAAATACTATGTTTATTCTATTTATATGTCTTTTGCCTTACCCAACACCGTACTTACTACCTTCACTACCGTACTTACTATTCAACAGCGTAGGTACACACTAACACATCCTTATCACCATTTCAAATAAATGTACTTCATCTAAGAAAAATGGTCATTTTAATAGAAATGAAATAAATAGGTATAATAATCAGCTTTTACATTATAAGTTATTATTGGCAATAAGAAATATTTTGAAAAAATGATATAATGGAAATATATCTACATATATTTCCATTCCGCCATCTTGCGCTCTGTCTGTAATCTACATCACAGATAGAGCGCAAGATGGCGCGTTATGACTAGGTAAGATAAAACATCGTTCATAAAATATCGTTCTTAAACAATGATGTATCGTCGATGTTTTGGTTTCAACATCGATGTTAAAACATCGATTTTTATGAACGATACATCGATGTTTGGAAACATCGATGTTTTATTTTCATCCCTACCGACACTTGACTTTTTTAAGAGTGTCAAAAAGACTGCTGTCAATGTCATGGTCTCAGTGAGTGTCACTTTTGTGTGGTCTTGTGGTCCAATTTTCAAATAACTTAACCTCAAAATTTTAATTTTGCTGATTATTTTGATATGTTATTTAAACAACTACAATAATGAAGATGAAAAAAGTAGCTGAAATTCCAGAATTTATTAAAACCATTAATGATGGCGACGAGGTTGAAAATTTTTCTGAAGAATCTGACGAAGAAATAGAGGTTTTTATTGTTCTCACTTTTGTGATTTCTTTTAACAAATGTGGTACAGCCAGCCTTAATTACAAATTCATGAGTTTTATGTCCATTATAAGTAACATAAATCACAGATCAATTTAAATGATCGGTATATTTAAGCCGTAAAAAACTTTGTTTAAATTTTACAATATTTTCTATCGCATAAAGCATAAATGCACATGATTTGTATTCATTAAATCAGTAGACAAAACACATATTTTGATCTTATTTTTTCAGTATCAACCATCCAAACAGAAAGTTAGAAGAAAAGCTGATTTCAACCCAAAGTTTCAGTTTGTATCTTCAGTTGAAGAATATAACAAGGTACTTCCTTTTAAATAATTCTAATATAAGATTCAGTGGATAACACGGGTGGGGTAAAGATATAGGGCACCTTTGTTTTAAGTAATAGGAAGGGTGGTAAGGGAGGGTAGGGAGGTGTACTTATCCTTTCTACAAATCCTATGTCAAGAAAACATATATATTTCTTACATACATACCCTGCAAGGGACCTGGCGTGAAGTTATGTATGTCCATAATTTCACGCCAGGTCCCTTGCGGGGTAGGCACAAACAACAGAGCGCCATACAGGCTTATTCTTACACACCTGACTTGCTTCTTTGACATTCATAGCTCTTGTCATGTACACTTGTATTGATATTTATATATTTCTTGAGATATTAATATTTAAGTACAGCAGATAGTGAGTGTTAAAACTCATTTGTAACCATCTTTTAAATAAAATGTAGGTATTTGTTCACATAAAACTGTTTTAGCTTCTTTAAGATGGGGTGTAATATTCTTTTCAGGATACTTGGGATAATCTGCACAAATATGTCCGCCGTAATGTGAAAAGGACATTAGATGAAAAGATTGAAAGGAGGAGAGCCCAAGTGAAGGTCAATGGTAAAGCTGATGATGTAGACACAGATTCCGATATCGAAAATAAAGGTTAGTTTAGTATAATATTATTGATATAGTGTTCTTTATCTAATACTATTTCATTCCATAAATATGTAACCTAATAAAACTAACCTAAAAATATGTAACCTGTTGTTCAAACCATAACAACCTTGTCTTGTGTTCCGGCATTAGTGACCAGGTTCCAGTCTCTTCTAAGAGAGCAGTAGGGCATTTGTAGCTCTTTTGGTGTTTGAAATGTCCATAGGCAATGGTAACCGCTTTCTATCTAATGGACAGTCTGCGTATGTGCTGGAATCCTGCAATAAAATAAAATAACAAATCAAACTGTTGCTTGTCTAATCTTCATAAAACTATCATACCTATATGGTAACCACTTACCAACAGTGACCTCCTGCTTATGTGAATAAATATATAGAAGTGTTTCGGTGTGCTTATCAGAGAAGCTTAAAACTAAAGCTGTTATTAAATAAAAATTTTGCTGTCTTTCAATTTACATGAAGAAACTAAAATAATCTGTACAAACATATACACATGAATTGTTCAATGTCATTGAATGATCATGTCCTTTCAGTTGTGTGCCTTTCAACCAACTTGTTTCAATTTAATTGATCCATCTAATTACAGAATTACATACAGTTATTATATTCATGTTTTTATTTAGAATAAATATACAAAACTTCAAGAATACTTTATTATGAATGTATTATTGACAATGTATTCCTTTTTTTTTTAAATAATAACATTAATACTTTTATTTGTTAATTAACAATTAATTTATCCATGAAGGAATTGAGAAAGAATACAAATTCCTGCAGCCAGGTGGCCTGTATGAGAGGCAACAAAACAACCGACAGCCGGGTGGTAGAGCATTCGCCCATCTGGAGGGTTACCACCCCTGGTAGAGTGCATATGTCATAATAACAACCTTTAATTATGTTCTGTCATTAGTGGCCAGGTTCCAGTCCCATCAATGAGTCCGACAGCACATTTAGTGTTGCAAATGTTCATAGGCGATAGTATCCACTTGTCATCACACGAGTGTTTGCCGTATTGGCACATTATTATTTTTTAATCACATTTCTCCTTATGTATTATTTACAACAAAAAAAACTGAAACATGTGTTGTATTATTATATCGAACAATGCTGTTTAATGCTATTGAGATGCAAGCACAAACATCCTATGAGTTTTTCCGTTTAAAATGTTGTAATATTCTAGATGGTGATGTTGATGAATTGGAAATATCGGATGATGAACTCAAAAAGGATGAAATCAAAGTGAAGGAGAGAAAAATAACTAAGAAGCAAAAGTTAAAAGAGGCAAGTTCACTCTCAAGGCACATCAGCCTTTCCTTTCTTAAATTGTTGCCTGTAATCCAGATTTATTTTGATATTTTCTGAATAAAGTAAAAATGCAACTGTAACTGCACTGCGCTGAAACACATATTTCTTTAACTAAAAAATTGTGTGTTTCAACCTTAGAAACAAGACTTTGAAAGTGGTAAAAAAAGTCAAACCTTGTTTTTTTGTTTTGTTCTCACTTTAAGCTCAATTAAACGGTTTCTGGTAATAAAATTTTATGAAATAAGCTTTGCTGAATATACCTGTTAAGAATTTTGAAAAGAAAAGGTCAATTTTAAACTGGTTCTGAGCCTTAATTAGAAGGTCATTAAGATATTCTCCAGGTGGCAGGGTATTTGCCCAACTGGATGGCCACCACCCCTGGTCTTATTGGAGGCCAGGTGTCAGTCTCTCTTTAGAGAGCAGCAGTGCATTTGTAGGACCTTTGGTGTTGCAAATATCAATATGCGATGGTATCTGCTTTCTCTGCTGAACTCTAGCTATAAAAAAAATTGATTAAAACTGGTTCACATAATATTTTCTTAAGTTTTCGCTACTTGTAGACATAATAAAACTACGTTGTAACGGTTTTGAGCGCGGTAATTTATTTTATTTAGGTTTATCCGACGTTTCGGCCGCTTTTCAGTGGCCGTGGTCATGGAAGACTGGCCACTGAAAAGCGGCCGAAACGTCGGATAAACCTAAATAAAATAAATTACCGCGCTTAAAACTGTTAAAACATAGTTTTATTATGATTAAAACTGGTTATAACCAATTAAAAACCGATCAATTTTAAACCAGTTTGAAGCCTTAATTAGAAAAACATTAAGAAATTATCATTACTAAAAGCTTGAATATCTTTCTTATACTTAGAACAAGTAGAATATAACAATAAATATTTCAGGAACTAGAAGACGATACTGAGCAAGGTGCTAAAATAGAGTATGATTCGGACTTCTTTGAAGAACCACCAGCGTATGATGAGAATGCATCATTTTACATGATGAACCTCTCCAGGCCGCTGCTCAAGGCTATAGGTGCTTTGAACTATGTCCATCCCACGCCTATACAGGCAGCCACTATACCCGTTGCTTTGTTAGGTAAGTGATTCTATGTATTTGTTGTTTTAAATTATATTGTCTGATAATTGCAGTGTGGCCAGTCTTTTGGGAATCTTTTTTATAATTGAAGACGTGAGTGGATGAAGGTGATATGTCGCATATTCGGTTTTTTGCTTTTTTTTGCATAGGTGAATGTTATAAGTCGATACCAAATGACTACAGACCTTAGACCATAGATATAAGGCATATTTAAGAAATAAAATGTTGCTAAAGGTGTTAAGTTCAGTTCAGTTTCAAAGAAAAGTAAAACTTTTATCTCGATTTACTCAGAATTGGAATTATGCGACTTATCACCTTCATCCACTCATGTCTTCAATTATGTGTTTAAAACTCAGACCAATAAAAAAGGTAGACTGAGCCCTGAGATCTCAGCTACTGAGAGATGGTCTTAATATGTTTTATGATGTGATATTGTTGTAATGACAAACATTGACACATAATTTATGTCTATAGACTTATGTATGTGGGTAATCATTAACGAAGTTATTTTTAACGCTATAAACAAAACTCATTTGGCCACAGTCACTAACACTATCCCAGTTGGAGCAGATACATGTCGCTTTAAATGTTTTATTTCTATATATACTTATACAGGATGGCCAGAAGTGTCGTTCAAAAGCAAATTTAGTTAATTTACATGAAGGGGTCCCCAGATATTTTTTTTGTATTTATTTATTTATTAAGTAATAAATAAATACAAAAAAATCTATACTTTTAACTTAAATTAAATATAATAAAACTACGTTTTAACGGTTTTAATCGCGGTAATTTATTTTATTTAGGTTTATCCGACGTTTCGGCCGCTTTTCAGTTACGGCGAAACGTCGGATAAACCTAAATAAAATAAATTACCGCGATTAAAACCGTTAAAACGTAGTTTTATTATGTGTACAAGTCGCGAAAACTTAAGAAAATATTAAATTAAATATTGAAAAAGGCATCTTTGTACTTTCGGATTGTCTTTAAACAGTGAGCTGAAATATATAAAATAATGAAAATAATTATATAAAAAAGTTACCTTTAATAGGCCATTTTTTGCTTTAAGTAGCCTTCAAATGTACTCAAGGGGAAATATCCCAAGTAAATTTTTCTGTCTAAAAATTAAATTTTAGCTATTTTCTCTTTCTTTAAGTTGATTAATATTAGAAAATGATGATATTCAATCAAAATAGTTTTAATATTGCACATAAACTAGACATTTTACATTTTGATGAATAATTTTGTTTTGAGCAGACTTCATGCAATTTATAATATACTAGAGTTTACCCCGCGGCTGCGCCGCGGGTTAACCTCTAGTGCGTGTCTCTTGTTTAAAGAGCAAGTGCTACAGGTTATATTATATTACAATGTTTTTATGTATTTGCCCACGGAAGATTCACTTCATTTTATATCGCTAATTATGTATACTATCCCCCGTCTATCTGTCAACAAAATAAATTACAAAACTTGAACAAAAAGGCCAAAATGGTCTAAATGACCAAAAGACCACAGTGACACCGACATGGCTATAATGACGGAATAGGAAAAAACGACCAAAAAGGCCAAAATAATGAAAATGGTCAAAATGACCAAAGAGGCCAAAATGACCAAAAAGGCCAAAATGACCAAATAGGCCAAAATGACCAAAAAGGCCAAAATGACCAAATAGGCCAAAATGACCATATAGGCCAAAATGACCAAATACGCCAAAATGACCGAAGAGGCCAAAATGACCAAAGAGACCAAAATGACCAAATAGGCCAAAATGACCAAAGAGGCCAAAATGGCCGAAGAGGCCAAAATGACCATATAGGCCAAAATGACCAAATAGGCCAAAATGACCGAAGAGGCCAAAATGACCAAATAGGCCAAAATGACCGAAGAGGCCAAAATGACCATATAGGCCAAAATGACCAAATAGGCCAAAATGACCGAAGAGGCCAAAATGACCATATATGCCAAAATGACCAAATAGGCCAAAATTACCGAAAAGGCCAAAATGACCGAAGAGGCCAAAATGACCATATAGGCCAAAATGACCAAATAGGCCAAAATGACCGAAGAGGCCAAAATGACCAAAAAGGCCAAAATGACCAAATAGGCCAAAATGACCATATAGGCCAAAATGACCAAATAGGCCAAAATGACCGAAGAGGCCAAAATGACCATATAGGCCAAAATGACCAAATAGGCCAAAATGACCGAAGAGGTCAAAATGACCAAAAAGGCCAAAATGACCAAATAGGCCAAAATGACCAAAAAGGCCAAAATGACCAAATAGGCCAAAGTAACCAAAGAGGCCAAAATGACCAAAGAGGCCAAAATGACCAAAGAGGCCAAAATGACCAAAGAGGCCAAAATGACCAAATAGGCCAAAATGACCAAAAAGGCCAAAATGACTGAAGAGGTCAAAATGACCATATAGGCCAAAATGACCAAATAGGCCAAAATGACCAAATAGGCCGAAGTAACCAAAGAGGCCAAAATGACCAAAGAGGCCAAAATTACCAAATAGGCCAAAATGACCGAATAAGCCAAAATGACCAAATAGGCCAAAATGACCAAATAGGCCAAAATTACCAAAAAGGCCAAAATGAAAATTATCCCTTGTCCATCCTCAGTATTTAATTTACATACGTGCCTAATTTCAGCCAAATCGGTCCAGTAGTTTTTCCGTAAAAGCATAACAAACAAACAGACAAATATCATTTTATCCCGGAAACTATCCCATTTTTCGGGATAAAAAGTATCCTATGTTCATCCTCGGTATCGAAAATATATATATACTGAGTTTCAGCCAAATCGGTCCAGTAGTTTTTCCGTAAAAGCATAACAAACAAACAGACAAATATCATTTTATCCCGGAAACTATCCCATTTTTCGGGATAAAAAGTATCCTATGTTCATCCTCGGTATCGAAAATATATATATACTGAGTTTCAGCCAAATCGGTCCAGTAGTTTTTACGTGAAAACGGAACAGACAGACAGACAGACAGACAGACAGACAGACAGAGTTACTTTCGCATTTATAATATTAATAGGGATTATTGAGTTGCACTTGTTAACCTTTTTTCCAAGAATACTAAGACTCAACTAGAAAGTATTGTAGTCTCTCTCACACGCACAACATTATTGTGTCCTAGAATAATGTATTAATTTGCTTTTATGTTGCATTGTACTTGTATCTCTTTTATTAAATGGATTAAATCACTGTTGATTGGGGACTAAATAAATTCTTTTACAACAGGCTCTCAAAACTATCTTAATATATATAAATCTCCTGTCACGATGTTTGTCCGCGATGGACTCCTGAATTACTCAACCGATTTTAATCAAATTTGCACACCGTGTGCAGTTTGATCCAACTTGAAAGAAGGATAGTTGTTATACCGTTGGAACCGGTAGGTGGCGCTGAGATCGGGTTCTAGAATCCTCTTAACGAGGGGGGAGCGATTTTGTTTTTGTGTGTTTGAGTGGGTCCCCGGATGGTTTAAATCCACAATTGGAACCGGTAGGTGGCGCTGGGATCGGGTCATATTTTTTCAGCGCAGGACAACGTCTGCCGGGGCCGCTAGTAGTTTATAAAAAAAATGCTCTACTTCATTTAACGCCTTTGTTCACTTAGGGGCCATTAATAAATTACGTCACACGTTAAGGGGTGGAGTGGGGGTCGACGAAGTTCGGTCGACGGGTTCCAATTTTCGTGACGTCACATGTCAAAATCTAATATATTTAAACTTTAAATACGAAATTTGAACTACTAACGAAATATTTCACAATTATTTCCGACTCCATTCGTATGAGCAAGGAGTATTTAAATTATTTAAAAATAATTTAAATTGAAATAAAACCAATTACGGAACTGCCGTTTTTTTTATTGTTGTAAAATTGCAAGACGTCCCACTCGGGAAGGAGGATTCTCACGAATGTGCAACAAGGACGGTGGAGGGGAGTTATGTTTGAGAGCCTGTAGCTTATTCCACTTTTAATCACGTAACAGGCAAAGACATTTGCGCATGTGCAGCGACAGGCACTGGCAAGACTGCCGCTTACATGTTGCCCATACTGGAGAGATTGTTGTATAAAGCGGCTGGAAGTGACCGTGTCACTAGAGTACTAGTTTTGGTGCCAACGAGAGAGTTGGGTGCTCAGGTGAGAAATTTTATCATTTAGTTCTTATTTTTAACCGACAAAAAGCATTCTTTTGTGACAATAAAAAATGCAATTATTAATTTATAAAATATAAAATCAATTCAAATTGGGGTCTTGGGTCCAAGCTCCGGCGTTTAACTCTCCAGAAACAGGAACCGCTTCACAATTCGTGCCATGTCCAGTACAGCTGCCTTCTATGTCTAGCGTATAGAGAGGCTCTTTGGTACAAGCCCGTTTATGGTGATAATTATTGTTTTTCCCAGATGTTACATAACAGTAACCTCATGAGCAAGATCTTTATTATCATCATTGTATGACTACAAAGTAACGAAATATTAGGTATTTTTAATGTTTTCAATAAATTAATATGGTGCCAATAAGTGATTTCTGTGAAAATAATTGTATAGTTTACACTATATAATTTCTTTAAAAATTGATTAGTTATTCCACTTGTTTAAGGTTCATACAGTGACGAGGCAATTAACGCAGTTCACTTCTGTAACTGTCGGGTTGTCTGTTGGTGGTTTAGATGTCAAATATCAGGTAATGATGATAAAATTAACTTTGAAAAGACTTAATTTCTGCAAAGTTATAATTTTACTTTGAATTAGTTAAGTGAAAATAAGGTTTAGGGCTTTGTTTAATGGTACGCGCAAAATTTAGGGGCGTCTGAAGTTAGTTCCGTGAATTCGCGCAGGTCCAGTCAAATGTTAACGTTTGTTGCCCCTTACGGTGTGTTGTCTGAGAGAGATGGCATACGCGAGTCGGAGAGCAGCCGAACGAGATCGCAACACTCCTCTCAGCTCTTGTCCGCTTACCTTATATTTTTTTTATATTTATGGCTTGGCAACTAGGCCTTTAAGCCAGGCTTACCTTATAATTGTGTTCTGCGCAATGACGTTTACGAACTTCAAGTACGCATTTAAGTTTTACTTGCACTATACTGTCTTGGTAATCCAGTAAAAACTGTAAATTTAACCGTAACTGTAAACTGTAATTATCTCCAGAAGGTTGTCTGGAAGAAATTTTTGTTAGTGATAAGACCGCCGATTGTACTATTTATAAGATTGTTAAGTCATGTGTATTATTTTCTTGTGTGCAATGAAGAATATTCTATTCTATTCTAAAATTAGGGATATCCAGTAATTATTAATTTAAAATCATTTTATTTCATTTTTTAATATTTATTCAAAGTTGTCCACAAATCGAATAAAAGCGGCGACTCCAGGGCTTAGTCACACTAACATATGACTTACTTATAGTAATCCTCATATGACTGATTTGTTTGTTACTATAAATCTTTCTTTAACTTCTATAAATACTACTTACTAAGGCGCCGATGACACAGGCCTTGCGAACATTGAACAAGACTTGTCAACAAATTGACATTTTTATCTGTACTGTGCCTGAATTCACAAGAACTGCGTATTATATTATATGTTATGACGACTGAATATGTATATTTATATCTATAATGAATATTATGTGTACCACGCTATCGTATTGGTGGCAACTGTAATGATAGCGATGTTTGTATAATAATAAATAAATAAATAAATCTTTCTACATGTTTTGCTAGTACTGTATTTTTTTAGGAAAGCGTTCTCAGACGTAATCCGGATATAGTGATAGCCACCCCCGGCCGTCTCATAGACCACATCAAGAACACCCCCTCCTTTGGTCTACACTCCATCGAGGTACTCGTACTCGACGAAGCCGACCGGTAAGATTGGGGAGTTTTCTGCAACATTTTTGTTTGGGTATAAAAAATTGTGTCTCTGAAATGTAAACATTGAAACCAACCACTAAAATATATGTCCATATATCTTACTACAGTTTTCAAACTCTAGTATTACAAAGGTTACATTGCATTAAATTTTTGTCTAGGTACTATCATCACTCCTGGAAGATTAAATATTGTTTTTTCTGCTTACATATTATATAATGAAACTTAATTAGGTTTTTTATTTTATACTAGCGGTTCCGGCAGACATCGTCCTGCCCTGAAAAAATAAAATGTAGATCCCGATTCCAGCGCCACCTACCGGGTCTAATTGTGTATCTAAACGATCCTGTGACCCACTCAAACAACAATTTTTTTTACACCTTGAGTTACAGATGTCGTCCTGAAAAAAATCGATTCCAGCGCCACCTATCGGGTCTAATTGTGAAATGTTTTACACCTTCAGTTGCATTATTGAAATTAGTAGGGATCCCCAGTTCTTATTAATCTAGGATAGCATATAGCATTCTAATGGTGAAAGAAACTTTGAAATCGGTCCAGTAGTTTTTGAGTTTATTTGTTATAAACATACAAAATTTCAAAAATCCTTTCTGTTTTTTATATTACTATAGGTAAACTTTTAGTAAAAAAAACTATCCAACATGTTGTGTTCTTTCTGGTACAATAATTGTGTTATTCCCAACAGGATGTTAGACGAATATTTCGCTGAGCAAATGAAAGAGATCATACGACAATGTTCACCGAAAAGACAGACCATGTTATTTTCGGCCACCATGAGTGACGAAGTGAAGGATCTAGCTGCAGTGTCGCTGAAGAAACCTGTCAAACTCTTCGTGGATTCTAACAAGGATGTAGCTTTCAATCTGAGGCAGGAGTTCGTCAGGTAAGGCGTTAATGGTAACACATCCTCTTCATCCCACCCTAAGGGCTGGCAACGCATTGGCTTCGCCCCTGGTGTTGCAGACATAGATAGCGGTTTGCCAGTTTAGCAATATAAAATATGCTAGTACACACAAAACTTAAATGCGTAAGTGAAGTTAGCTCCGTGTGTTTCCGCATCTCGCGTCAAATGTGAACATTAATTACAACTGAGTGTTTAGTAGGAAAGGGATGACACGCGAGTCCAAAGAGTGACAGAGCGACAGCGCCACCTCATCTTAGAAATCTTAAAACTACCTTTTGTTGTAATGACATGTACGAACCTCAAGGACGCATTCATTTTTCGTTCATATTATATGTAGCTTTAGAATCTATACTACCGCCACAAACATCTGAATTTTAGATGTCCATTTTTGTCCATTTGCCATCAGTGAACTTGCTGTACAATATTATCTTAAAACGTGTTTGTTGCACACAAATAAAATTTATTATAGACACGTAATATGTATTCCATGTAATGGTAACAAATGTAAGAACCATAGAAGAGGTTGTTATGTGTCGAACAACGTCTATAGATAATAATGTTTCAAAAACGAATAACATTTGTAAGAATTGATTTTTTAATGCAGTATTGTAGTAATGTTTCGTCAAATTGTGCCTTTCCTATCTACAGGATACGAAAAGAGCGCGAGTCTGACAGGGAGGCCATGTTGGCGGCGCTCGTGTGCCGCACGTTCCGAGACCGCGCCGTCATATTCGTGCAGACCAAGAAGCAGGCGCACAGGCTGCATGTCGCGTTGGGGCTCTTAGGTGTTAAGGTATTATAAAAATGGCCAAGTGCGTGACAGTCCACGAACAATAAAGACCAAGAGGATTGCTTAATATCAACTGTTTAGTTTGCAATTAAAAATAGCCTTTTTCTTAAAAACGACTAAACGGATCTCGTTCGAACCAATGTTTGTTAAAAGTATTAATTTAGCTTGTTGTCTCATAATTTTAACCACATAGAAATAAGACATTGAAAATTATTATAATAATTCCACTATTGACTAGTTATAGAAAAAGTAATTAAAGGGCCACCTATTATTTTTTATTTTTCATTGGCGATTATAGCTGCAAGGTATAGTCAATTAATTAGTTTAGGGACTTATAACCTAATTATTGTGAAATTTTATGAAAATAGTTTTATCCTATTATAAAATACTATACATAATTATTCGATTAGTGAAATTCTGACATATATAATAATAACAGCCCATAACTGTCCCACTGCTGGGCTCGGGCCTCCCACGGTAGGGTAATGGACGACATACCCACCACGACTGTCCAAGGCGGCTTGGCAGGTTTGACACGTCGGTCATCTCGATGTGCAGGTTGCATCACGATGTTTTCCTTCACCGTTCTTAGCACCTGGTAATTATAAAAATATGCACATTAGGTCAGAAAACAAGTCTTAAGTGGTGCATGCTCCTACATTTCTACATTCCTACATAATTATATTAATGTATATGTTTCATTACATTTAATATTATAATAATTAAATATTATTTTCAAAATTATATTTGTTTATATGCTATTTAAAAATTGTTCTTAGGAGTAAGCTTATAATATATTTGTATTATTTATTATTCGAAAGTAGGTATATCTGTTCAAAGGGAGGAGATATTTCTTGTATTTAGGAACAAAATCATACCACAAGTATTTTTTTTTTCTTAGTATACCTATATGTTTTGTTTTAAATTACTTAATGAGAACTTAATTGTATATATATACATATATATATATATTAGATATATAAAATTCTCGTATCACAGTTTTCGTTGCCATACTCCTCCAAAACGGCTTGACCGATTTTGATGAAATTTTTTGTGCTTATTCGGTATCTATGAGAATCGGCCAACATCTATTTTTTATCCCCCTAAATGTTAGGGGTAGTCCACCCCTAAATTTTATTTTTTATTTTTTAGACAAAATTTTTAATTTCTATTTTTTTATGATACAACATACAAAAATACATACAACCCTAGATTTTCAACCCTCTACGATCAACCCCTATTTTTTACCGGGCAGGGCGACGTCTGCCGGGACAGCTAGTATATATATATAACTTATAGTTTGATGGAGTCTGGAACTGAAGTGGTTTTTGACATAGCATATTGCTGAGTTACCAACCTAATGCCGTTCATGTTGCGTAGTATTTTTCTTTCTTCTTTCCTATTTACAATTTTATAATTTACAAAATTGATGTCGTGGTGAAGGTAAGGAAAGGAATGCTCCGGTGGTTCGGGCATGTGGAAAGAATGTATGATGAAAGAATGACTAAAGAGATATACAATGCAAAAGTGGATGGATGCAGAAGTCGCGGAAGGCCACGACACACCTTCCATGATCAAATTGATCGTGTACCAGCAGAAGGTGATGTCAGGAACCTTAAGAACAGACGAGCGTGCATGACGAGAGCTATGAATGTCAAAGAAGCGAGTGAGGTGTGTAAGAATAAGCCTGAATGGCGCTCTGTTGTTCGTGCCTACCCCGCAAGGGACCTGGCGTGAAGTTATGTATATACGTATGTACAAAATTATAATATTTATTAATAATACTACGATAGGTAGCGGAGCTCCATGGAGCCCTGACCCAACCCCAGCGGCTGGATTCCCTGAAACGGTTCAAGGACGAGCAAGTGGACGTGCTGGTGGCGACCGACGTGGCCGCGAGAGGGCTCGACATTCCGGGCGTGAAGACGGTGCTCAACTTCACCTTGCCCGCCACAATCGAGCATTACATTCATAGAGTGAGTATCATTCAAATGTGTTGCTCAACATTTTTATTTCCGAACAAATAAACTTGCACAACACTATTTTTAAGTTCACACTATTAGAGAAGTTTCGTCAGAAGTTTCACAGTATTAGATATATTAAGTAATTTATTTATTTTCGTGTAGTGTAACACACCATCTCCTATGTTCTTTTTTCTAGATTATAAGTATCCAGTTTTGGTTAAGATTTATTGTATGTATTGTTAAGCCTTCAAATTGTGGATATACTGTCGGATACTTTTAATAATAAATAAAAAAAATAAAAAAAAAACTTACTGAAAAGTGGTTTGACGCCAGAAAATTCTGACAAGAGTGTTACAATCCATGAACTACGAAAATTTTTATATTGATGACACACATCCACTGTTGTTGTTACTTAGCGAAAAACCTATATCTCCTTTTTCACCTTTTCCTAATTATTTGGAGTTGGCAGAATATGCTTTCTCCTTTTGTACTCCTCCATTCTGGCATATGTCTGCTGTCACACCGCAAAACATCATGTCCCCCTTCACACCATCCATCCTTCCTACAAAATGAATATCCAATATTTTCTTCTCTTTCAGTGTATCCAAATCATTTTTCAAATATTACTCAATACATCTTGTTTAGGCTGATTTGTCTTGAATATTTTTTTAAAGTTCTATTAATAGTTCAAAAGTTTAAGGGACATAATTTTTAAGACTGCGAATGCGAATTTACCTCACCAATGAAATAAGAAAAAAATATTAAGGAAAATCGTTATGATTATTCAATATTTTTGTAACGATATTTAATTGATTATGTGTACGGCGATAAAACCCTTTTCTTTTCGTGATGCCATCAACTAGTTTTCGATAGAAATAACCAAGGCATATGGTATGTGGTTTCGGTTCTGTGAAATCGCCTATGAAACCTTAATAATAATTATCACAATACCAACCACATTTTGGTGAGAAAAAGATACGTTGAGTTTTTAAAATAAATTAATAACTTAGTTGTGCAAAATCATATTAAATTGACTTCCAATTCCCGCCGGATTCCTGGGATAAATAATTAAAAATGTCACATATATTATCACATAAATGCTATTGATGATTGAAATGACATTGGAATTCAATTATTTAAAATCTTGTCGTTTTAAATAAATCCCATAATAATTCCCGCGGGATTCCTAGGACAAAAAGTAGCGCAGAATTTTGATTTTAAAAATTTGCTGTTGATCAGCTAAAACCGTATCGAAATCGGCACAATATTTTTTACGTGAATCCCGAACTAACAGACAAGAAATATAGAAGAAATTGCATTATTTTGTCCATCGTTGACATAGTCTATTCCAGTTGTTTTTTTAATAGCTTCAATGTACAGACAGCATGTTTTTAGAATTTTATTGTAGATAAATAGATAAGATATACATGACTTGATTCAAAACAGCACCTCTAGTGATTCCATTTTGAGATTACAGGTGAGAGTTTTTGGCGGGAACTGAAAGATGTTGTGCTGTGCAGTTTTATTTTCTAAATTGTGTAAAATTACTCTAAAATGAACAATAGTTGTAGGATATTGATAGTTTTCGTGTAGTAATTATGTGTTTTGTGAGAAATGTGACCTGTATAGTCAAATGTGGCCTTTTGAGTTGTCACAAGAACTCCGTTGAATGGCACTTGCTGATTACGTACAGTTCAGCTGTGTTACACATAGGCATAAGAAAATGAAGAAACTATATTGTAAACTAAGATCTGGCTTAAAGGCCTAGCTGCCAAGCCATAAACCTGAATAAAAATAAACAAATGAAATGACAGGTCGGTCGAACAGCGCGCGCGGGCCGCGCCGGCGTGTCGGTGTCGCTCGCCGGCGAGGCGGAGAGGAACCTGGTGAAGAGTATAGTGAGGAGGGCGCGAAGGCCCGTCAAGGCCCGCCAGGTGCCGCCCGACATCGTCGCCAAGTACCGCGACAGGCTGGCGAGACTCGAGCCCGAGATCGGTAAGGGGTTATCTGCGACTGAATTCACATTGTTCATTATGGTTTTTAAGCTATTGCATAGCTTTTACCGCGGGCTTTGAGCGCGGCGACCGAATCAAGAAATTCCGTAACGAAAATAAACCTAATACCGCCCAGTCCGCCTCCATGCGTGATGTCGGCGCGCTCAAAAAGTGTAACTTGAATTAATATCAAAGAAAAAACTTGAATTTTTCAATAATTTCCTCGTAGATGTTATAAAACTAGATGTACCCGGCAGACGTTGTCTTGCACTTAAAAATAAAAATGTAGAAACCGATTGCTGCGCTATCAACTGGGTCCAATTGTTTATGCAAACCATTCTCGAATATACTAAAAAGAATAAATCACACAAAAATTAAAATGAGTTTCAATACAGTCACCATTGCCGAATTCGGCCGGGAAAGATCATAAATGAATGGTTCGACTGATGTTGTGAATTGTTTTTTAAGTTTTTTTTTAAATTGATGAATATCATATTTTAATACTATTTCTATCCTATTTCGAACGAAAAGAATTCCAAAGACACAAAAATCATAAAAATTGGTCTAGACGTTCTTGAGTTTAAATTGGTGTAACTAACATGACTGGACTTGTTATATATATATATATATATATATATATATATATATATGTCGCAGAACGGCCTCGTTCACACGACATCTCCTTTAGTTATTGCAGGTTTAGTGGGCGTCATCAGGATAAAATGCGAGCATAAAACACGATAGCCACGGTTTATACACTTTTAATTTAGATTTGAAAGACATTTTAACATAGTTTAGACCGAGCAGCGGGTTCAGGGTACCGCTCATACTTCTAACTTAACACTTTCTCTAAAATTCTCTATGGTCCAACTCGACCTATTGCCATCAACCAAATGTACCACAAAAACTCCTCCGTCTACCGAAGTAGATACTACCAAAGTGTAGAGGGCGTCTCTGATCCCGCTCCGCCATATGCTCTGCTCCGATTGGTCGTTTATTAAATTACAATATTCATAACTTTTATTAGGTTAGAACGATCTTTAATTTATAGAAACATTTAACAAATCAAATTAAATTAAGAGTTTTAGAAGTAATTAAATTGTAAAAAAATGATATTGTGCATTATACATCCAGTCAACAATAATTATAGCTTCCCTCCGACATATATATAATTGATAATAATGATGGCATAGTATGTTTTTATTCCAAATTTAGGATTCTAGGTTATAATAAATACCATTATTAAATTGAGGAAAAGTATTTTTGTTTCACTTATACTTACTTATACATAATTACTCAATAACAATTAACTACATTAGTGTATATGAGTTATCTGTTAATGCAGTGGTTCTCAAACTTATTTTGTAAACTTTGAGAATAAATTATTTTTTAGCGCTCCCATTTTTTCAGCTGCTTAAAAGCCACTATAACGTGAAATTAAATTAATTGATTATTGTGAGCTATATTAGCGGAGATTAAACATTCACTCTAAACGAGACTTTTACTACAGGCCGCAAGAGTTAACTTGAGACCTAAGCGCAGTAGGTAACACACAACGGCGCTGAGGTCTAAGGTTAACTCTTACGGGCTACACCTGCCAATGAGAATGATTATTGAAACGCAACTTTATAGTACTCTTAATTAATATTGGTTGATGTTCACAAGTTATAGTCGAGATTCGAGAGTTCAGTCGTTGTCTAAGAGACCTCCTAACTAGATGAAGTTACAAATCACCCCCCCTCCCCAAGCCTCTACATAACGTCCCCATTTTGCTCTGGGTCAAAGGGTCTCTTACCGCCCCCCTTTAGGCCTGCAGCGGCCACAAGGGGGCGTTGACGCCCACTTTGGGAAAGCATGTGTTAATGTTTAATGTCCTTAACAATGTCACAATCACTAACATTATCCCAATTGTAGCAGTAGCGTGACACTTACAAAAGGTACATTATTTACACTCCTATTACCTCCAGCTGCAATACTCGACGAAGAATACGCTGAGAAGCAAATGCATAAAATGGAGAAGCAGACGAAGAAGCTCGAGACTGTGTTGAAGACGGAGGAGGCGCCCAAATACGAGCCGCAAAGGCAACACGAGTGGTTCCAAACTCCAAAAGAGAAGAGGGAAGAGAAAGAGAGGTTGGCGCTCACACGACACGACGGGAAAGGTAGGTATGAAAAGAAGATTGGAAGGACATTGCCTTATTGTAAATCCACTTTAGTCACCTAAGTGCCGCCCTCGAGTCCCGTGACAAATACCGTCCTATTACCTATGCACTGTAACTAGACTTGAAAATGTAATTATCAAATGAGAACCCGATTTTTAAGATTTGGCATGAAACCAATAACTTTCCAATTTTTGAAAATCATTCATTTTGTAGTAGAAAGTTGAACTTTTTTTGCTGACGCTCCAAATTTTGCAGCCTGGGTTCCCATATAAAATGGGAGTCCTGAGCCTAGTAGTGGATATGGACTTATTATTGCAGTTTTAAAGTCTTGGTCAGAGATTGAGGAGTTACGTCCTCAAAAAATTTTAAGGTCATAATATTTTTTGTACACCACATATGAAATTTTGTCTCTAAGATGTAAAAATTGTGTTGTTAGTTACTTAATCTACTTTTAACATACATCCAAATAAATAGGTTATTTAGGCTGGTGTGCACCAACTTTTAACTGATGGTTAAAATAAGATAATCACCAAAAATTTACAGAAAAACAGTGAATATTTTTGGTTAACCGTTGGTTAAATTTAGGTGCACACCAGCCTTAGTTATCTCAACTGTTGTCTATAGTAAATTATCAACTCTGTACTATTGTCTATGGCAGATTATTGTTTAAATGTTAACAATATTGTCTATGGAAAATAATTATTAAAAATTTCTTTTCTTCAGAGCAACAGAAGACAAAAGGTAAAGGAAAGAAACGTAAATTAGAAAATAGCGATGAATCTGACGACGAGAGTGGCAAAAAGAAGAAGAAACCAAGCAAACACAAGCCTAAAGATACACCTGAAGAGAGAGTTAAGCGGGAGATGGAGAAGGTAAGAGTAGGAAATAGTACTTTGTGGAAATTATATATTTCTATACACATTTGGGTATGAACAGAGTGCTGCTTGTTATGCCTTCCTAACATACATTTTTTTTAAATAAATGATGCACCTTAGTGATACAACATTAAAATTACAATCTAATCTACGAAATAACACTAATGAGTAATTTAAATCTGACCTAAAATAACTAGATATAACTTAAACTAAGAATGTGTCCAATAACACGTTTCTTATTGTCTTTATTAAAGAGAAGACACTTTGTTCATGTGTTCTTTCTTAATGTTTAGCACTACACTTTATTATTATAAAAGTATTATAACACTAACTCAAAAGGTTTCGTCCTTTTGAGTCTTCTTAATAAATCTGTATTATCAAGCTAACCTAACATACATGCGTAACTAAATTTGGTCTACTGCGCGGGTACATCGGTACAAATTAATAATTGTGTAAAATTGTAATATAGGAGATGGGAACTCTTGGGGCAAAGAAATGTAATTAGTTGAGATATGGCTCAAAGAAGCATTATTATATTTTTCTACTAAAACATAGAAAACGTACAACATAAAATAAGTTATTCATTACTATAATGGATTTATACTAATTAATTTCAATAATTTACAACATCAAAACACACAACACAGGTTAATTTATTCAAAATAATCCCACTACAATAACTAATTCTAGAAAAAAAGTATAATTAGTGATAATGATTAAGTGGATTACACTGTTTTTTTGTTAATTAGTTGATTTTCAGCTTAATTACTTTTTGCATGCCTGAAAGGGCAAAAACATGTGAATCAAAATAATATATTGCCATCTAATATTTTTACTGACCATGTTTTTAAGCAAATAAATGACTTGATAGTAAAATATCTTAAAATCACTTTCATGTCTTTTTACTGTATGAAAGTGTATTTATCACTTTTATGAATTAACGAGTTAATAATAATTTTCGATGTAGGTCGCCCTTCTCCAGTCGCGAATGGCCAAACGCAAGAAGAAGCAACGCCGCATCCGCGCCGTGGACGACGAAGACGACCGTCCCGCGCAACAAAGGCATAAACAAAAAAATAAAAAGAAACAAACTAATTTCGCCAACGGTTTAACAGATACGTCAAGAACAGCCACAAAGAGATTGAGATATGACGCGAATCAAGCGCAAAAGGGTAAATCGTTCGGACCGAAAAAGGGTAAGCCCTTAAAAGGTAAGGGTAAGTCCAAAGGTAAATCGTTTGGCAAGCCACAAACAGCTAAACAGGGTAATCGTAAGAAGAAATAAAATAAATATTTTTTACCTTGTGTTTTATTTATACAATGCAATAACTACAATTAGCAAATTTTATAGCATATGAATTTGGTGGTGTTTAAAGGACGATGATGGGCGACTTCAGACAAGTAGCCCTCTACACGATCGTACTCACGTGTAATCGTCTGATCGCTGATTATGAAGAGGAGGCATAAAGGGCGCCCATCAAGTTTTTAAACATTTTGTTAAATTATCAGTATTTGGCACAACGGCGTAGATACTTGGGGCTTCAATGACAGTAATATTATAAATTCGAAAGTTTGGATGGGTTTGTTGGCCAAGCACGGATCGGAATAAAATTTGGCACAGAGATAGATTTTATCTGGAATAGCACACAGGTTTCGTTGTAACCCGCTAAAATGTCCGGTTCCCCACTATTGTAACCTAACATATATAAAGTACTCTGTGCCTAACATTAACGCGCGCGAAGCGAATTTATAGCTAATACTATTTATATATACGACTGCGATTTTGCCCGTTCCACTTGCATGCGGACGTTAAAAAATCCGGGGCGTTGACGTCTTAAACGACGAAATACACAGATGTCACTAGTTGAGTAGTTGTTAAAATCGGCTTTTTTCAATGTCAAGAGATAGAATTAATGCCTTGTGGTCATCGTCCACTTCTAGCCACCTCTTAACATGGGTCGTTGTAAACGCTGTGACATCGAAAATGATGACGTCATTAGTGATGTTTTCGGCACGGCCATAATGACTGCGGTTGGGACGGCAGACGGAGCATTTTGAGCGTTCTGAGATACTGGAGGAACGCTACTTATTGTTTTATTAAGGTTCATGGCTTGGCAGCTAGGCCTTTAAGCCAGATCTTAGATTACAATATAGTTTTTTCATTTTCTTATGCCAATGTATAGCTGAGCTGAACTGTAGGTTATCAACTAAAGCCATTCAACGGAGTTCTTGTGACAACTCGAAAGGCGACATTTGACTATACAGTTCACATTTCTCACAAAAACATATAATGACTACTCAAAAACTATCAATAAAATACAACTATTGTTCATTTTAGAGTAATTTTACACCTTTTTAGAAAATAAAACTGCACAGTTCAACATCTCCTTTCAGTTCCCGCTAAAAACTCGCTAACAGTGTCTTAACAGTCTTCTTCTTCTTCTTTGTTCAATAATGGCTTGGCACGGTTTGTGCATTCAGCCAGAGTCATGTGTAAATGGCTTTGCTATTTAGTTTTATAAAACGAGGGAAACGTAACGCGAAAAAATATAAAATTTTATCGAAAATTTAGAAAAAAGTGTCAAAATAATTACTAAATATGAACAAACTACTAAAATTAAAGTTTAATTTGATTATTTACAATAAATGAATTTAATACACTATATACATCAAATTTACAATCCTTAAGTAATAAAGACATAGAAGTAGGAAGAGGAACGGAAAGAGAAATTAAAGAGTCGTAAAGAGAAGTGTGATCATAGATAGGACAGGACAAGAAAACATGGTTCAGGTCACAATAATCTTCACCGCATTCGCAAGCTGGACTGGAGACAATTCCAAGCCTATGTAAATGCACCGGAATACAGAGATGTCCAAGGCGCATGCGAATCAAAATGGAAGTAGCAATTTTACCAAACGAGAGTTTAGCGAACCAGGGCTTCTTGGGAACCAACGACTGCAAACCGTACAGGAAACGACCCTTGATCCGACCACTCTCGCACCAGCACATATTCCATGAATCATGGAGGTATGTGCTAGGCAAAGAAGCAAGATCATGGCCAAAATTCCTGTACGGATAAATATCTCCATCCATAGTAGCATCGTTCGCCAAACTATCAGCTCTGACATTTCCACTTATACCGCAGTGACTAGGTATCCAGCAAAAGGTTACTAAATAATTATTAATTTGGCAATGTAACAGCTTTCTCTTACATTCAAATATGACATGAAAATATGGGTTTGATTTTAATGAAAATTTTGCCAAGGCCTGTAAGGAACTTAGAGCATCAGAGAATATAACAGTTCTGCTTAATTTGAAAGTAATTACATACTCAATGGCTCTTAAAAGACCAAAACATTCTCCAGTAAAGACGGATGTTTCAGGAGGAAATTTAATTTTTTGAACTATATTAAACTGTTTATGGAACACACCGACACCAACACATCCCATAGAATGCTTTGATGCATCGGTATAAATATGATGCCAGTTTTGCCATTTATTGTTAACTATAGAATTAAAAGTGTTGTTGGCATTGGAGTCAGACTTTTTAATATCAAGTGAAAAGCAAATATCGGGGGTAAGAAGTAAAGATTCGTATGAACCACTAAATAAAGGAAGTAAATGAAATGATTGTGTAGGTGCTCGTATAGTCTCAAACTTCTGATAGCTTTGAACTAAACATGGTGAAGGTTTACGAGACCAATACTTAGAGGAAGGTATTTTATGGGAAAGAAGTTGAAGTTTAGAAACAAGGGGATGGTTAGAAAACTGTATGATACGAAAGACGAATCTGTCAGAAAGATACTGCCGTCTTAAATGCAAAGGGGGATCGCAGCATTCAATTTGAAGGGCATTGATGGGACTAGACTTCATAGCTCCGGAAATAATTCTTAGAGCTCGTGATTGTACTAGATCTAATTTCTTAAATCCAGCCACACTACCCGGATCCAAGAAATATGTACCAAAATCCAATACACTTCTAATAACGGCATTGTAAACCCATCTCATTGTAGTCGGGTGCGCACCCCACCAGACACCACGTAGACATCGAAGTATGTTCAAATTCCGTTCACATTTTGCAGCTACGTAATCGCAATGAGGGAGGCCCGTCAACTTAGTATCAAGTATAGTTCCTAAAAACTTTACTTGATTTTTAGTTGGTATGGGTGTATTGTTGTAATTTATACTTACAGGAGGGTGAGCGCGAGATCTAGTAAATACAATGGCTGTGCTTTTGGAAGGTGACAGATCTAACCCGTTATCATCCATCCAAACTTTAAGTGAGATCAGTGAAGATGAAAGGAGTAGTCCAGCAGTGGTAATACTATTATCTATAGCATAAAGTACCAAGTCATCCGCATATTGTAGAATACTGACAGTATCATCCAGTGATCCCTCTAGGTCATATGTATAGATGTTATATAGCAAGGGGCTCAAAACAGATCCTTGTGGCAAACCTTTCCAAACCAGTCTACTCGGTGTATATGGGTCTCCTACATCTAAAGTAATTTTCCTCTCAGAAAGTAAGTGTACAACAAAGTTTGTTAAAAGGTATGGGACATTTAAGTTATCTAACTTTCGTTTGAGGACAGGAATTAAAACATTATCATATGCAGAATTAATATCTAAGAAAGCGGCAGCTACAGATTTGTTTTCCGAAAAAGCGTTGCGAATATCAGTAACAAGAATTCCTAAATTATCAGCAACACTTTTGCCTTTCCTAAAACCGAATTGAGTCTGGGAGAGAAATCCTTTATTTTCCATATACCACTCAAGACGATTTTTCACCAAATGTTCAGCAATTTTAGTTATAACAGACGATAAAACGATTGGGCGATATGATTGAGCGTCAGAAGGTGTTTTATTTGGTTTTAAAAATGGCAACACTATTTGACTTTTCCAAGATGGAGGAATGTCACATGTCGTGACGACTTTGTTTATAACATTTAGAAAATAATTTAGACCGTTTTCACCTAGATGAGATAAAAATGAATATGGAATCCCATCGTCGCCGGGGGCGCTATCCTTAACATGAGCGAGGACTCCTTTCAACTCAACTAAAGTAAAAGGCTGGTTTAAAGTGGAAGAAGTATTGACAAGTAGATATTGAAGGACAAATTAAATCTTGCTGTGGGGCAGAAGCAGGGGCCAAACGATCTAGGAATTGATCAGCTAATACAACAGGAAGGAGTGCTGTATTAGAATGGTTAGTTGCTGATCTAAATCTTTTGATGTTACGCCAAATAACAGTAGAATGAGTTTCAGGCGTCAAAGAACTACAGAATGTTCTCCAACCCTCAAATTTCTTCTTTTTAAATAACTTCCTTGTCTCCTTCTGTATATCCAACAAGGCGTCGTAATTCTCTGTAGACATATTACTACTGTAATTCTTCTCAGCTGTTTTCCGTTTTTTAATAGCACTAGTGCATTCTTCATCCCACCATGGTGGCGATTGCAATTTATTACTATTAGGTGTTTTCTTGGAAAAAACATTATCAGCCGCTTGCAGTAAAATGCATTTAAAAGAATCTGAATTTATATCTGAACATTGTGCAAGGTTTTCTTCTACTGATAATTTGTATTGCTCCCACTTAGAATCAACTAATTTGTATTTTAATCGAGGATATTTTATGATAGGATTTCTTTTATTTTTGCAGGGCAAGAAAATGAGTATTGGATAATGGTCACTATTAAAAGTAGAACTTAAAGTAGACCAAGACAAAGATGAAGCCAAATCAGAAGTACATATAGACAAATCAACAGCACTTATTGCTTCATCAGGTTTAGTGAGACGAGTAGGAGTGCCTGAATTTAAAACACATAAATCATATAAGTCCAAAATGTCTAACAGTTCATCCCCAGAACTGTTAGACATTGAACTGCCCCATGATCTATGATGAGAGTTGAAATCACCGAGAATCAAGAAAGGTTTAGGAAGAAGAGAAATCAAATTTTTTATTTCATTGAAAATTTGTGTAGAAGGATGAGGGATATATATAGAAACATAGCATATTCTATTTACAATAGCAGCAATAATAGAAAAAGAATCGCTGTGTGAAGGAAGAGGAAAAGGAGATATAATATAAGTATTCCTGATGAGTAGGCACACACCACCATACCCATCAGCCCTGTCATTCCTTAAACAAGAATAACCAGGGATTTTAAAGCTGTAATTTGGCTTAAGCCAAGTTTCAGATAGTGAAAGAATAAAGGGATTAAATTTATTTATAATGTAAATTAATTCATGTTTTTTATTTATTGCACTTCTGCAATTCCATTGGACTATTTGGTCCATGTTGTCCATTTTTATTGAGATTTGTTGAATACATATTAATTAATGTAGCTGCGTTGTTCGGTATGCCTAAGTTGGATTGAGATAACAAGTTTATTAAAGACAAAATAATATCTGCAAGTGTTTGATTGGAGTCATTGGAAAGAGATGGTAAAGCACAACCATTGGAGGGGGCAGGCATATTATAATTTTTTGTTAAGGCATTATGGGCCTCATGATCATAGCCTTTACTTTGTTTTGGAGGTGATCGAGGCTTAACAAAAACTGTTTTTTTATATGAAACAGTTCTTTGGGGTGGTGAGCCAGGAACAATTGTAACTTCATTTTGGGCAGATTTGCTAGGCATAGAACATAAAACATCGGCATATGTTTCGTGACTGTAGGATGTAGTTTGGAAGCCTCCATATACGATATGCTATTTTCAGCCATAGTAATTTTAATTTGTTTTTGCCTAGAGTATTCTGGGCAATTTTTACTAGAAGCAAAATGAAGCCCATAACATAAGCAACAAGATCTGCGATCCTCCTCAACATTACAACTCTCACCAGTGTGGCCCTGACCACACTTATAACATTTTGGTCGTGAACGACACTGTGTTTTGGTGTGTCCAAAACGACAGCAGTTGTAGCATTGTATAGTGGGGTAGGTATATAATTCTACAGGTAATGAATTAAAACACATAAATACACGTTTGGGTAGAACTTGACCATCAAATGTAAACACTACAGTTTGTGATGGTTTCCATGTAGGGGAACCCTCAACAATCACTTTATAGTTTAGGCACCTAATTTTAATTATATCACCACAGCCAATTGGTACATTTGTATTTTCCTTTATTTCTTCCGGAGACCATTCAGCAGGGACTCCTCTAACTAATCCCATTCTAGTTACATTAAAGGTAGGTATAAACGCTTTAAGATTATTATTATTTAAAATATTTGAAGAGACAAAGCTGTTAGCATCTACAAAATTTTGGAAAGATAGAGACATTTTGTTTCTCCCTATTCTTTTCAGACTGCCGTTAACAATGTTTTTAAATGTATTTTTCTTTAAAAATCTTCCAAAGACGATGGGATTTAAAGAAGTCCCATCATCAGCAGATGTCTGTATTTTTTGTACATGAACAATAAAAGGCCCGTGATCGTTCGATTCATATTGACATCTGCCGATTTGTGTGGGAGGCTGAGGAATAACAGTATTAGTGGATTCAGCTGTTGGTAAAACTGGAGAAACTACGACCAAATCATTATTATGGCAGTGGCAATCGGAGTCCTTAGCAGGATTTGCCTCTGAACTATATTTTTTCTTTCTTTTGTTACAGTGTTTGCATATTTTATGCAGTCGACTACGCTTTATTGTTCTTTTCTGCACAGAACCGTCCGTATCCATTCCAGACTCACGCTTCAGTGTTCTTTTCGACAAAGAACAGTCTGTGTCCATGCCAGACTCATTAGAAATTGTCACGTAAGAACTCGCGGGGGGCACAAAGCCCCCCGGGTCCGGAGGTTCGTTCATAAAAAAGAGAAAAAACTTACCCTAGGAAGAGATCTAAACTAGTAACTAATGAATAGAAATATATAAAAATACTAATATTTACAAAGGATAACTATTCTGATCACTATTAGCGTATAAATTAATTTGTAAAACTAAAATATTGAAAAACTGCGCCCGCCAACTTCGAAGGTTTCCCGCGCTTGTCTTAACAGTCAGTACAATTATTTTTTCTTTGAGATTTTTTTCCGTTCTATTAGAAGGTACGTATTGCAGTAGATGTCACTGTTCTCAAATTGAACATCAAATGAAAGAAAATAATATGTTTCGTTATACGCAGTTGTCTTAATACTTGTTTAAGAAATATTTGTTATGTTTTTATGTTTTTGCAAGCCATGTCAGCTAATAAATATATTTTAAAGTGTGTAAATTCTATTCCTCACCTTTTTCATATTATAAAGCTCTTTTTAACTTTAATTACTGGATTTTTGATGAATTGTCGATTTACCAAAAACTTATTTCAAAGATGTCAATTATGTCAAAACCAAAAAGACATTCCGATCGATACGAGTTACACTCGTGAATGTATGTACTTTGTTTGTGTTTTGACTATTTTTCGATAACATTGTTTGATTGCTGGACTCCGAAGACTTCGCTTATCACGTTTACTAGTGTACTGTGATCACGTTGGACTTACGCATGTACCCTGAACACCGATTTGCCTTACGATTTGTTCTCTGAGGACTTGGATTATGGCTTCTTCTGAAAGAGGTTGTTGTGTGCCCAGATGCGGTAAAACTTGTAAGTAAAATATCTTAACGGCACCAGGTTAGATGTGGATAAAAATGATGTTATGAAAATGTATGCCTTTGAATATTTTAATAAAAGGAAACATAATAAATCACGCTACCGCTAAATTGTTGTTTTATTTACTAACAAATAAACATTTTTTGGAAAGGCTTTTAGGAATTGTAGGAGTTAAATTATTAACTTCTGCAATTTCCAAAAGTCTAATATAAAAATCAAAATAATACTAGAACCCCTGGACGGTTTTTGCCGTTGAATAGTGTCGTATACCGATAGAGTGCGATAGTATATACATTGTGACTGTTGACTCTATACCAGTATATATAAAGTACTCTGTGCTCGCTAATACATATGTCAAAGCAGAATCACAGACTAGTTAAAAATGTTGCCAGTAAAAAAGAGTTTCCATCTCAAGACATTTGTGCCATATTAATATAATATTTTTCTGAATATAAAATATAATTTGAATATATTTACGAATCCCACTATTTTACATTTACTTTTGGGTTGTGGTAAAATAGTCGCGTAATTTTTTTCTTGAATGACCATAAACAACATTAAATGAGACAAATAAATCATAGACAACGTCTGTGGCGTCCTCTGGGTGAGCGGATGTTGTTTATGATCGACATTTTCCTTTAGGAATTATTTGGATGCAAATAACTAAAAAATTGCATTTATTTAGTTCACATTGGGATATTATTTACCTGTTTTACGTTTACCAAACGATTTTTACTCGTGATGAGTTGATAAAGTGATCTTGAAACGTACGTTGTACGGGATTCGAGTAATAGTATTTTTTACATCGATAAAAGCGGGAAATCTACGCTGTGACGCGCCTGAACCTCGTTTACTCGACTCAAGGGTCGCTAATGTGTCGTAATAGGTCTGTTGGAGTCTATTAGTACACGTTAGTTGTGAAGTTTATAGTTTTTGACAATGTCGGACGAAATGGCGGTGATTGATAAGGTTGAGAGTGAAGATGTTAAATTGGCTACTGTAGAGGAGCCTTCAGAAGTAGGAGAAGTTCCAGAGGAAGCTCCCGTGGAGCAACCGAATGAAGCATCAGGACAACCACCAGAGACAGTTGCTACAACTCTAGAAGGTAACTTGAAACTTTCACATAACCTTAATCTTTCTTTGATGACATAGGTACTTGGACACAGATTACTTCCATATACGTACACAGTATGAAATCTACCCTTTTCATATCCCAATAACTCTTATATATTCTCTTTATAAGTCCAGAGTAAACTTTAAGCACAGTTACCCGATTAGAAATTTACAAAATACTTAACACAAATTGTATACATTGTGTAGTTTCTAGTCATATATGAATTAAATTATAAGCAGTACATTACCATCCTTATTTTTCTTTGTTAGTTAATTGGCCAGTGTTTATATTACATAAGTTTTTTACTTTAATTTACACTTTACCGAGATGATGTCACTTTATCAAAGATATATAAACACACTCTATAAATGTAAAGATGTGGTCTATCACGTTTTGGTTACTTTTATTTAAATTATTTTCTTCTCAAAGAGTGTCTTACATATATAAATTTAACCTTATAAGTAAAAGTGGTTGGGCTCAACACTTAACTTTATTTCCGCTATTAGTTTGATACAGATGATCATTCATGGGATGGTTGAGTGAGTACATTAAGATGCTATTTTACAAACTAGATAAAGTATAAATCAAGGACAGTTTTATCACTTTAGATGAAATCTGTGTGCAAACTTATGGAATTTATAAAAGAATATTAAATTGCTAAAACTAACTATTACATCTTGCTATGCATCATGCGAAAGAAGATTCTAGTACTTATATGAACAAATATTTATTGTTACTTGTTATAATTTCTTGTTGCATAATTTCTTCCTACCTGTACCCTTGCTCGGCCTGCATTGGCATTAGTCTTCATGACCAAATGTTACCCAGCAATTAAAAAATAATGCATCACAATCTGTGTATTATTTGGGTATAGACATGAGTTATCTGTCAATTTTTAATGTCCTTAACAAAATTAACTTCACTTCTTGTTTTTTTAGTACTTATTACTGCCAACGTCAGGTGTGGAAAAGACAAGTTATGAAATGAACAAGTAGATAACAAAACACAAAAAAGGGGGAAAGCAAATAAAAATTTGTTCTAGTATTAGTTCACGAACTCCACCATCTGAAACAATTTCAGTTCAAACACATATAGCACACCACATTTTTTTAGTTTATTAACTGACTTCAAAACAAGGAGGAGGTTCTCAATTCGTCGGGATCTTTTTTTCATGTATGTTCACCGATTCCGAGATTTTTGATCCGATTTACGTGATTCTTTTTTTGTTAGACTGTTAGACGTGGAATAGGTTCTAATTGATCCCCTAAAATTTGACATAGTTTGGCCCGGTAGTTTTAATTTTATGAACATTTTTTATGAAAATCATTCCATTCCATATGTACACTGATAACACTGAGATTTATTATCCTATTTAAATGATTCTTGTTTAGTTTGATGTGGAACAGTTGCCATTTGGTCCCCTAAAAATTTAACATAGTTTGACCTAATAGTTTTCATTTTAGGATCATTTTTTGTTCCTATATTTTTAAACCTTATTAAACCTATATTTTTAAGGAGCGCGGCACCTTTTGTTGGTCTACCCATACATAGCTAGACACTAAAAAGTAACAAGTAAAATAACTTCTGTTAAAAAAAACCGACTTCAAAAACAAAAATTTGTTTCTAAAGTTATTATTATTAATATAAAATAATTAACTAAAACATCTTGAAGTCCATGCAAAGTAAGACATAAAAATTACTATATTTTGAAAATTACTAAGCACAGACTTTAAAATGTTTAAGATGATATATATTAATAATATAATATATAATAACTTTAGAAATAAGTTATTTTGTACTTTTTAATTTTTGAAGTCGGTTTTTTAAAGAGGGTTTTTAATTTATATACATATTTGTTTATAGGATTGGATTTGATAATTCCTGTATCATTCATTCATTTAATAAAACTATGTTTTAACGGTTTTAAGCGCGGTAATTTATTTTATTTAGGTTTATCTGACCGCTTTTCAGTTGCCGTGGTCACGGAAGACAAAGATGACATTTGTCGAACGTGTATTGTCAAAGTTTTTATTCAGCCTACCGCCAACTTGTTCATTTTAATTATTTAATTTTAATTTTGTTTATGGATATTATTTACTCTATGGGAGCCTAATCTAATTTACCACCGCTTCACAACATGTTGTGGCTTGAAGAGAAGAAGCGGCGCAAGAAACTCTTCAGCAAACATGCCTAGTTCTAAAAAATTTTATATAATATTAAAATGAGTGGAAGGAAAACGCGCTTAAAACCGTTAAAACGTAGTTTTATTATGTGTACAAGTCGCGAAAACTTAAGAAAATATCATTCATTCATTTTTAGGAAATAATTTCAAATAGCAATATATCAATAATTTAGAATTCACTTTGGACAATGTCACCATTTTCAACTTAAAGAGAGTCTAATTATCAATAGTTTCTCTGTCACCAACAAGAATCATGCTCAGTTTTAGGAAATAATTTAAAATGATTTACAACAATGTTTTTGTGAATTGTGACATTTTCTAAATTCAATAATTTCGAATTCACTTTGGACTATATCACAATTCACAACATAAAAAGAAACTATAATTATCAAGAGTTTCTCTGCCTTCCCCTAGTCCTTTGCCAACCCATGGGTTCGCAATAACAAGTTACTCATCTATAAAGCTGCTCTGAAGTCTGTCTGGACTTACACATTAGAACTGTGGGGCACAGCTTATAACTCACATCTGGAAATTCTACAGCATTTTCAAATTACAGTATTATGTACAATACTTAATGCACTGTGGTTCATAAAAATTCATGAAATGCACAAGTACTTAGAAATGCAAATAATTCAGGAAGTAATAAACACTGTAGCTATCCATTACAAAAAAAAACTAATTAACCATACAAAGCAACTGGCTTTAGCTCCATATTTGAGAGCTCTAAGGTCGGATTAACAAATAAATTTATTTAGAGATGTCCTTTAATGTAAGAAAAATCTCACACATCAATCCTTCTCACATCACTTCTGCTTAGTTAGCTTAGCTTAGTGGCAACACTAGTTGCCACTGATTGCAAGAAGCAAGAAAATTATTCAAGAAAAATGTATATAGTCCGATGTGGTCTCATTTTATTCCAAAGCAGGTAACTGGTAACAGGGCGAAATTAATGCATTGCCAGTCTGCCCTCCTTGTAACAAACACTGTACTTGCAAATGATGGTTTCGACAAAAACACTCTAAACATATTGTTAGATATTTAAACAACATGTCCACATCCACATTATGTAACTTTTTAGTGTAGCTATCTAACAATCAGTAAAAAAAATCAAGCAGTATTTATAGATTAGTGCTTTGGGATACCAGTTATGCCAAAAATGAAAACTCAAAAATGCCGATTTCTGCAAGTGCAATTAGTAGGGCAGCAGTGTAAAGAACAAGAGATGTAGGGGAAAGGGTCCTAGGTAATCATAAGGTAGGTTTAAGGCTTCATACCCATATTTTGTGAGAATGTGGTATCACACTGATCAAACTAGCTCTAAAAATTGTAATTAATACAATGAATGATTGGATGGCTTGACGACATAAAAAACTAATTATAGAAACAGAAATGTGTTTTGACAAATCACTGTCCTAAAAAGCTTATTGTCAGTAAACTGTTTATTTAAACCAATCATATGTCACCTTTAGAGACCTATATATCTAAATTACACATTTTACCAAAAATAATGTCAAGAGTTACACTCAACTAAACTTATACACCACCTACATTGGCAGCTTAGCTTAGAAATATCCTATAAGTTAGGTTGCCTCCAAGAGAGAGCTCTAAGAGAATAAAGCTACTTGTTGTTATGCCTAAAAATATTTTAATCAATTTATTTTGCCTGTTATTTATTTACTATTTAGTTATTTTTGTAAGCAATAAAGTGTTATCTATCTAATTTACTTTTACCATATTTGTCCACAGAATCACAACCTGTTAAGTCAGAACCACCTTCTGATACAGAACTATCTTCTCAAATAGAGCCGCCTTCTCAAATAGAGACACTTTCTCAAACAGAGACACCTTCTCAAACAGAGACACCTTCTCAAACAGAGACACCTTCTCAAACAGAGACACCTTCTCAAACAGAGCCACCAGTAGCCAAAGACCATCTGGAAACACCTGAAGAGTACCTGGCTAAGATGGAGACAGACCAGCCAGATGACAAACCCAATATCAAAACAGAACTCGAAGTTGAGGAATCATCAGAGAAAGAAGTAAAAGATATTCTAGAAGACAATAAAACTGAAGAAGTGAAAAGAGGAGTTAAACGCAGAGCGTCAATAGCTTTTAGTGACGTCGGTGAGGATGGTGAGGATATGAAACCTCTAATGGGATTTGGCCAGGTTGAATCTATCAAGATTGAGGGCTATATGAAGATTTTAGGTAAGTTTTTGTAAATGTAAAAATAAAAATTATATATATTTCTTATGGGAACAATATATCCACCATGATTTTTTAAAGCATCTTAACAGATTTCATCATTTCATCGTATTTATGCAGCATTGTAATTATAACAATATGCACATTATGTCAGAAAATAGCTTAAGTGGTTGCCATTTATACAACTTCAAAAATGTGTTAATGCATGTACAGTAGTAGCATGAAAAGGTTTGTCACCTTAAATTCGACTTTTGCTTGCACGTGTATAAGAAACAGTACCACCAACATTTTAATAAATGTTACATTTATTAAATAAGAAAATGAATAAAGAAAAGTGCAATGACAGACACTGAGATTAACAATAGTTTTACTCATCAGAAACATAGGATATAATCACTATGCTTATCATAAATATTAAAACCACTAAAAAGGTTTTACATCTCTAAACAATCTTTTTAGACTAGACAGAAATCAAACAACTTTTCGATCTAAGTAATTTTAAAGTTTATTGTCAAACAGTGAAACAATTTTTGTGGAATAGTCTGTTCTGTGACTTAGTTTGAAAAGGTAACATGTACTCGCAGATCCTTAAATTTGAAAACTCACAAAGCCCCCACATTATCGAGTTAAGTCGCAAGATCTTTGCCTATGCCTCACTCAGAAGACTAAAAAAATTCCTTCCAACCGCCACTAAGATTTTGCTTGTTCAAGCTATTTTACTACCCATCCTTGACTATGCGGATGCCTGTTATCTTAATATTACCCAAGAGCAACTCATTAAACTTGAGCGTCTTCAAAATGTTTGTATTAGATTCATATTTGGATTTAAAAAATATGATCACATTTCTGAATATCACAAAAACCTCATCTTCTACATTTATTATATCATACACTATTTATACCCTACACTCCTCTTTACCTTAAGGAATGTTTCAACTTCCTTCATACATCACACACCTTCGATTTGCACTCCTCTAATAACCTCCTGTTAAAGGCACCTGCAAATTCTTCAACTTTTTACTCTAAATCCTTCGCTGTGCAGGTTGTCTGCCTGTGGAACTCTTTACCCATAGATGCCAGAAAAGCTAAATCACTTGCCATATTTAAAAAATCGGTCAAAAACCATTACCTTAGCTTATAATGTTTTTTTATATATTTTATTTTCTATTCTTCTTAACTTAGCTGTTTACTGTCCACATTGTACTGTACTTCGTTTTTATTTTACTTCTTATTAATTTCATTATACCTAGACATAAGTTTTTAAATGTATCCTCTCAGTCAGGTTGCCTGGAAGAGATCGCTTTGAGCGATAAGGCCGCCTTTTGTTTTGCCGTTACATTTTGTAATTTATTTTTTTCTGTAATACTTTATTTGGTGAACAATAAAGTGTTTTCTATTCTAAAGCTTTTCATACCGCTACTGTACAAGCGAGATAGTAAATTCCATTTGTGTAGTTCCTTAATATCATTATTTACATTTTAGAAACACTGTTAAATGTGAGGAAACTTAACCACTTTTATTCACACACAGTTGAATGTTTTACAGAGCGGTTGGAAGAAGAGGTGCTGGCTGCCGCAAAGAACTTTGTACCATTGAGACAAGTGATGGGCAGACCCGGAGCGCCTATTAGTTCTAGCAAACGAGCACGAACAGATACTGGTATGTTCTATATAAGAATAGCAAAAACAACGCAATAATTTTTATAAGACCCATAACAAAATACAATCAGCCAATCAATTTGATATAAAACTTGTCTGAACATAAATACTAAGGTATTGTTTATTTCGAAATGTCTTCTTTTATCAGTGCAGTGATAGAGAAAGAATGCAATTTCCTGCAGCCCGGTGGCCTGGGGTAAGAAGTGACAAAACAACCCACAGCCAGGTGGTAGGGTATTTGCCTGTTTGGATAACAACCCTGAGTTGTGTTTCGGTGTTAGTGGCCAGGTTTCAGTCTCCGTTTAGAGAGCAGCAGCGCATGAGTAGCATATTTGTCGTTGCAAATGTCCATAGGCGATGGTAACCGCTTTTCATCAGGTGGGCCGTCTGCCTGTCTGCTGAACTCATGCGATAAAAAAATTCTATGAGTACAAATCTATATTCTACACATCATATTAAAATGCCTGTTTACTGTAGGGGTAGGCAGACAATGAATCTGCACCTGCGAAAATCTTGACAAACAACTTTTGCTTCATCCACTTTCACTCACGTGAATGTTGAGGCGATCCAGCTCCTCGACAACACGGATATAACGAGAAAGCTCAAAAGGACGAAACCGTTTGAACTAGTGCTTTAAACAAAACTAAAGTGTGGTGTACTGTGCTAACTTAGAACACATCAACAAAGTGTCCCCTTAATAGAGACAATAAGAAAAGTGCTAATGGACAATTTCTTAGTTAAATACTTTTAGTCAATTTAGGTTATATTTAAATTACTTAATAATCTTTTTAGATTAGATTGTAATATTAATGTGGTATTTATATATACAACAATTAAGAAAAAAAAATCCACTTTCACTAATCTGGTCATACATGCACGTTTATTTGAGGTGCTTTTTACCTGACTTTTATTTAGAACTTCTATTATTTGATTATGGTGTGTACATCGCGGTCTATCGCCACCAAGTCTATAGTGCACACAATGCTTTCTGTCTACACTTTAATTGTAGAACAATTTTTTTACAATGTTATATTATTGTCTCTGTGAACTTTCCCCCTTTTTTTTTCTTATAATACTTTTTTTTTGTAAAGAATGCAATAAACACTGTTCATATTCTAACTTTCTTCATTCTTATCAAAACCAATATACATATTCCAAAAGGGAATATAGCAGGAGACTCAGTAACATTGTCATACACTTGTTTTGTTATTCTCCTTTCATCCATTCTCTACTAGCATGGACTGGACACATCTATGGCTATGTTCAATTATAGACTTACAATGACCTCGTACGTTCACGACCGGGAAAATTCCTGTTCCACTTGCTTGCTGGCGTTACAATGGTAAACCCAAGTGGAACGGTTATTCGACCTACTTCTTAACATGAGTCGTTAGCGTTGTGTGATCGAAAATGATGACGTCATTAGTGTCCGTTTCGTCACGAGCGCAACGACCGCGGTCGTCTTGTGGAACGGCTAACGGAGCATTTTGGGCGTCGTGGGCTACTAATGGAACGCGCTGTATATGGAACCCTGCCATGTGTATAGCGATAAACACATATAGTTTATAGAAATATTTAAGTACTTTTAGTTTTTCTAAATAAATTATTTTTGCAGATGGATCTCGGCCCTCATCGGGTATGTCATCCAGGTCAGATGATGCAGGGACTGATGTAAGTTACAACAAATATATTGTACCAATTTTTCTCATTTATGTCTATCTATCGTCGCGGTATGAAATGGTTCGTCACCTTAAAGTCGACTTTTGCTTCCACAACATGACTACAACAAACAGTACCGCTAACATTTTAATAAATGTTACATTTTCTAATGTTTATAAGATTTAGAAAAAAGAAAGGAAGTGAGAAGAGTGAAAAAAGAAAATTGCCATGTTGACAGTGACAGAAAATGACATTAACGATACTTTTAATCATTAGAAACAAAGAGGACACAATCACTACGTTTATCATAAATATTAAAATCAATAAAAATATTTCACATCTTTAAACAATATTTTTAGACGAAATATAAAAAAAACGATCTAAGTAATTTTATTGCCAAATAATTAAACGTAATTTTTAATTAAACAGTCTGTTCTGTGACTTATTTTAAAAAGGATACATGTGCTCGCGGAACATTATAATAAATAAACTATTTTATTAATAAATTTTAAACCTGGCGAAACATTTTATACCGCGACTGGACATTAATTAAACACTAGAACAAAACGATTATTAATAATCTTACATATAATATAATTGTAAAGGTCGAATTTCTGTACAATAAAAAAAAATCTAAAAACCGGGTCAGGGGGATGTAAGAAGTGAAATAGAACTAATTTAGTTTTTTTTTTTCAATTTTTTTGTTTCTCTGTTTGTTTGTACCGGCTAATCTCCGAAACGACTGGACCGATTTAAATGAAATTTTGAATGGTGGTAGCTTTTACCCCTGGTCAAGATATATGATTACTTTTGATCCCGAAAAATTAAAAAACCGCACCACGCGGACGAAGTCGCGGTAGTATTAAAAAATGATTGTGTCACGATGTAGTTTTGTTCACGGTTTGGACCCGATAGGTGGCGCTGCTATCAGCGTATCGATTGAAGCTTTTCCGGGCAGGACAACGTCTGACGGGACAGCTAGTTTTCAATAAATATTTGGATGTATATTCTTTGTTATATCTTTCACATACTTACTACATTTTAGTGTAATATAAGCATAATAAACCCGTACCCGTAAATAAGAACTCGGTTGAATGGCGTCAGTTGTTAACCTACAGAATTTAATTTAACCTCCTAGCGCCCACGGTCCTTAAAAAAGTACTTCAATGAAATAGTGATTAAAGCCCAACACTAAATCCAATTTCGTCAAATGAATGCCCAGGGTACTATTCTAAGTACCCCAACTTTAACCATTGTTACTAATTTTAAGTTACCACCTTTTTAAAATGTGATGTCTCCGAGCGTATGTTCGAGATTTTTGCTTCTGTATGACCAAGCACCAGTGCCAACAAACACAAAAGAAATTTGTCTTTCTTGACTTAAAATGGAACAAGATCATCGAGTGTGAAAATTAATCTTAATTTATTCATGGAATCTCTACGATTTGTGTTCATATGCTTATCAAAAATAGTTGCTCATGTACTATATTTGCTGTTTACATCAAAACTTTATATGGATCTGAGATATAGTGAAACTGATCATAATTCAAACTTTAAGATCTTTTAATAGACCTTTGGTTAAATAAGGACTATCATGATTGTTTCGAATGTTTTAAATAAATAATAATTAAATAAATTTTTCTCTTAATTTTAAAGGATTATTTGTCATTAAATTGGTTTTTAAAGTTAAATTTTATTTTAATATTTTTGAAGGTAGTTGAAAAATAAATTAAGTGGTAAAGTTTCTTGTTTGTAGTCTAGTGCTTTTGACCCAAAGCCCTACCAAAAGTAAATCTATTTTTATCCTTTTTTTGCTTCTCCTCATTCACCTGATACAAGGAAAAAAATATCATACTTGTGCGATTACTGTAAGATAAAAATTTTAAAGTTCAAAGTCTTGGGTTTCGCCATTGAAACCTTTTTTAAGGGCTTTGGGCGTTTACTTTATGAAAGCGTTGAATAACCCGGGCGTCAGGAGGTTAATTAAAAAAAAGAAGCAACCGCCATCAATAATGTGGCTTAAAGACGTAGCCGCCAGGCTGTAAGTATAGATAGGTAATGTGTGTCGCGTGGTGCAGGCGAGCGCCGGCTCGTCGCCGGCGAACCGGCGCCGCGCGACCGCCGAGATGTCGTCGCCGCTGCTGCGCGCGCCGCTCGAGCGCGGCTGGCGGCGCGAGCTCGTGTACCGCGCCGCGCTCGACTCGCACTCGCGCCGCAACGCCGACATCTATTACTACACGCCGCACGGGAAGAAGCTGCGCTCATCCAGGGAGGTCGGTCGCTTGCCTTGTGTAATTTCAGCCCATAAATGTCCCACTGCTGGGCTCGGGCCTCCCATTATAGGGGATCTCGATGTGCAGGTTGCATCACGATGTTTTCCTTCACCGTTTTTTTAGCACGTGGTAATTGTAACAATATGCACATTAGATCGGAAAACTGACTAAGAGGTGCATGCGTTCCGGTCAGGATCGAACCCGCGCCCTTCGATTTAGGGGCGCGTGCGCTAACCATTACGCTACCACGACTTCTATCCCTTTCCTCTCTCTTGCCTTACTATCCCTTTTAAAAAAAAAAAAAATTTAACAACCCCTACGGACTCGAGTTCCGTACCCTTTTTTTACATTTTAATTTCCAAGAAATTTTATGCAGTTTATACACGCTTATTGGTTATTTTTATAATTTTGTCTGAAAGAGAGTGTCGGGGTGAAGGTAAGGAAAGAAATGCTCCGGTGGTTCGGGCATGTGGAAAGAATGAATGATGAAGGAAGCAGAAGTCGCGGAAGGTCACGACCCACCTTCCATGATCAAATTGATCATGTTTTAGCAGAAGGTGACGTCAGGAGCCTCAAGAACAGACGAGCGTGCATGACAAGAGCTATGAATGTCAAAGAAGCAAGTGAGGTGTGTAAGAATAAGCCTGAATGGCGCTCTGTTGTTCGTGACTACCCCGCAAGGGACCTGGCGTGAAGTTATGTATGTATGTACATTAATTTTGTGATTTTTGTGTTGTGGTGTACCTTACAAATAACTTAATTTATTCTAATTTTAATACTAATGCAGAGTATATCTGTTACATTCTGGTGTTGTGAGAAAGTGCATATGCAACGTGTGCCTTATGTCCATACCTATATATATTATCCTATCTAATGCCATGTGTGTTGTTTTTAACCGATTTCGAAAAAAGGAGGAGGTTCTCAATTCGTCGGGATCTTTTTTTTTGTTCCTTTTTTTATGTATATTAGCCGATTACTCCGTGATTTGTTATCCGATCTACGTGATTCTTTTTTGTTCGACGCGGAATAGCTGCCATGTGGTCCCCTAAAAATTTGACATAGTTTGGCCCAGTAGTTTTCATTTTACGAACATTTTTTTGTTCCCGGTTATTGGGACCTATATTTTTTAAGAAACGCGGCACTATTCGTATGTCCACCCATACATAGCTAGACACTAAAAAGTAACAAATAAAAAATACAAATTTCGTTTAAAAAACCGACTTCAAAAACTAAAATGTATAAAATAACTTATTTCTAAAGTTATTATTATTAATATATATTATCTAAAACATCTTGCAGTCGGTGCAAAGTAAAACATAATAAAAATTACTAAGCACCGACTTTAAGATGTTTTATATAATATATATTAATAATAATAGCTTTAGAAATAAGTTATTTTATACATTTTAGTTTTTTAGGTTTTGAAGTCGGTTTTTTTAAACGAATTTTTTTATTTTATTTTTCATTTCTGTATTGCTTTGTATCCTTTGTCCTGTTGAGTGCACTGTTTTTTACAACTCCATTAATTCTTTGAAAAGTGATTATTACATAACGTACTTGTGTATTTGTTAAATAGAATAAAGCCTGAGATATTTATCATATGAAGAAAATATTTTTTAGCCACACATGTCGCTGGAGGGTTTTTTGAGGTTTCTTCTCATTAAACAGTAAAAATGTGTTACAAAACAATGTAAAATGGTGTTAAATTTTAACTTGTACATATGATAAAACTACTGTAAATTAGATTAGGCTCCCATAGAGTAAATAACTAAATAATTAAAATGAACAAGTTTGTGGTAGGCTAAATAAAACTTTAACAATACTGATTGACACTTCATTGTCTTTCGTGATCGCGGACACTGAGAAGAGTCCGAAACGTCGGAATAATAAAAATCAAATAAATTACTACGGTGTTATCATTAAAACATAGTTTTATTATGTATATACAAGTCGCCGTAAACAAAACTTAAAAAAATATTTTATATGTATGTCCTCCAGGAAATTTTCTCCATCGGAATTTATTTCAAATGAAACATTTGAATTTGATAATGTCTAAATTGAAGACATGAGTGGATGGAGGTGATAAGTCGCATAATTCCAATTCTGAGTAAATCGAGATAAAAGTTTTACTTTTATTTGAAACTGAACTGAACTTAACACCTTTAGCAACGTTTTATTTCTTAAATATGCCTTATATCTATGGTCTAAGGTCTGTAGGCATTTGGTATCGACTTATAACATTCATCTACGCATATAAAAAGCAAAAACCCGAATATGCGACATCACCTTCATCCACTCACGTCTTTAATTGTTTTCCAATTTAATTCATCACGTCGAATTTTGAACACCCCTCGTGTCTACACAAGCTGAATATAATTCAGGAATGTAGAGTATGTAATTGTTTTCAGGTCGCCGAGCAACTGTCAGGCACTGGCTTGACTTTGGAGAACTTTTCGTTCTTCAAAGAACCCTTGGGGGTCGATGATCCCGAAAAGGAAATTATACGGTGAGTAAAGGTGGAAACATATTATATTAACACGCCACGTAACGCCACGTTCATACTAAGAACACCTGACGCGATGTCACCATGATAATTTTTGACTAACTTCAAAAATTTTCACGGTGAATGAATGAATGAATGAATAACTGTAGTGCACATACATTAAAGTACAGAGGGCACTTTTGTCGCCAAAGGCGATCTCCTCCAGACTACCCTGTACAATTATTATCGACACCGACTACATACATACATAACTTCACGCCAGGTCCCTTGCGGGGTAGGCACGAACAACAGAGTGCCATTTAGGCTTATTCTTACACACCTCACTTGCTTCTTTGACATTCATAGCTCTTGTCATGCACGCTCGTCTCTTCTTGAGGCTCCTGACATCACCTTCTGCTAATACACGATCAATTTGGTCATGGAAGGTGTGTCGTGGCCTTCCGCGACTACTGCATCCATCAGCTTTTGCATTGTATATCTGTTTAGTCATTCTTTCATCATACATTCTTTCCACATGCCCGAACCACCGGAGCATTCCTTACCCTGCCTTCACCCCGACACTCTCTTTCAGACCAACTCTCTTACTACCGACTACATTATTTACAGTATTCATTTATTCGTCATAATTATATTTTTACGAGTTACGCAGGACTCGAATTAATATGCCGTTGGAATTACTATAGAATTTATTAGAACTATACAAACACGTATAACACGGGTACAAATATAACTGGGCACAACCAGTACAAACTGCATGGTTCAGTAACACGCGCAAAGTCCGTCATTATTTAGCTTATCGAAAGTACCCAAGTCTTGCTCGTATCGTAATCCTCGCTTGACTGCCTCACCCCTCCGTTCGGGCATTCCTTTTATCCTATACAAATACAATATGTCTCGACGAATAACAATAATTTCCAAGAATTAGTTCGACACACCTGTCTAATGACTGCCATAAAAGATTACAATACACAATGGACTGCTTGTCTTAAATACAAATTTTAAACACAAAGTAAACAAAAGAAGTCCAAATGCGGGAAGGCAATAAACTGTTCTTTATGGCAGGCAGGTGTTCATTTACTTTTGTCGGCATGTAACAATATACATACATACATACATACATAACTTCACGCCAGGTCCCTTGCGGGGTAGGCACGAACAACAGAGCGCCATTTAGGCTTATTCTTACACACCTCACATGCTTCTTTGACATTCATAGTTCTTGTCATGCACGCTCGTCTGTTCTTAAGGCTCCTGACATCACCTTCTGCTAATACACGATCAATTTGATCATGGAAGGTGTGTCGTGGCTTCCCGCGACTTCTGCATCCATCCACTTTTGCATTGTATATCTGTTTAGTCATTCTTTCATCATACATTCTTTCCACATGCCCGAACCACCGGAGCATTCCTTTCTTTACCTTCACCCCGACACTCTCTTATGTAACAATATTATTACAATAGTCATTTATTTATCACTATTACAACATTAATTTATTTATAATTTACATGGTGACGTGGCGTCAGGTAGCTACAATATTAATTTAGTATAACAATCAATTTTTCATAAATTAATAAATCATTAAAAAAAAAACCTCTGCGTCCCGGGACGCCCGACAGAAGTGATAACTTGCTTGACAGAAAGGAAAGCCAGACAGACTGGCGCCGTAACGCGTTACGTAACGAAGCGATTTACCCTTCCATAAGAAGTTATCACTTCAAAAAACTGTAGCAAGCTTATGTTCGTAAACGTAGATGAAGTCGTAGGCGATAATTTCATTTACTGGCTTTTGTTCGCGGTTTCTCTCGCGTTAATGTAATTTTCATAGACAAATTAGAGAAAATATATGTGTCCCACGGGAACCGTACATTTTTTCGGGATAAAAGTAGTCTATGGTATATCAATGCCAAATTATATCCAGATCAGTTCAGCCGTTCTGGCTAGATTGAGCAAAAAACATCGATTCATACTTTCGCATTTATAACAGTAGTAAGGTGATCAGTCCTCGTCATACATACCAAGTTTCCTTGCCTAGAAGAAACAAAAATAGAATTGAATATACTATTGCATTAAGAGACAATTCAAGAAGTTTAAGCACAAAAGACCATAGGCGGTCTTATCACTAAAAGTACTTTCTTTCAGCCAACCTTAGGATGGATTAGAGAAAAATTGTGTAACATGTGGGATTAAAAAAAGTATTTTTTGTTTTTATTTTTTATTGCTGGAGTTCAGCAGACAGGCAGACGGCTTACTTCACTTACTTGATGGAAAGCGATTACCATCGCCTATGGACATTTGCAACACCAGAGGTGCTACAAATGCGCTGCTGCTCCCTTCAGGGAGACTGGAACCTGGTTACCAATGCCGGAACACAACTCAAAATTGTTATGGAGACATACTTTAGACCAGGGTTGGTAGCCATCCAGTCGGGCAAATGCCCTACCACCTGGCTATGAGTTGTATTTTAGCCTCTTACGGCAGGCCGCCCGGCCGCTGGACATTGTATTTAAAATAAAATAAAATAAATAAAAATCAACATTTCACCTAATTCTTCGATTAAAATGTTTCTACTTGTGTTAAAATTATCCTGTAAAGTTTTCTCAATGTCTCTTAGTCATGATTGCCTTTCAAGCGTCAATATATAATAATCATAGTAATAATGTATAGAACTACATAATTTGATGGGAGAGATGAAGAATATAAAAATAATGTAAAAGATTATGACATTTGCGTTTGCAGTGAAGCGAAGTTCATCCGTCGCGTTGAGTCGCCGGTGCCTTCGCCGGCGCCCGCCGCCGTGCTGGAGGGCAAGCGGACGCCCAAGCCGAAGGCGCCGAAGGGCGCCAGCCCGGAGCCCGCGCTCAAGTCGCCGCCCGCCAAAATCAAGGTACTTCAGGCCGACGTTACACGGCATTTCATTCCTGTCTCTCAATTTAGAGGAACCAATCAATCAACCAAAGTGATCCACATAAAATCCTTCAATGACATCGAATAACTTGGTGTACTTTCATCTCTTTACAATTCAAACGAAATGAACTGGTCGGTCCATCTAAAATCAGTGTTATATAACCCACCTCTCATAACGACCACGTTCACGACCGCGATTTTTCCCGTTCCACTTGCTTGTGAACGTTAGAATCATAAACTCTTGTGGAACGGATTAAGGGGCATTTATGAAGAAATGCACAAATGTCATTTGGTTGATTTGAAAATCGCGCCTTTTTCAATGTCAAGTAGTGAGAATCAATGCTCTGTGTTCAACGCCCGCTTAGACCCACCCCTTGACATGGGCCGTTGTGAGCGCTCTGTGACATTAGTGACGTTTTCGCCACGACCACAACGACCCCGGTCGCCTTGTGGAACGGCAGGCGGAGCATTCTTGTTGTGAGATTCTAAAGGCCTCCTAAAACTGATCCATTATTGGTTTTTTTTAATAGCAAATGTTAATGGCCAAAATTGTCTGTCTATGGGTTATTTATTTTTTATTTATAAATCCAATGAGGTCAAGCCACTGAGGTGGAGACGCGACGAGGAAATATGGGACTCTCCACATTGGGGTTGCACTAATACTATTGTCACTTGAGTCGGGATACCCATTGAAACCACCTAGAGCTGTACAATGTTAAGACTCGAGGTTCGTTTTCTGGCATGAGAACACAACTCAAGTTTGTTATGGCAGCATACTTTAGACCAAGGGTAGTATCAATCCGCTCAGGCAAATACCCTGCCACCTGGCTGTGGGTTGTTTTGTCGCCTCTTACGACAGTCCACCAGGCTGCAGGAAATTATATTCTCTCCGTTCCTGCAACGGAAAATCATCGTGGGAGCATAAAAATCTACTGTTATCTGCGAATAGGTGAAGTCAGTGGGATCCCGCTTGAGCGGCAGCGGCCCCGTAGCACCGCCGGCGACCAAACAGCAGAAGAAGCCACAAACACCGGTCGTTAGCAACGCCGACAATAACAACAGCGCCGCCTGGAAGAAACCCAGGTATGTTCGGAGATAGGATATGTTATTGTCAAGAGACTAATAAAAAATCATATACCATACAAATTGGATCTGATTTTCTGTTAAATATTGTCTATTGATAAGAATTAAAAAGACAGTTTTAGATCAATTAGTAGTAAGTATTGTGTTTAAAATAAAACTTAAGTTAAATGTGTCGTATATATAAATAGTTTACAGTTTTACACAATTAATAATTCTTCCCGATATATCTGCGCAGTAGACCGGTTTGAACAGCACGCGCAAGTGTACGAATCGTGTAAGCGGAACGGAGCTCGGAATGCCAAGCAATACTGCCATTGCCGTTTGCGATTACAGGTCAATATAGATTTACATGTCGGGAACCGATTCGCACTTTCCTGCGCAAATGAACACTGCCAGTCGGAATTATAAGTTGGGTAAAACTGTATTCTTTTATTTATGAAACTAGCACCTATTTTCGTGTTCTCAATATCATTCATATTATTCATCATTTGAGAGTGAAAAAGGTTCTTATTCAGAAGCAGTAAGAATGTACAGTCACGGTATGGAAAAGTTCGTCACCGCAAAGCCTACTTTTTCTTGCACGAGTACACGAAACAGTACCAATGAAATATTTATATAATAAATGTTACTATAATAAAATATTGAAACTTGAAAAAAGAATATTTCAATGTTGACAATGATAGACACTGAGATTATCAATACGTTAAATCATCAGAAACAAAGAGCATATAATCAACACGCGTATCATAATTGAAGTCATGAGAGGATGAAGGTGATAAGTCGCATAATTCCAATTCTGAGTAAATCGTGATAAATGTTTTACTTTTATTTGAAACTGAACTGAACTTAACACTTTAGCAACTGTTTATTTTTAATATGCCTTATATCTATGGTCTAAGGTCTGTAGTCATTTGCATGACTTATAAATTCATCTACGCAAAAAAGCAAAAACCTAATATGCGACATATCACCTTCATCCACTCACGTCTTCAATTATCAAAATCAATCAAAAGGTTTTACATCTCTAGGAAAAATAGAAAATCAAACAACTTCGATCTAAGTCAGTAATAGTACTGTTGTAATAAACTTTAAAAACTACTGTGATAGTAATAAATGACTATTGTGATAATGATAACTAATATAATTATTACGAATGAATACTATAATCTTCCATTTAATAATTATGTAGTCAGTAAATAATGTGTGTCGGTGTCGTAACATTGTATAGGGTAGTCTGGAGATAAGACCGCCTATTGTACTTTAATGTATGAACAATAAAGTTAATGAATTCATTAATTCATTCAGTAATATAAATTTTAAACACACTTGCTCATAAGTGCTCTATGGTCACCGCAATTAGCACAGAATGACACCATAATCGAACTGTGAGTAAAAATAATTCCTAGTGAGTTATAGATTTTTTAATTTATTGGTTGAGTTGCTTTGTTCTTAAAAAGTTTTATTAAAAAAAAAATTCTATAGAACAAATAAATTAATGTTCCTATTGCTTGCTCATTTCATGCAACTTCTTATTTAAATAGATAATTTTAACTCGTACGTGTTTAATAAATAAAACTTTCACTCATATATAACTTTTTTTTCTCTGTAATAAAGAGAACTTTAAATTCCCCATTTTGTACGTGGCTGAATAGGCGCAAACCCTATGCGCGGAAAATAAAAAAAACCTCGTCCCTTTAGTCTGTGGCCGATCGCAATTCGCGTGCATAGGAAAACTGATTATTTTTTCCCGCCATAGCGAAACATTTTTCACAACTCGTTTTCACTGTTGAAATTATAATTATTTATTAATTAAAATGTCTACAAGTACTAGTTACGAAGAAAATCATTTATGTTGTACACCGCCCGATATGAGATGTGAAGCCCTTAACGTTATGGAAAGTTTACTACCTGAAAACTCCAAGGAAAAGTATCTATTTTATCTACTAAATAAAATGAGTTTTTGTTGTTATTTTATTAAAGTGTGTTGAAACGTCGTATGATACACGTGTGTATTGATTACCGTCCTCGGCTCTCTTAAGACCTCGCCTACGCTCGAGTCTCAATGACGCTCGCGTAATCACAATGTTACACATAGTACATAATTACTATTATTTTTTTGGGGAATAGTCTGTTCTGTTACTTAGTTTGAAAAGGTAACATATGCTCGCGAAACATTAAATGAGTCAATTTGAAAACTGAGGAACCTTTTCATACCGCTATTGTACTAGATTTCAATAAGTTATCTTTTTTTATAATTGTTTATGTTTGATATGGAGTATGCTGAAACCAAAGTGTTTCACAGCTTGATTTGTTTTTTTTTTTAGTATATTAGGTGCATTCCTTTCAAAAAAATCGCTTGGAAATTAAAAATCTTCTCAATCCAAGGTTAAAATAACAATTTCGTTGTTGATACTACAGTTGTTGGACAGTGTCAGTAAGGGTTAATTTCTTTCTATTAAGATTGCAAGATTATAAAACTAGGCGTTGATTGGTTCATAAATTTCGTTATAAATTCGGTGACAATCTGATAGGCGAAGGTGGAAATTTTATAAACCAGTGAAAATGTATAAGTTAACTTAATTTCATTTATCTTTTAAAATTAATTGATGGATTGTACCCTAACTCAATATGAATAAGGCCGTTAGATTATAAAATTGCTGTTCTTTGAACATATCGCTGATAGATATCTCTTAAAGGCAATTGGGTAGCTGTGGAAAATTAAATTGTTAAAAAGTAACCATAAACAAAATGAAACAACAAGTTGAGCATAGACGAAAAGTCACTTTACCAATATTACTTGACGTTTGAGATATTATTATGTCAATCTGATGACGGCTACTTTGGAGCGCTCGAAATGTCAGATTGAAATAAAAATATTTTTTTTGAGTCTTGCGAAAAGTAATCGTAATTATAACTACATATGTTAAAATTTAAATATTTTTGAGAACATGTCTTCGGCGAATGTTCCCCCAAAATACAGGCCTGACCTAGTCGCATACTAGGCAACATATCAACAAAAAAATTTAGAACCCATATTCCAAAATCTATTTAGTTATTAAGTATTTTTATTTATTGTTGGCACAAATTATTTGGTACAAATACCACTGTTTATCAGTGTAATAGAACTTTGCTTTCCAAAGCAAAAACTAATAGTAAATACACATGTAAAATTGAATATTTTAATGAAATAAAAATAATATAAAAATATTTAATTTTTTAAGTATCAAACTTTTAATTTTTATATATATACTTATTTATAATTATAGTTTTTATTTTGCATTTAAGTGTAAAATAATATTTTTTTTTACAATATACTTCATTTATTCACAAACTAATTATAAAATACATATAATCGAATACAGTAAAAGAAAACTTAACTTATTTGTATTGTATTCTACCTGTAGTCCCTCAATACTATAAGTAAAATACTGAGCCCAGATCACCGTCTTCTATAGGTAAGGTGCCCATAAGGCTGGCTACAAATATATGTAAATTAAATAAGGAAAAAGAAATGTAAAAACACTTAAATTCATGAACACGTGTCCGCTCCCCTGTTATTATGCGGGTTGAATCGCATTTAAGCGACAATAAATATTCGGGTATTATTAGTATGATTCGTATATATATGGTGTTATGTTGTACGTTCGCTAAGGTAAATAGTTGTTTTGTATGCAAAGTAATTTGATGACTCTGAATGTGTGTAAAGGCGGGTTAATTGACAATGGGGTGCAATTAACCCGCCGTTGACGGGTACTGAGCGCGTCGCGAGTGTAGTTGCGTGTGGCCAGGCCGCCTGCGCACCCCGCCGCACTGCACGGTGGCCAGGCACTGCACGGTAGCCACGCGCTGCAGGGTGGCCAGGCACTGCAGGGTGGCCAGAGTGGTACGGCGGCGCAGCCACCGCAGCCGCCGCCCCCCTTGCAGAGTCGGCCCGCGCTGTTGCAGAGCTCGCCCGATGCGCAGGTATTTACGATGCGTTTATCTTTTTACACGCTTTACATTAGTTTCATTTTTATGTAAGGGAATCTTTGAACTCTACTGTTGCCCACTTTCAAAAAAACAATAATTTAACAATAATAAAATGTTTAACGAAATAGTAGTTAACAAAAATAATTTCATAAATAATCAATCAATGCACACGCATTTATTATTTATGACATTAATGGCTATAATATTTTCTTAAGTTTTCGCGACTTGTACACATAATAAAACTACGTTTAACTACCGCGCTTAAAACCGTTAAACGGTATGAGTGCCTAAAAACAAAACATGCGCGTTTAGTGACATCGTTAAATTTCTTAAAAAGGTATCTCGATAATAATATCATACCGGTATGTGTAAAATTAACACCTAAAAAAGATATATCGGAAGCGCCAGCATCCTACGCCAGGCTAGTTTAAAGTTATTACGATGCCTTATCCGCCAACAACCGCGCTTAAAACCGTTAAAACGTAGTTTTATTATTAATGGCTATATTATTGATTTTGTGACATATTTGTGTGACATGCAGTAATTAACTTAAATAATTAAACTATCACCATAATCTCTATAAATATTATAAGCGCGAAGGTTTGTAAGAATGGATGTAGGGATGTATGTTTGTTACTCTTTCACGTAAAAACTACTGAATAGATTTTGTTGAAGCTTTACAGAAATATAAGCTATATTACTGTAAAATTTCAGACCTTTCACACATCAGAATAACACAGGCTATAATCTATATAGTGTAAATTATCCAAAATGTAACGATTTTCCATTACCACGCGGATGAAATCGCCGGCGCAGCTAGTCACACAATTGTTTTCGGTTAATGTGGTTAACGATTTGGAGGTTTCAATCTCTAAATATGTTGTAATGAGATCTGTAAATCGGGCCTATTGTTTTGTGATTAGTAGAATGGAGATATTGTACTTTACAAAAAACGCGGAGCAAACATTCAAGTTCTTAATTTTTATATAATATTAAAATGGGTGGAAGGATATTAGTAAGGGGGCGTCCATAAATTACGTGAGGTGTTTAAGGGGGGGAGGGGGTCGAGTCAAATCTCATCTAATCTTACGTTGGAGAGAGGGGGGGGGTCTCGGCAAATATCACGCAATTTTTTTTCTGATTGAAACAAAACAAAATTATACTTTTTTGGTCCATTTAATCCAGATTGTACATGCTTAAGATTTTATCTTAAGCGTAATTGTCACAAGACGAGATAATGAGTTACTTGTGCAAGTGCCAATGGCTTAGAGTGGCTAGATCAGAACGAAGTTGAAGGAGCAGATGATTTTACTGAAAATCATATGGACATGTTGGTTCCAATAGTCTCTCTTGAGACCGCGCATGATTCTCCATGGACTGAATTTAGAGTAGGTATTCTTTTTTAATCACAGTAGTTACGATTTAATTATTCTATTGTTAAATTTTTATTACACTTATAATTAAACTCTCAGCAATATTGATTACTAGTCTTAACTAGTCGTAAATAAAAGCACGAAGCAAATTTGTTTTTTTCTTTTTACAATAACAATCCACGCGTTTACGTAAAAAACTCACATTTTGAAAAATCTCACGTGAGATTGGTGGATGGGGGAGGGGTTTGAATAAAATCTCACGACATCTCACCAGGGGGGGAGGGAGGGGTAGAAAATTTAAAAAAACACCTCACGTAATTTATGGACGCCCCCTAATTTTTTTTTTTTTTGAACTAGGCATGTTTTCTGAAGAATTTCTTGCGCCGCTTCTTCTCTTCAAGCCACAACATGTTGTGGAGCGGTGGTAAATTAGTTAGGCTCCCATAGAGTAAATAATAACCATAAACGAAATTAAAACTAAAAAATAAAATGAACAAGTTGGCGGTAGGCTAAACAAAAGTTTAACAATACTCGTTGGACATATGTCATCTTTGCAATCTGTGACCACGGCCATTGAAATGCGGCCGAAACGTCGGATTAACCAAACTCAAATAAATCACCGCGCTTAAAGCCGTTAAAACGTAGTTTTATTATTATTGTGAATTTCTATTTTATTGTGTAGCCGACGAGGCAATTGGTGCAGCCATGCTCTATGTCGTGCGGGCGAGGGACTGTTCCATCTTTGTCTTGCGACGCCTGCCTGTGCTTGTACCATCCGGTGTGCGCGGGATACTTGCACAACGCACCGCCTTCGCCGTTCTATTGCAAGGTCAGTGTGGGTGTTGCCAGGTTTTAACGTTACATAGCCACTTTGGCAAGAATCGTTTGGGTGTTAAATTTTAAGGAATGACTAATGGAGGAGCGAGATGGAATGCTCCTCAGTAAAGATGTGTAACTCAGGAGTGATTGATTTAAAAGATGTATAATCTTTCAAAATTCGAAATCACTCTTTAAATCTTTGGTTTGGAAAATACATCTTTAACTCACTACGCTAAGATTGATTTTGGTCACATGGAATGATGAAAACTAACAAATCAGATACTTAGATGTAGTATGAGTCAATAGATACAGGATATTGTGAATTGTAAAGAGATAACATGCGCACTCTAAGAAATACAATGATGATACACAGTAAATTAAACTCTGTGGCGTTATTGTAAAGCTTAAAACCGGTCAACTGAATAAATTATATGATTCGAAACCAAAGATTTAAAAGAGTTAAAGATTTAAAGGAGTGATTTGCATCTTTTATGGAAAAAGATTTATAAATCACTGATCTCATTGGTGATTTAGTTTGCGCATCGCTACTCCTCAGTTTGGAAAAGAAGATCTTCTGCTGAAACTATTGTTATGCCCAGCAGGTATAAGTCTGGCTATTATTGTTGGAAATTTGTATATATATTTTGTACTTGTAAATGCGTCGTGGTTTGCATCTTTAATTATTGCACAGCGACATCTATTGGCTTGTACGTGTTGCACTAAATATTTAACTGTATTACACCTTATTTTGGCTTATGACCCTTTTGTGATGACACAGTGGAATGTTTTTTCTTAGGATACTATCCTCGGGCCTGAGGGGGAAGGCTCAGGGGTTGGTCGGCCGTCAAACTACCCACTAAATCTAACCTGCCAATGCGCTTTTACGGGGTACCACAGGAACTAGTCCAGGCACCCTAACGCTCATATGACGAAGACAGGATGTCCGTTGCTTTAACAAAGTAGATAGAAACTACATATTTTAGTTATAAATATTATTATAGTAACGAAATATTTTTGTTTTCAAGAGTAGGCTCTCCTAACTGCCGCAAAGCTTCTTTTCTACTGTTAAAGGTGACAATGAGAAATGATTTAGTCTATACATATAAATAAAATTGGAGTGTCTGTTTGCAATATTGAAGTAACCGGTAATATAAAATATATACGGTACATACACCAAAATAACATTGTTTACAATTTTTGTCTGTCTGTCCGTTTGTTCCGGCTAATCTCTGAAATGGCTGGACCGATTTTGACGGGACTTTTATTGGCAGGTATTTGATGTAATAAGGAGTAACTTGGCTACTTTTCTTTTAGAGAACTTATTTTATTTTGAAATTATGATGATTTTCAATCACCGCGCGGCAGAGAGCGCGGGGCGCAGATGGTTTTTGATATATTCGAAATTTTCACCAGAACTGCCGCAAGGCGTCCTCGCCACCGCTGGAGCCCCCGCCGTTGACGCACAAGTCGGGCATGAGCGCGTCCAACGCGGGCGTGGCGGCGCCGCAGCCGCGGCGCGCGCCGCCCGCCGCGCCTGCGCACGCGCCGGGCGCGATGGCGGCGCCGGCGCCGGCCAAAGCGCCCAAGCAGGACAAGCGAGTGCTGCTGCGTATGAAGGTCTGTGCTCTTTTAAACGAGTTTCTACGCACAACGGGACGTATAATGTTCGGGAAACAGAAAAATAGCAGACGGTTCTTTTTATTTATTTTTATTGCAGGAGTTCAGCAGACAGGCAGACGGCCCGCTTGATGGAAAATGGTTCCCATCGCCTATGGACATTTGCAACACCAAAGGTGATATAAATGCGCTGCTGCTCTCTTAAGGGAGACTGGAACCTGGTCACCGATGCCGGAACACAACTCAAGATTGTTATGGCGACATCTTTAGACCAGGGGTGGTAGCACTCCAGTCGGGCAAATACCCTACCACCTGGCTATGAGTTGTATCGTAGCCTCTTACGGCAGACCGCCCGGCTGCTGGCCTTTATATTTTTTCTCCGTTCCTGCACGGATAAAAGGCGAGATGGTGTCTCGCTACTCCCTGCATGTGCTCAAAAAAATGCCATAGAAGACAGGGGCAACATGGGTGCAAGTGGCTAAGGGGTGTAGAGTGGTGGGCCTGCAGTTCACCGAAGCTGACGGGATACCATTTATCACTTCCACCCCTGGATCTTGAGTCCTAGTTTATTATTATAATTATTATGTAAATGATAAATATTAAATGCTAATGATAAACTTACGAAATTGATGATAGATGATATTAGTGTTCAGTTGCCACGAACACTTATAAGCAGACATTTTTATTATAAGCTTTTATTTAACTTGCAATAGATTTGACCAATTTGACCAACTTCCCCGGTTTTCGATTGATCTGAAATTTTGCAAGCATATGTGTATGGCGTAACAATGCAATATAGTGGTACTATGGAGCTGATCTGATTATGTAGTCGGAAAGTGGCTATAGGAACTCCTGTACTAAACAAGATAGACCATCGTGTTGGGGCTCGTTTTACTTGTCTCGGCTACCACTCTGCTGCTACATGATATCCAGGATGTCAAAAGCTTGTATTTAAAACCTTTTTGAAAAACAAGTTTTTTATTAAACAACTGGTGAAAATAGCTAGATGGCGCTAAACAACTGTCGTAGAAACAGCTCGAAAGTCAATAAAACATCGATAACTTTCTCTTTTGGGTGCGTTCCGTTAGTAGCTAGCTCACAACGCTCAAAAAGCTCCGTCAGCCGTTCCACATGACGACCACGGTTGTTATACTCGTGTCGAAAATGTCACTAAAGGCATCATTTTCGATCACACAGCGCTCACAACCACCCACGTCAGGAGGTTATTGGCCACAGAGAATTAGTCCTCTCTATCGATTGACATTGAAAAAGTGTATATGTATTGTGTATTTCGTCGTTAATGACATCCGTTCCATTAGAGTTTATGATTGTAACGCCCGCAAACGAGTGAAAGGGGAAAATTCGCGGTTGTGAATGTGGTTGTTGTGAGTCTCTTGTGGAATGTAGCCTATGATAAATAAATATAATAAAAAGATGATGGTCGATCTTGAGGGGTTTTTTTTTGTAAAACTGCCTGATGATCTGGCCGATTGCCAGACTTCGAGGGTGAAAGGGTAAAGGAGGGATTGGAGGTAGATGGAACTTGTAATATGATATGAGCTGAGCAACAGAAGCAGCAATGTGAATTTTCTTGTCACAACATTAGATTCACTTGTCACTGAGGTCTTGGAAGTTAGTTTGTAGCGTATTAGAGGTGTGCAGCTTCTGAGTGATTACCTCAAAAGATCCGACGCGAAGAGTGATTAAAGTCGAGTCGCGAAGCAGGAAGAATTTCGTACTTTAATCTGTTATTACCTATCTCTCTCACTCCTGTATAAATATAATGAGTCTCGCTCGCACAGATGCAATGGCCGCCGTCTTCAGGGATTGTAAGCCTTTCACCTGAGACTGTAAGGTTTGAAAAAATACAACATTCAAGATGACATGTTAAAAAGCTGCTCCAGGAGGATTTAAGCAGTATTTCAGCAGAAAAATGGCAAAATTGGATCAGTCACGTAAAAAAAGAGGAATCGAAATTAGATAAACTTGATGATTATGTAGACAAAACTGTTGATTCTTTTATAATAAATGTGACAGGCGAGACATCGTCGGAAAGCAGAAACTCCGATACAGAGGAATCGGATTCTGATTTATGAATTTTTATATTTTATTTCTATCTGAGTTAGTAATTGTAACTCGTTTTTTATAACTGTTATAATATGACATCCAAATAAATAATTTATTGTAATAACAATAATTTATTTAATAAGTTAGTCAATTTTTTCTCCTTCAAACATTTTATATAAACCGCACTTAATACAAACATGTTTGTGACCACTGGCAGTAGGTAAAGAGGTCATTGTACGAAATTCTTCCTGCTCCGCGACTCGACTTTAGATCTGTATATCACTTGCGTTGAAAATGTGTCTTTATATCTTTAACTCTTTAGTCCATTTCTGTTCCACGCGATGAGTGATTAGGCCGCGCACTGCGCATGCGTAGTAAGTGAACGAGGAAACCGCATATAATAGCAAGCCAAAATAAATCATAACAGTATCGTTTTATGGTATAATTTTATAATATTTACTAAAAGTCAAAGGCCATCTAAATGACGTGTATGTTATTTAAATGTCAAATATTTTGCGTTGCCACAGGTATTGGTGATGCGTTATAGGAGAGATGAAGGAGAAAAAGGGAACACTCACTTTGCTTGCTGGGGTTGCTGGTTCTCTTCTTTTAACTTGTATTATTTTTGGTCACGTTAATGTATACACTAGCGGTTGCACAGCAATACTGACATCTTGACACAAGGCGGAAGCGAAGCGCCGTAGATAGTTTCCTCGCATTGTCCGTCTCGTTCACGCGTGTGGTGTTGCGGATAGGGAAGAGAGGGAGAGGACAATGGGAGGATATTTACTTTATTTTTTAATTTCGCGGTGTTAATGGCGCCAACATCCTCCGCCGCCTTGAGAATACTGCATGTATTCTCAAAGAAAATATTTAAATAATATTATGCGTATATTAATACAATAAAGAGAGAAAAGCTATATGTTAAATACAATATGACTAAAATTAAAGATAAATATATATTATATATACATACATACATACGTTATTGGTTATGATTATTGCGATGGTAAGGGACATAACTTTACAACGGGCCTTTTATAGATCCCATTGCAAGTTTTTACTAGGGCAACGCGTATGTTATTATCTTTACCCGGATAGACCTCAGTTATTATGCCCATAGGCCAGCGTAGCGGTGGGACGTCATCCTGGTTTATAAGTACAACCGTACCAATTTTAACATTTTCCGAATTAGCCGTCCATTTTTGTCTGACTTGCAAATTATGTAGATACTCCAAGCGCCATCTCCTCCAGTAACTACAAACCATTTGATCTAATAACTGTTTTCTACAACGCAAAGATCTATTAGATTCAGGAATATCTTGAATGGGTAATGTATTTAAAGGCGAAGCCATTATAAAATGCGATGGAGTTAGCGGTTCCGGGTATGGATCCTCTGATAAAACGCATAACGGTCTAGAATTTAGCAGGGCTTCAATTTGTGTAAGTACCGTTAAAAGTTCTTCATACGTTAAGATTTGTGAACCAATAACGCGATGTAAATGAGTCTTAATCGACTTAATATTTGATTCCCAAATCCCAGCGAAGTGTGGGGCTCTGGGTGGAATCATTTTCCAAACGATACGATAGCGATTAAGAAGCAATTCATGAAGTTGAGCCTTGGCTCCGACAAAATTAGTTCCATTGTCAGAATATAAGTAGGACACTGGACCTCTGCGGGAGATGAAACGTTTAAATGCGGAAATAAAAGTGTCAGAAGACACATCAGACACTAATTCAATGTGTATGGCTTTAGTGACTAAACATATGAATAAACAAATATATGCTTTAACGCTTCTTTGCCCTCTGCGTCTACATAAAGTTATTTTAAGTGGACCCGCCAGGTCGACTCCAGTATGTACAAACGCCTTAGTCTCCTGCACCCTACATGCCGGCAAGTCGGCCATTTTAGGACAAGGGTGCGATGGGGCGGCTTTAAAGCAAAAATTACAAGCATGTATTCTTTTTCTTATAACGTTTCTGGAGGATAATATCCAATACTTTTGTCTTATTAAAGAGCTTAAAAGGTTAGCACCAGTGTGACAATGAATGCGGTGATAATAATCAATAATAAGATGTGTAACATGATCATTTTTAGGCAATAGAGCGGGATGCTGCGCTTCATATGGAAGATTCGCGTTGGAAAGTCTGCCTCCAATTCTTATTATATTATGTTTGTCAATAAAAAGGTCAAGTCGCTTAAGTGGTGAGCGTAAATTGCCCTTTTGAATATTTTCGATAATATGTTGAAAATTAATTGCTTGTACAGCGCGGATCAGGTATAATTCAGCTTTATTTAAGTTATTTACAGAAATAATGTTAGAATGTTGTTCAGAACGTATAATGCGTGCGAATTTTAGTACATAAACAATTATATGTAATGTTTTATTCCAAGACGAAAATTTTAAGGCGATATTGTATAATAAATTATTATTTTGATATGTCTAAGTCATATGCGTAAATGTTTTATTATTATATTCCGGTAACGATTCACTTTTTTCAGGATTGAATTCAGTGACTGGCCACTCTGATATATTGCTATTAAGCCACTTCGGACCTTGCCACCATAACTCGTGAGCTAACAACTGCTCAGGTAGAAGGCCTCGCGAAAGACAGTCACTAGGATTTTCCTTTCCACTGACGTAGTGAAAATGTTTAGGATTAAGATTTTCATGACATTTTGCTATGCGGTTACTGACAAAAACATTCCATCTATGGGGGGATGAATATATCCATGAAAGTGCAATTTTAGAATCGGAGAAAGCGAATACATTGCTAATTTGTATGCGAGTATGATAAGTATCATAGACTAGTTTTATGAGTTTGGACATAAGTAATGCGGCACATAACTCGAGTCTTGCGAGAGATACCACCTTTACAGAAGCTACCTTCGATTTAGCGCATAGCAAACTAACGTGAATATTACCTATAGCGTCCGTAGCGTGTATATAAATTACTGTGCCATAGGCCTTTAGGCTTGCATCAGAAAAACCGACTATATTAACCGTGGAAGTCTCTGTCACGGACACATGGCGCGGTACTCTAAATGAAGATAAAAGAGGCAGCTGCTCTTTAAATTTGGTATAAAGTGATATAATTTCCAGCGGCGGTTTATCGTCCCAGTCTATGTGTAAACTCCATAATTCTTTAATTAATAATTTTGCGAATAAAATAACTGGGGCAGCGAAGCCTAGTACATCCCATAAACGAGCAATTGCGGATAAAATTGATCTTTTTGTACAATTTTCATCTATTTGCGAAGTCGTAAAACAAAAGTTATCGTTAGATGGGACCCACTTAAGGCCTAGGATTTTTAAATTATCTTTGCCAGAAAAGTCTATTGAAGCGCGATAAGACTGCGGTAAACAATTTAATAATTCTGATGAATTACTTGCCCATTTGGTAAGTTCAAATTTTCCAGCTTTAAATAACGCTATAAGTTCATTAGAGAGAACCTTAGCTTCTTCTAATGACGGGATAGATGTCGCTAAATCATCCATGTAAAGTTCTTGAGATGCCACGGAGGCAGCGCGGGGAAATCTATCTTTCTCGTCCATACATAATTGACGCACTGTACGCATGGCCAAATATGGACTCGATTTCAAGCCAAATGCAACGCGGTTGAATTGAAATTCACGTACAGGTTCATGTGTGTTAAAGCGAAATAATATCTTTTGATATTTTTTGTGTTCGTTAATAACAGCGATTTGAAGATACATTTGTTTTATATCTGCGGTAATTGCAATCGGAAATAAGCGGAAATTTAATAATAAAATAAATATGTCCGACTGTAGATTGGGTCCGGCATGTAAAATGTCATTAAGTGACACTCCATTATGACACTTAGCACTCGCGTCGAGTACAACCCTAATCTTAGTCGTGACTTTATCTTGCCTAATAACGGGGTGATGCGGTATATAATATCCTGTGTCACTATCAATATTACCAGAAGGTATCTCAGATAAATATTCTTTGTCAATATATTCTTGTATAACATTGTTGTAACTTGAACGGAGCTCTCGATCCTTAAGTTTATTTTCTAGAGCGAATAAGCGACGGAGCGCCAGAGAACGGGAGTTGCCTAGATTGTTAGGACTTTTAGAAAACGGTAACGCGGTACAATACCTGCCCGTAATATCACGTGACACATTAGAAGAGAACATTTGTTCACATTCCGATTCTGCGGGGCTCATAAATTTTTGCGCGGCTATTTCCTCGAGGTTCCAAAACCGTTCGAGTGCGGTGTTAAGTAAAGCGGAGTCTGTATCTACATGTGTGATACAATAAGTAGCGGTATTTAAAGATGCGGGTATATTATCATCAATATTATTATAAGATACCGTGGGAATTTCACCCATAAGTATATAACCGAACACGGTTTCCAGTGCGGGGGGAGCGGGAGGTGCGATTATTTTTCCACCCAAGAGCAAATAAGGGAACAACTGTGCCCCAAGTAGAAGGTCGATTTGACCAGGCGTGTGCCATAAAGGATCGGCAAGCGGTAAATTAATTAAGTGTTGTATGAAAGATACATCAACACTATCCGATGGCAATTTATCGGTAATACAATCCACTACAAGAGCGGAAATTTCAAAAGAATTTAGTTTATTTTTATCAGTTATCTTTATTTGAACGTAGCCGTGAATAGGTCGCGAAACAGAGCCGACACCTCGTATAAAAGAATTTAAAAGAGGTATTATATTTAAACCCAGTTGTTTACAACAAGAAACAGTAATTATATTATTCTGGGATGCATTATCAATTAAGCATCTAACCGAAATAAATTCATTGTACTTATTTTTTGTATAAATTTGTGCAGTCGATAACAAGACGCTACTGCACGTATTATTCTTTAACGCATTGCAGTTACTAGCATCTGCAAGTCGTGCTTGTGTACAAAGTACGTGACGCGTGATCTGTCCGCTGTTGCCGCTCCGCTGCAATGTTTCGCTCGGACCGGCCGCGCGAGCGCATGCGTCTGTCTCGTTTGCACTCGTTGAATTATGAATATGCGAAGCTGATTGGGTCTCATATGGTGCAGTTGGCAACAATGACTGATTAATATGGCTACTATCGAATAAATGCAAAAGTGAATGATGATGTTTTTGACAATATTTACAAGCGTAAGTAGATTTACAATTTGAAGTTGTATGTGTAAAACTTAAGCAGTTTACACATCCATGTTTGCCTTTTACGTAATCTAAACGTGATTTAGAGTTTAAATTTTTGAAGGACGGACAATTATAAAGTTGAAAATGATCTACCTTATTACAAAATGAACAAAAAGTTTTATTCTTATTTTCGCGAGTAATGAACGATTTATGGACTAATTTTTTTATTAGATGATGGAATATATGCGGAATTGTGAGTTGAAGAAATAGGCGTCGAACGATCGAGAATTTTCACTTGTGATTTTATAAACTCAACAAAATCTTTATAAGCGGGCACATGTTTATCACGCATAGCCATTTCAAAAGCCTGAACGGTATTTTGGTCTACCTTTCTTAAAGCTAAATTAAGAAGCATAAAATCCTTCAAGTCTGTAATTTGCAATTGTTCTAAAGCCGAAACAGAAGCGTGAAAACATTCTATAAAAGAGTTCAAGGAAGCAGCGTTATTGTTTGCACTTTTAATATTTAACAGATTTGTCATATAATGTGATCCTAGCATTCTAACATCCTGATATTTTTGAACTAAGCTTTGCCATAAACTATTATAATTTTCACCAGAAGGTATAATACCAGCCGTTAATTTCAATGCATTTCCAGATAATTTTCCTAATAAATATTGTATTTTCTGTGAATTATTTAATTGTTCATTATTATGGATATTAGATTTAAAAGTCTCGTAAAATAAAGGCCAATTATCTATTTTACCGTCAAAATCTGGTAAATTAATTGGAGGTAATTTTAATTTAGGTTTTTCTAAATTACTAGGTTTCTTTTCTTTCAATTCGCCTAATGTGTTTTTTATACAAGAATATATCTCCTCAAATGCCATGAAAGAATTATAATCGGGGACAAAATCGGAGTCGTAATTGATTTTTTCTAAATTAAGGTCATCGATCGACTTTAAGAAATCTGACCGTAATTGTTCAACATTAGCGGAAGACGTAATAAATCGGTTAATTGAGTCACTGGAAGAGAGATTACGCGAAACATCATACACATGTTGCAAACAATTGAATAAGGCTTGTACACGAGCTTCAAGCATTTTTATTTTTGGCGGAAATTCGACTTGTGCGGTTTTACTTTTCTGCATTATGAATAAGAAATACTATGAAGAAATAGATCAAATAAATAAGTAAGATAAATAAATAATAAGCGGGATATATATAAGAAAGATTAAATTGATATTATGCGGTTGCGGGCGATGTATGGCTGTGCGCAGCGGTAATTTTGCGGTAAGATGGCGGAAAGTAAAAGTATTTAAATAAACAAATCCGGCGAGAAGGCGTACCAAACAATATGGTGATGCGTTATAGGAGAGATGAAGGAGAAAAAGGGAACACTCACTTTGCTTGCTGGGGTTGCTGGTTCTCTTCTTTTAACTTGTATTATTTTTGGTCACGTTAATGTATACACTAGCGGTTGCACAGCAATACTGACATCTTGACACAAGGCGGAAGCGAAGCGCCGTAGATAGTTTCCTCGCATTGTCCGTCTCGTTCACGCGTGTGGTGTTGCGGATAGGGAAGAGAGGGAGAGGACAATGGGAGGATATTTACTTTATTTTTTAATTTCGCGGTGTTAATGGCGCCAACAGGTATGCTTGTCGTCTCTGCTAGTATATCACTCACAGATAATAACTCGTCTGCAATTGACACTGACACTATTCACTGTAAAGATAAAGAGTTAAAGATATAAAAGAGTGATACATATCTTTCTATCAAAAAGATATATATCACTCTTCTTGGTGAGTGATTTTCCCATGACTATAGCGTACTATATTAGAATTATTTGCTCCTTGCAGTTTTGGTCATAAATAATCGGAGCAGTGAAGCGAGTATTTCGCTCTCTCTTCCACTCACGGGTCTTATAGGCAGGCATAGTATACGCGTTATTGTTGTCGATAAGCGTTATCGATAGTGTATTTAGTTTTGTCATTTTGTGGGTTAGTGATATAAATGAAAGAAAAAAATAGATAAAACAACGTATTTATTAAAATAAGAATAATAATGATTTAAAATAAATTATTAATTAGGTATTTATGTATTAAAAAACTATAAGTACAAAAGTTTAGAATGTAACAAGTTTATTAAAAATAAATATTGTATAAGTTTCTTTGTACCAAACTAGATGGCGCTGTACGCAATTGAATCGCGCTAATATTTTATTTGTATTAGTTGTTGATTACTGGACCCTGGATTCGTAGGGTCTCGGTTCGGTATAGAATAAACATTTTGTACTGAAACACGCATTTTATTTGTACTCTTGTACAAATTTTGGTCTTGTATGAGTCGGATCGGTTATACAGTAGACTACGGTTTTTGTCTTCGCGTCGCACCTATGGGCAGTGGTTCGCTGTTCGGGGCGAGTCGGGGGAGGGGTTTCACGTCAAATGTGGAACAGCTCCTCATCTGGTGCTGAAGAGGAATGTATATGCAGTATATAATTAAGTATATAATTTAAGTATAAATTTAAGTTTAAAATTAACAGCAAAAAAGATAATAATGATTTTTATAAGAATGACAATCTTTGATAAGAATGAGTTTTTATCGCTAATGGCGTTGCGCCCGCGCAACATGCATACCGCCCTAGCCGGGCTGAGGCCGAGTTTGATTTATGACCCAAACTGCACGGAGAAAATAATTCTACTATAGGGTTAGTACCTTAATGCGCGCGCGACGTGGTCTGTTGTCAGACTGGCGCGGGTGAGTTGCTAGCTCGTGGGGACACCGGGGTCACCTCATAGGTCGTCACGGTGCAGCGTGGACTGTCGGTGATCGTTGAGTGAGTGATTCGTTTTCCGTGCGGCAGGTGGCGGGCAGCGGCGCGGAGGGCGAGCGCGTGTGGTCGGTGGCGGGCCCGCCTCGCGCCACTCCCGGCCCGCCGCGCGCCACCCCCGGCCTACCGCAGTCGATCGTCCTCTTGAACGGGAGGCGGTTCATCGTCGTGCCGAGGGCGATGGTGCAGCCTGCGCACGCGCACCAACACTCAGTTTGTCACTTGTATTCATTAGTACTTTAACGACTGTTCATAAAATCATAAACTTATTAAATTCGTTACTATGTTACACGTCAGGGTTATACTCGTATATGTATTATTGCATTTTTTTTTAGTTATTAAGATTCACATGATTTGTCGTTAATCTTTATAATCCATAAGATCCTTCAAACTGTAGAAGAAGAAGTAGTAATCTTAAAGAACATTTGCACGCCTCATAGGCAAAGTATGTGAACCTAATATTCCAATGTCACCTCAAATTTATGTACCATGTTTTACGCAAATAAATGAATTTGATTTGATAAGAAGGTGTGCTCCATTAGCCACTTCTTTAGCCGACAAGTAAATGCATTTAAACATAAAATACATCATGGTGAATTTAGCCTTTGTGTGGCACCCAACCGAGTGCTCGAGAACTCGAGGTTAGACGGTATGTTACAAAGCCTACAGGCTCCCTCCTCAGTTTTACATGATTCTTTGCAATTAATCTTCTTCGTCTTCTGTCGTACCACAAATCACCGTGTCATCCTTCACACAATCTATTATCTCCTTTGTGATCTAATTTTACATTTGCAATAGTCATTAAGCGATTCTTTGCGATAAATACAACACAAATATTAATCTTTAATATTTTTGTACTTGAATTTTTAACGGGTACAATTTAAATGCTCACCATTAATATTTTTTGTCCCTTAGACTAAGCACCAAATAAAATATATTACTTCATATAAATTTAATCCACTCTATACCGAGGTGCCTAAAAAACAATGTTTTACGTTCCAAAATAAATATACACTCATCAGAATAATTGTACGTTTTGTATTTAAATTCTTTTTGCTTATCAAAATGGATAAATGACCACCAAATATTGTTTTACTAAAACAATATACATTCAAACCGAAAATTACAATTCTAAATAGTTTAAGTGTAATCAAATTATCCAACCTGAATCCAAGAGTGGAAAAAATACATATTCAATTAATTATCGAAGTTTGAAATTCACGACAATGATCTGGTAATTTTGTCGCCGAGACGTTTTTTTACGTTTTTTGATGGGGTTTATTTAAATAGGAGACTATGTATCCGAAAATGTAAATATGTGGAGTTTTAAACAGTCGGTTAGGTTAGGTTATGTGTAGACCAAAGCGCCAGAACCGACTGTAACCATTCACTATTTATCTTATATATGAGTGAAATATTAGTGAATAACAACGCAATATTATATTTGGTATTAAAAATAATTGTACGTTCGACCATTTGCTTTTTTGCCTCAGCAAAAATGACTAAATTGAAAGTGGAGAAACAAAATATTGGTAATATCTATTTAGTGATCATGTAAAATATTTGGTCTAAAATTAGCTTTAAAGGCGTTTATATATTTTTATGGCATAGCATTAAAAGGAAAATAGCTTCATTTCTACAATACTTCTGGAAACACAATTTGGTGAACATTTATCCATTCTGGTAGGTATTTCGAATTTATTGATAGTAAAATAGGTGCATTTCTGGTAGGCGTTTAAACACAAGCCATTTTTAATTACCTGGACTAGACTGACAGCTGCGATCGACCTTATTTATGTTGCAAGTTTGGAGCATTGCGTTTTGTATCAACGACGCAACTCATAGTGGCGTGTTGTTGATTCAGCTCACACAACTCACGTTTGAATAAGTCGCACTACAATACTATCCTCACACTCATCCGTGCAGGAACGGAGAAAGAATACAATTTCCTGCTTTAGAGTGGCCTGTCGTAAGAGGCGACTAAACCCACAGCCAGGTGGTAGGTTGTTTGCCCGTCCGGATGGCTACCACCCCTGGTTTAGAGTATGCCGCCATAACAACCTAGAGTTGTGTTCCGGCATCAGTGACCAGGTTCCAGTCTCCCTTCAGAGAGCAGCAGCGCATTTGTAGCACCTTTGGTGTTGCAAATGTCCTTAGGCGATTGTAGCCGCTTTGCATCAGGTAGGCCGTCTGCCTGTGTGTTAAACTCGTGTAATTAAAAAAAATATGCTTCAAGCTTGCAACATTAAAAGATGTAACTTTAGGACACTATTACTTGTTAAAATTGAAAGATAGTGAGTGGATTTTAATACCAAATGATTGATTTATAAGTCTTTGTAGCGTAATGGCTAGCACACGCGTTCCGAACTTAAAAGACGCGGGTTCGATCCTGGCCCGAACGCTTGCACCACTTAGTCAGTTTTTTGATTTAATGTGCATATTGTTACAATAACCACGTGCTGATAAAGGTGAAGGAAAACATCGTGATGCAACCTGCACATCGAGATAACCGATGTGTCAAACCTGCCAAAGCCGCCTTGGACAAGCGTGGCGGGAAAACTGTCCATTACCCTATAATAAGGTCCGAGCCCAGCGGTGGGACATTTATGGTTTGATATATATGATTGATTTATGCCACATTGCCAAAATATGTTGTTGAAGTGCCCTACTTTTATTAAAGGCATTAAAATCCATTGTAATATTTTTTTTCTTATATTTCAGATAACTACAAAGGATTCTGATTGAGATAACGCCAAATATGGGACCTAACGTGTGATATAATAGAGCCATAGATAATCACAATTAGTTTTATGAAGCACTTTTAATATTTTATTTATTAATCATTATACTGTTGTCGTGAAAGATAAATACTAAGAAATACAATGGTCCAGTAAAATGTGATTCTATAAAAGCTCCTATATCTAAACTTTTACTGATGGTAAGAGGGAGCCACCAGTTATTTATTATTTAAAAGCCGATAGTTCAATTATCAGATAAGAAATCTTATACTAATATATAAAGCTGAAGAGTTTGTTTGTTTGTTTTCTCGAACGCGCTAATCTCTGTAACTAGTAGTCTGATTTGGAAAATTATTTCAGTGTGAGATAGCCCATTTATCGAAGAAGGCTATATATCATCACGCTAATTAATTTTCCAATGTGGATTTATTGCAGTAAAGTTATGACTTGGTTAATTGATATGTATCTAATGACTGAAAATCTACTCCTATTTATGTTTTTTTTTAACAAATTGAATCGGAAACTTAAAGTACAGTGTAAACTCTATATAACGAAGGGCCTGTGCTTTTGTGGCGCTATAGAGAGGTGGCGTTAAATGGATAGAAGTCTGTCGTTTTTGTCTGACGTTTTTTTCTGCATCAGTAATTTTGTTGTATTTTTTTTTGCTAATGAAGGAAGTACTTAGTAGTTTCGGTCTCCATGATGCCGACAGTCTAGTTAATTACGGGCTAGAATAATACTCGTAAAGCGATAGAAGAACGTATTCGGTTTTTACTAATTTTGGCAACTTAAAAGATACTTTTTATTACTTAATTGTTTTCGTTATTAAGAGTGGGCGTAATGCTATATAGTATAGAATCATTGTGTGGAAGACAAGCGAAACCAACCAAATCCAAGTGATTTCGACGCTTAAGGAAGTTTATTATTAAATCGAGTTACGTTACATGGAGTTTATACTGTACTTACTTATAAAAAGTATTCAATTTTACATTAGATCATATCAGAACGGAAGCAGTAAGTTATTCAGATTTTAGTTACGTAAAATTACGTTGACACGATACCAGCGACATCTACCGTAGAAAGTGGAACAAACTATCCAGGCAACAAAATAAAGTATTGCCATTGGCATTCTTAGTATTTATCTTCTATAGAATTATGCTATAGCAATAAGAATAGGACCGCCAATGACCTCGATAAATAGCAATATAAATATCAAAGTGCCTTTATTTGGATGTCTGTCTGTTTGTCGACGCACATCGATTTTTTTAAGTATGGAAGTTTCCTCGGGATGCTGTACCATTATGTACACGGACAAAACGCGTGAAAAGGCCCAGTTATTCTTTATATTTCTTGCAATTCCGTGAAGACGAGTATGCTTTACTTCTGGTATGCAATTTTTAATATTTTATGCGTGAGATCAAAAGAGTATGATGGAACGGCACGCTCGGATCTGATCGTTCCGTCAGACACGCACACTATCGCAACGTACAATTGTATACTACTAGTGCGCAGAAGGTTTGCCGATAGCCTTATGACGTCACGCGTCGATTGTCAGTAGGGTTGACAAATAAGGTTGCATAAATAGTTGTTGCAATAAATTTATTTTTGTATATACCTTACATAAGTATATACAATAATATTAAGTAGTCATTGACAAACCTGCGCGCGGCTTATACATTATTTTCTTCTTGGAACATCATTGTCAAACATTACAAACACGAATTTTGTTTATAATAATAATCGGCAAACAAACACACATATTGTATATCTCCAATTAAGCAAGTTACGCTTGTGTTACCCATAGGTAATATTCAACGGACTACTCTGGGGCCGAGCCGATCTCAGAAACCCAGACCATTTATCCGTTATCTAAACGGAGAAAATACGTTTCCCAAATTTACTATACCAGGAATCGAACCCGGAGCCTCTGCGTTGTAGTGAGGCAGGCCGGCAAAGACTTAGCCCGCTCCACCACAGAGGCCGTCATTTATCTTCCATTTAAATGTCTTAGACAATTTAGCCATGTCTTGAGTTAGATACAACAGTAGAAAATGTTTTATATTAATCACGTAAAGCAGTGTTTTTCAACGTGTGGGTGGCGACCCCCTAGGGGGTCGCCAAGCCTCTTTAAGGGGGTCGCGAAGCTTCTGTAGTGGAGTTGCAAAAGGTTGGGAAAGCTACTGCAGTAAAGTCTGCAATATCCGTAGAATCATCAAATTGCAAGGACACAAAAGTACTTTCTTTTATTTTTACTATGACTTGATCACGAGCATCAGTCGCCATATCGCTTATCCCGCGTTAAATGGTACTGCCAGACAGAGGTATACTTTTCAGTTTTTCGCCGTATCTCTATCTCCGCCATATCTAATGCCGCTGGTAAAATCAAACTTTCAGCAATAGTATTGGGTTTTTCTGTTTTAGATAAACGAAGAGCCACTCGATAGCAACGCTTTCTCATTTATGCGAGGCGGCCAGCATCGGACGTGGTCGTACGTATGCGCGTAAATTGCGTTATCTATTGGCGACACATTCCGCGTAAAAAATGTGTATTTCCTACTTAATTATGTATTTAGACGAACCCTAATTATGAAAATGAATAAATATGTTGGATTGAATATTTGTCACAAAATAAAATCACCGGGGTCGCGAAATATTTCTTCATACTAAAGGGGTCGTGTCATGAAAAAGGTTGAAAAACACTGACCTAAAGTATCTAAAAAAATCTCTTGTAAGAAAAAACAAGGTTCAGTTAGAACAATACATGTTCAACCATAATTAAAACAAACCCGCTCGTCTTTGTGAACTGCAAGAACTATACAATTGTTAGCACTTCAATACAGTGTTTGGCATCATAATTTTTATCTTTATTTTCTAGCCATACAATGATTATAATTATTGCATGGATACAAAATAATATAAAATTTTATTATTTTTTAATTTTTATTATTTTGAATAAACTGATTGGGTGCTAAGGGGTCATCCTTAAATTACGTCACATATTAAGGGGGAGTGTTGACATAAACGTCTTCATTTTAACAAGAACCTTTTGTAGGGCTTTCTATATTTATTTCATATTATAATATAGTACGTCTTTGCGTCTGTTGTTTATTAGGTATCCGCTACGTGTATATGCATGTTGAAATAAAACTGCTAATATTTATAGTATATGCCGTATTATTTCCCAGTCCATACCCAATAGGGAGGTGGGGGTTGAAGATGTGTGACATGGCGTGGGAAGGTTTAAATTTCGTGACGTGACATTTCAAAAACGAATATATTTAAGCTTTAAAACACGAGATTTGAACTATTAACGAAGCACTTTAATTAATATTTCCGAATCTATGTATAAGCGTCCCATTTATATCAACTTAAATTTCTGTTAATAACAATTTAAATGGAAATAAAATATCACGGAACTGCTGTTTTTACTTAACTTGCAAAATATGCTGTCATGCTAGGGAGGGAGGAGTCTCGCGAATGTGACAAGGACGTGGGAGTGGTCAAAAATCATAAAATTAGTATGTCTTAACTTTTGTATGATCCCTTATCACTGCTTGGGGTGCTGACAGTGGTATATGTTACCTTATATAACAGTATAATACGGCCGGCGTAATTTGGCGAATGTGAACATAGGCTCTGCGAACTTTAGCGCATGTTAACTCGTCAAGAAAATACAGTGACCAACTAGTGCAAAGCAATGAAAAAATACAGGGATGAAGGGCGACCAATTGTAATCACAGACGAGTCGTATGCCCACTCATCACACGAGTGTACATGCTCTTAAGTTCGCAGAGCCTATGTTCACATTTGCCAAGTTACGCCGGCCGTATTATACAATGAATTATTCTTTAAATAAGCGCAATTTTATTTCTGCATTGTTTTCTGATGTTAGCCACTGTGGAATATAAACAGTTCTTTTTTCAGGTTTTGAACATATTAAGGCAAGGAACAGGTGATTCTCGAGCGCTTACGGGGCAGTCATCATATCCTATAAGTAGTGCTCTAAACAATTATTGATTTGTGTTTATTTGTAAATATACAATTTTATTAAAAATATATCCAGTTTATGTTGTATCAACTTGCATGTCGTATTATTTCAAATTATTTGCAAGTATAATACGACCGTCGTAACTTGGCGAATGTGAACATAGGCTCTGCGAACTTTAGCGCATGTAAACTCGTGAAGTAAATACAGTGACCAACTAGTAAAAGCAATGAAAAAACGATAAGGCGACAATTGTATTCACTGACGAGTCGCCACTCATCACACGAGTGTACATGCTCTAAAGTTCGCAGGCTATGTTCACATTGCCAAGTTACGCGGCGTATATAAACTCGTATATCCGTTCCGTATAATCGATTATGAAATTATTTATTATTTAATCGTTTATTTTCGTACTCGATTCTCGTTACTAGTTAACTTATTTTTTCGTAACACCAAAGAAGAAAACTAACAAAATCATAAAGGTTAGTTAATTTCTACTAGGGTAAATTATATCGAGGGCTTCATAATATATAGGCGTATACGCAAAATGCATTTTTTGTTATTTACTAAAAACTATGCACGTTAAAATTTAGAAAGTCTTACCAATAGGCAAGTGTACCTAAAAAGAAGGGTGTTCCAAATTTCAGCCTTATACAATCAACTAGTTTTGTTGTATTCACAATTTTGTCCCTTGTGTAAAACTGCACTTTTGTCTGTACGCCCATTTGTTATGAAGCCTCGATATTATAGTTGGCATCCGCTTATTTTGTTGTAATATAATGATAATAATTTTGTTATTGTGTGACTATAAAATAAAAACTAAGGTTTCTCAATGTTTTGAATAAATTGTCAGGGTGCCAGCAATAGTATAGTTTCCCCTAGTTTAAAAAATGTGTCATTGTATATTTTGCATTAACGTCTACTGCGCAAGTCGCCACTCTTTAGGAATTTTTGGGTACAATATGTTAATATTGTATAATAAATTCTTAAACAATGTACATAAAAAAGCTTGCGTCTATAATACTTTCAAAATTTCACCATAGAAATATCTTTTTGTTTAAACCGTGGTCAATAAGCTATATGGTTTTGAAAAATTGTGACGTCATAACAAAGTACGTACAAAATCGACGTGACTGACGTTTGGTATGATAAGAGAAGTGTCTCTGTTCAATGGACTACCAAGTAAACCATTGTAAAATATGTTTGTATAATAAAAACAAAATCCAAATTATATTATTATAGAATAAAGTACATTTTTAATTATACGTTTTAATTTCAAACGCGAATGAAGTGTTTTATTTATTTTATTATTACATAAAAGGAAATTTTAAGAAATGAAAGGAATGCATCAAGTTGCTGTGGTTATGACTAGTCTCAACAGTTAAAAACATTAATTGAAGCTTAATAGCTTCAATTAATCTTTTTAACAATATGTAACCTTAAGTTATTGTCCTGAACAATAAGTAAGCTTTAGTTATTGTTCTGGACAATAAGTAATCTTTAGTTATTGTTCTGCACAATCAGTAAGCTTTTATTATTGTTTTGAACTATAAATAAGCTCTAGTGAGTATTCTGAACAATAAGTAACCTTTAGTTTATGTTTTGTACAATAAGTAAGCTTTAGTTATTGTTCTGAACAATAATTAAGCTTTAGTTATTGTTCTGAACAATAAGCAAGATTAAGTTAATGTTTTGAACTATATCTAAGATTTAGTTATTGTACTGAACAATAAGCAGGATTTAGTTAATTTTCTCAACAATAAGTAAGCTTGAGTTATTGATTTCACGTTTCATCATCGCCTTCGAGCGCTTACAAATGCCTTTTTTATGAAGCCCGGTAATTTACTCAAGTGTCTACTAGATCGAAAAGTATGTTTTAAAAAGGGGATCACAGTTTACACAAGTAATAATTCCTCCCGACGTACGACGTGGATCAATTTTAGCAGCGCAACATAGGTACGAATCGTGTAAGCGGAACAAAGCTAAGTATACATAGCAAGCATCGGTCTACCTTTGTACTCGTGATTAAAGTTCAATAGATTTTTTACCACGAAAACTGCCGATCGGAATTATAATTTGTGTAAGACTGTAAATCAGGGATGGGCCGAAATTCGTTTTACTTTCGATTTGATCGAATTTCAGCAGCTTGAGTCGAACTTCGGCATTCGGCTAAAATTCGGTTTAAATGCCAAATATTCGCTGCAAGTAAACAGTTAAAATACCTACTTGCACTATTTAACCCTTTATACACTCATAGTCATTTACTTAGGAACATGTAAGCCGAACTTGCAATGTGATAAAAATTAAATAAAATTAGTTCTTCTTAACTGAAGAGTCTTTGCCTAATTAAATAGATAACAAACAAACAAAAATAAAAGAAACTTAACATTCTTCTAACAACCATAAGAAAGTAGTGTAACTGCTCAATTATAAATTCGGTCGAGTTTTTTGTTTTAGCCGAATATTAGGCCGAAGTTCGTATTCGGTTCAAACCAAATTCGGCCAATCCCTACTGTAAGTAGAAGCTCTATGTTGAAATTGGAGTTTTTGGCGGGAACTGAAAGAAGACGTTGTGCTGTGCAGTTTTATTTTCTAAAAATGTGTAAAATTACTCTAAAATGAACAATAGCTGTAGGACATTGATAGTGTTTGAGTAGGAATTATGTGTTTTTGTGAGAAATGCGAACTGTATAGTCAGATCTGGCCTTTCGAGTTTTCACAAGAACTCCATTGAATGGCGTCGGTTGTAGCCTGCAATACAACTGCGCTACTATACGAAGATTTAAACATCATACTTGGCTGTATGGATTCCTTTGCCTGCCTTTGGGGCGAATTCTACTACTACTGTGTTGAAATTGTACTCCTTAAGAGAGCAGCACCTTTGGTGTTGCAAATCTCCATAGGCGATGGTAACCGCTTTCCATCAAGTGGGCCATCTGCCTGTCTGCTGACCTCCTGCAATAAGAAAAAAATGTACACTGTATTAACGATTGTATAGCGAGGAGAAACGTCGTGGCAGGATAGCGAACGGCGCGACCGAGGCCGTGACAGCGGCTGCGGTGACGTCACCACGCCGGGGGCGCGGCCGCCCGAAACCCGACGACACCGACCGCTTCGCCGCGTTCTACAACAAGGCGCAGGATTACAACGTCGTCGTACAGGTGTGCGCCTGTAGTAGGCGGTGTTATCCCCGCAAATTGCTAATGCGCTGGAACCTTGTCAAATTTACATTCACGTGACGTGATCCGCAACTCGATATGTTCGCGTACTCGCCGGCCAGTGATGCTAACGATACTGAGTGTTCGGTTACGGTCACGACACCAAAATGGCGGCCAGGCGCTTCAGCAATTTGCGGGGATAATAGTATTGATATTAATCCTTGACAGGGGTCAATTTTAATACTATTTTTTAAAGTGAATTTTCTATATAGGATTAGTCTGTCACGAAAAAGCGTTACGGCCGCGTGGATGTGGTGAGAGGCAGCATACGTTTTTAGTGTCGGATCGAATTAAGCTTTTTTGGTTGATTAAATAAAAAATGCATTAATTAAAATGTATCTAACCTAACCGAATCATAATTTGCAGTAAACCTGCGAAAAATCGAAATGTGTTCTGGGACACATAGCAGAAGTGAAACTTCAACGGACAAGTGGAAAACGCAGCGCAACAAAATTTTAACTTGAAGTTTTACGGGCAGGTTTTCATATTGGACAAGTACATTAACAATCTTCCCATAAAACTTCAAGATCAAATTTTAATAATAATAATTTAATACTATATTACGAATACCCAAAGCCAAGAAATGTGCCAGCATTAAGTAAAAGTAGTTTCTATTATATTGTTTAAAATTGTGTACTGTTTTATACAACTAATAATTGCTTCTGATATACCTGCGGAGTAGACAAATTTTAGTAGCGCGTGACAGTGTTTTTCAAATTCAAAGTTGTTTTTATTGATTATGAGTTCCACTGGAGAACACTTTTTGTAAGTCATACATATAGATTAAAATTTAATTTTACTTCCTAGTCTATGTACACCGCTTCGCAACGTGTTATTGCTGTTAAGGAGAAGAAGCGGCAAGAAACTCCCCAGCAAATCATGTCTAGCTAAAAATTGTTTCTCTATATATTTCTCTTATTCTATTCATATCTCTTGGTCTTTTTTTATGAGTTTTATACAGAAGTATGTTACAGATTGACTTTTGAAGGATTAATGGAGTTGTAGAAAACAGTGCATATTCAATAAGACATAGACACAATAAAAGTAAAGGAAAATATTACTATAGTTATAATAAACACATGACGTACTACATTTTTTAAATTTGTTTTGCTGCAACAAATCTCCATAAGTGTACGAGTCGTGTAGGCGGAACAGAGCTAACAATCCATAGAGAGCAACACTGCGTTTGCGAATAAAGTTCACTGTAAATTATTATTTACATGTCGGAAATCGGTCTGCACTTTTCTTCTGCGCAAACGAAAACTGCCGATGGGAATTATAGGTTGTGTAAAACCGCAACTATGTTGTCTGTTGGTGCAGATATTCCAGTACCTGGGCATGCGTGACTTGGCGCACTGCGCGCGCGTCTGCAAGCTTTGGCAGCAGCTGGCCGCCACGCCGGCGCTGTGGAGGCACGTCAGGATGAAAAATTCACATGTCAGTATAGTACATCTCACGTTTTAGACATCTTATATATATAAAAATGTTGTGTCACGATGATGTTGCCAATAAACTCCAAACTTGCACACCGTGTGCAGTTTGATCCAACTTAAAAGATAGGATACTTTTTATACCGTTGGAACCGGTAGATGGCGCTGAGATCGGGTTCTAGAATCCTCCTAATCACCTGGAGCGATTTTATTTTTGTGTGTTTGAGTGGGTTCCCGGATGGTTTAGATTCGCAATTAGAACCGGTAGGTGGCGTTGACATCGGGTTCTAGAATCCTCCTATACACTTGGACCGATTATGGTGATTTTGTATTTGTGTCCTGAAACAAAGTCAAACAACAAAAAATATGGCGGTACGAAGTTCGCCGGGTTAGCTTGTATACTATATGTATCTCGGAGAAGCATCGTTCTCGTTGACATCTGCTTTGACGGTTGCAGGTTAAGTGAAGTGAGCGCTATCGCTATAACTTATAAAATTGCGTTTTTGAACACACCATCGTACGATAAATAAATTAGGTTCAACTTAACTGACCAATATTAGGCGTTAATCTATTCCATATCTTTTGTTTGTCGTTTTTCTTTAATGTAAATAAATATAAATATTCCCACTTAAATAGATCCATCTAGTGGTGAGTTTTGGTACTAGTTGTATATTAACAGTTAACCAAGGTTTGTCTATTACAGAACTTTGTGGTATCAATTGTTATTGAACTCATAACTGGTGCCCTCAGAAACTGGGCATTTACGAATCATAGTTAATTTTTACATCAAAACATGTGTTCTTTATTCTTATGGATGGTGGTAAGTAGAACCATCTCAGTATATTAAAAAGTGTCCACTGAAGAGCAGCAAATTAAGATGGCGCCATAATAGCAAGTGGAAAGTATTTAAAAATAGCGCCACTAATATTTAGAGTAGGATACTAGATTAAAGACGGAAAGAAAGACTTCCTCTTTGTCACCGCGCATTTTACGAAAATGTACCTATTGCATGTCTCCTCGTGGTGAAATTTCAGATAATGTAGTTAGTTATCTTAATTAGTGAAATAGGTTTCAAAAATTCAATTGGTAAAAAAATTATATACATACATCTCAATACGAGAAAGTCCCAATACTTTCCAAATTATAATTTTAAATTTTTCAACCCAGCTGGTAATTAATTATCGCATTTTTAATTTATTTTATACCTGCCATATCAGTAAACCTTCCCCGCCCGTCCTATTCTCGCCGCATCAAGTAATTTGTAAAATTACATTAAAAACGCACGACAAGAGATGCAAGCCCGTTCCGTCTCAGTACGTCGCTCGCACCACACGCATTAATTTCACCGCTCCGTCGTTATAAAAAACCGCTATTACAATTAAGACTGTGCGCACGTCTCGCGAAGTGACAATATATAAATAAGTTAAAAAAACTCTTCGGACCTGTTGCTGATCTGGAGCAGAGGAAGTGAACCAACAGCAGCTGCATCTGGTGAGTTCCTCCACCCCCATTGAACCAATCTACAGTCCACAAACACCTCAAAATCAAATGGTGATTTTATTTTCCCACCACAGCACACTTCACTTCGTTTATAACTGCTAAATTCATATCATTTCCTTTTTATACACTAGCGCTATTTTGATGAGTTTTCGAACCATAATTTGCTGTTTACAGGTGGACACTTTTTCAACTGATTCCCCATACTAGATGGTACTTCTTACCTCTACCCTCCATATTTATTCCGTAATGGCGTAAGAAGATTATAGGTTCTGCGTAATACGCCAGTATATGATTTTTTTTAATCATTTTTTCTATGTTTGACATAGGTCAGCGATTGGGGCGGATTGTGTAAGGCCCTAAAGAAGCACGGCACAAAGAGGCTCGACTTGCGCAAGATGTTGCTGCCACAGAACGACGTCGCGTTTTGGGAACAGTTCGCTCAGCACATATCGACCGTGGACACGCTCGAGAGGTGAGTCAATCAAACCTTTATACATACATACATACATAACTTCACGCCAGATCCCTTGCGGGGTAGGCACGAACAACAGAGCGCCTCACAGGCCCATTCTTACACACATCACTTGCTTCTTTGACATTTATAGTTCTTGTCATGCACGCTCGTCTGTTCTTAAGGCTCCTAACATCACCTTCTGCTAACACATGATCAATTTGATCATGGAAGGTGTGTCGTGGCCTTCCGCGACTTCTGCATCCATCCACTTTTGCATTGTATATCTGTTTAGTCATTCTTTCATCATACATTCTTTCCACATGCCCGAACCACCGGAGCATTCCTTTCCTTACCTTCACCCCGACACTCTCTTTCAAACCAACTCTCTTTCTTACTTCGGTATTACGAACGCGGTCCGCGAGCGTCACTCCGCAGATTTTGCGCAGTGCTCGCATCTCGACCGCGTTTACTCTACTTTCATGCTCTCTATTCCATACCCAACTCTCGCTTCCATACGTGAGCGTAGGTACCAGAACCGCGTTGTGTATGGTAAGCTGGGCCTTCTGGCTGAGGTTTTTAGCGCCTAGAAGTTTACCTAACGCTCCATTCCATTCCATTCAAACCTTTATATATACTACTAATTTCCTCTTGATGCTCATGACCGCAATTTTTGACGTAACAACGTCTTATAATTCGATGGAGGCGGCTGCACGCACGCAAAAACATGACTCATGCGGCGTTACCTCGCTCTGAGGCGTTCCATTTAAGGCTTGAAGTGCAAGCGAGAGCGCGGAACGAGCGACAAAGAGGCACAATCGGCCTCCGCGTTCGGCAGCGTTCGACATCTGTCTCTCTCCTACTTGAGTGTTGAACGTTGTCACGTTCAACCATCGTCAGTAAACCGACTTTACAGACAACCGTTTTTTTTCGTTCCACTTGTTTGCGGGCGTTGCAATCATTAACACAAGTGGAACGGATTGTGGAGCGTTGATGTCATTATCGACGAAATACACAAATGTCTTTGTCTGTTGTATGGTTGATTTGAACATAATAGTTTAAAAAAATACGTTATTTTATAGAAAATCCAATTAAACATAGAAAATATATTTTAATCAATTTAAATTAAAAATACATACATACATAACTTCACGCCAGGTCCCTTGCGGGGTAGGCACGAACAACAGAGTGCCATTCAAGCGTATTCTTACACACCTCGCTGGCTTCTTTGACATTCATAGCTCTTGTCATGCATGCTCGTCTGTCCTTAAGGCTATTTAAAATAGTGTAAGAAAAATAATTTTATTATAAAAAAAGCGTGGGGTGCATGGTATCAATAGTCATAAATATTTTATGAACAGATATAAGTAGAAGGGTTATTTTAATAATATGGTGAAAAGCACCCCACGCTTTTGTAACAAAGATCGTAGCAGGTGGAGATCTATCCTGTCTTTTTTTTGGGTTATAACTTGGCAGCTAGGCCTTTAAGCCAGATCTTAGTTTACAATATAGTTTCTTCATTTTTTTAAGCGTATGTGTAGCACAGCTGAACTGTTCATCAGCTAGTACCATTCAACGGAGTTCTTGTGACAACTCAAAAGGGCACATTTTACTATACAGTTCACATTTCTCACAAAACACATAATTACTAGTCGAAAATATACTTTCCTTTTTTTGACATTTTCTTTTATTTTCTTCAATTTTCACATAATGTAAATTAAATAGAAGTTTTCTGTAATTTTCATATAATTGTATTTCTTGCTTCGTTTTTTTATTGTGATTAACTATTTGAGCCAATTTTTATTTATTTATTTTCATTATATAAATTTATTTAAGAGAATATTAATTATTGTATGTTTCCCAAACAACTTGAATACAATAAAAAATCTATCAATATCCTACAACAACGAGAAGTGGACGCTATGTATGTGTGTCCGTGCGTAGGATAGAGATGTGCCGGTGCCCGGCGGGCGCGGTGGAGGCGGTGTGCCGCGGGCTGCCGGCGTTGCGCGCGCTGTCGGCGGTGGCGATCCGCGACGCGCTGCTGGACCCGGCGCCGCTCGCCGCGCTGCCGCTGCTGCACGAGCTGCGGCTCAAGAGCATGGCGGGCCTCTCGCTCACCAGGACCTGCGCCACCTCGCCGCGCTCACGCACCTGCAGCACCTCTCGCTCACCTCCATCAAGGTGGGCCGCCCGTTTTTAAGTCTCATCACACATCTTTGAATGGACACTGTTACGAATTGAAATGCCGAGTTTATTAGAACTGTACAAACACATATAAAACAGGTACAAATATAACTGGATACAATCGGTACACACTGCACGATTCAATAACACGCGCAAAGTCCGTCACTATATCGCTCATCGAATCGACGTCTTGCTCGTATCGTAATCCTCGCTTAACTGCCTCACCACTCAGTTCGGGCATTGTTTTATATTAAATGTACAGTACAAAAATCAACCGCTAGCACTGGAGTTTCCGAGAAACTAATTTTTCCTGCGAACGGCCAGCAAAGTCGAAAACAATAACAATAGGTTATTGTCTAATTGTAAATTTTAAATACGAAGTAAACAAAAGAACTCCGAATGCGGGAGGGCAATAAACCAGGTCCGCGTTTCTTTGTCGGTATGTAACAATACTAATTATATTCACCTCTAGTTGGAACGAAGTTCCATGTCGCGCGTTGCGAAACGGGGCTAGACGGAAACAATTAAGACCAAAAGTTGTAACGACACTTTTTGCTATAGTTGTAAGCCGTGCGGTGTGCGCGTGTTTTACTAAAATTTAGCCTACTGATTAAGTATTAGTATATTTGTTAATTATAAAAAATACAATTCCTTCACTAATTAATCGAAAGGAACTTCGTTCCATTCGCGTGTCCCTTGACACCTCTCAAGTTTTTTTTAATATTTATTTATGTAAGTGTATTTTATTTACATATATAGATAGATAGATAACACTTTATTGCTCACCAAATATACAATTTCAAAATATACAATAACAATAATGACAAGGTAGAGACAAAAGGCGGCCTTATCGCTGAAAGCAATCTCTTCCAGGCAACCTAACTTAAGGAATAACTTAATCTAATCTGGCGATGTAGGTGGTGCAAATCATTAGATATCATAAATAAACATACTTAAACTACATAACTTATAAATAAAATAAACATACTTAAACTACTTTATAAATTAAATACATACATACGTATCATACATATATATTAAATAGTCTATAATATTAGAATTATCATATATCGTATTAGTTTAATTTTATATTTTAATGTTTGTATATATTTATAAGACACTGATTCGGTAGTGAGAATAATGCAACATACCTCTGTTCTTATCAAGTTTTTTGCTCATCCGAAGGTTGTCTGGAGGAAATCGCTAATAGCGATAAGACTGCCTTTTTTATTGTCAAATTTCATTTCTTTTAACTGTATCTTTAAAACACAATAAAGCATATTCATTCATACATTAATTTATTAACTCCAATAAGACCCTATATACATCATCTTATATCTTATACTAATATATAAAGCTGAAGAGCTTGTTTGTTTGTATGAACGCGCTAATCTCAGAAACTACTGGTCTGGTTTGAAAAATTCTTTCAGCGTTGGATAGCCCATTTATCGAGGAAGTTTCGGCCACTTTTCAGTGGCCGTGATCACGGAAGACGAAGATGACAAGTGTCAACTAGTATTGTTAAAAGTTTTATTTAGCCTACCGCCAACTTGTTCGTTTTAATTATTCAGTTTTAATAATAATATAATAATTTTAACCAAAATCAAATAAATTACCGCGCTCAAAACAGTTAAAACGTAGTTTTATTAAAGTTATGTTGCTGGGGCGTTTGATGCCCCGCTTCTTAACGGTAACTAAAACTCCTTTGGGGTGAGTGGTGGACTCATGACTTTCACTCATTTTTCATTGGGCTTGTCGCCCAAATAAAGAATATATAACCCGTGCGAATTATCATGGCACCTGGCTCGAATAATAACGTTTAAAGTACTCAGTGCAAAAAAAAAAGAATTTTATTTTAGTTCTTTGAGTGTACAGTTTGTACACTTGTTCTTGCTTGTAGTGGTGGATACTGGCAGTTGTTCGTGGAGTGCTGGTGCTTTCTTGTAATAGGATGAAGAAAATACACCTTGTTGCTGTTAGGGACTTATTCTCGTAGTAGTTTGGCTTGGATGCTGATCCTTGGTCGCAGCTGAATAGCGACTCGGTAGCGACTAACTCACAATATATTTGTGAGCGTTTTTTATACTAATGTTATTATAATAAAGTAGCCTAAAGTAGGCCGCAGCGTCAGCAAAACGCTGTACGTTGAACCGTACATCGATGATCATCATTTATTTTAAATATACATAAATAATTTCAGCCCATAAATGTCCCACTGCTGGGCTCGGGCCTACCATTATAGGGGAACCGTACAGTATACACGCCACGCTTATCCAAGGCGGCTTGGCAGGTTTGACACATCGGTTATCTCGATGTGCAGGTTGCATCACGATGTTTTCCTTCACTGTGTTTTCAGCACGTGGAATTGTAACAATATGCACATTATATCAGAAAACTGACTTCGATTTTAGCGGCGCGTGTTATCTCTTATTTGACTAGTTTAGGATGCTCTGAACGTGACAGTAGTAAGGCGTGTTTGTATAGAGTGGGCGTTGTGCTTAGGAGTTGGGTTGGTGCGCGTGCGACGTGATCGGCTCGCTGCCGCAGCTGGAGTCGCTGGAGCTGGGCGAGTGCACGTTCCGCGCGGAGTTCGCGTCGGTGCTGGCGAAGCTGCAGCGGCTGCGGCGGCTGCGGCTCGAGCGCGGCACGGCGCACTGCGCGGCGCCCGCCATCCTGCGCGCCCTCGCCCGCCTGCCGCTGCTCACCAGGCTCGAGTTGGTCAACATCGACGTCAAGGTGGGTACCTTTAACCACACCCCACACACACTGTAGTAGAATTATTTTCTCCGTGCAGTTTGAGTCATAAATAATCGGAGCAGTGAAGCGAGTATTTCGCTCTCTCTTCCACTCGCGGGCGTTATGGGCAGGCATAGTGGTACGCATTATTGTTGTCGATAAGCGTTATCGATAGTGTATTTAGTTTTGTCATTTTGTGGCTTAGTTATAAAATGAAAAAAAATAGATACAACAGCGTATTTATTATGTGTACAAGTCGCGAAAATAAGAATAAAAAAAACTTATAATAAATTATTAATTAGGTATCTATGTATTAAAAAAACTACAAGTACAAAAGTTTAGATGTAACAATTTATATTAAAAATAAATATAAATACTTATATCTAAGTTTAAAATTAACAGCAAAAAAGATAATCATGATTTTTATAAGAATGATAATCTTTATTTGATAAGAATGAGTTTTTATCGTTAATGGCGTTGCGCCCGCGAACATGCCATGCCCTAGCCGGGCTGTGGCCGAGTTTGATTTATGATCCAAACTGCACGGAGAAAATAATTCTACTATAGGGCCTCTAGTATTCCACAAAATACAAAATCAGCAAAACCTAGTAACTAAAAAACAAAATGAATATTATCTGCAACATCTTGAAGTCGATGCATTTTTTATTGCCTTTGTATGTTATACTTGGTACTAACTTCAAGATGTAGAAAATAACTTTTTTTGCTAGAAAACTTTTATTTTGCACTTCTTATTTACGTACATATATGGTATCTAATAACAATGTTTATACGAAATATTTTGAAACTACTGAATCTAACGCAAAAAATACGAATCATAAATAAATCACACTTCACACTACAAACATAACCAAAACGAAACGTCCAAACCGTAAGGCACGAGATCGTAATAACAAAAATCTCGCAAATTCGGTCGATGTAATTCCCGTTTCAAATGTACGCTTAATAACTACTCGATTTCAGTTGAAACTCTATTAACTCTGTCTCAACGAACTGACCTTATATATTAGCAAAATGGATATAGATCTCGATTAAACATTAACTCACTGGAATTTTAAAATTTTGTGTGCTTAAGCAGAAACGACGTGATTTTTAAGAACTTGCAGTGAAATTGGAACTATAAAAACGGTTTGCGACGGCTTATACGAAGGCTGACTATAAACACAAAAGTGATTGAGAATACATATTTACTATTCAATAATTAGAAAATTAACGCAAGCGTGACAGTGAACGACTAAGACAACCATGAAAAAGGATTATAAATAATTTAAATAGCAAAGGCACATGGTTGGTTTTTAGTTTATTCAAACACTTCAATTGTAGTTTTTTTTTCTTATATAAGTTCAGTCTTACCCTTTTTGTTTCCGAAATGATTTTGTTAATATTTTTTGTGCGTTAGATTGTCTGTGTTGAGTTTGTATACAGTTTAAGTTTAGGAGAGAAGGGTAAAATGTAAGAAATACCTGTATCCATAGGTCGTTGGTACCTATCTGCCTCGAAGGACCAAAAAACTGTAGTGTGTATACAGTTTTAGTTTAGGAGGAAGGGTAAAATGTAAGAAATACCAAACCCCACGAGTGTTGTAATGACCACTGATTTTATTACTGAAAATATAAGATTATTAAGCATTAGGCTGCAGTTGTTTATTTGTAAAATGCTGACTATGGTACATACTTTGTGCACACTAAAATTTCAAAATAGTGCCATATCAATTTTATTGCTATTGGACTTTGAGTTCCAAAGATATAGCAAAAAAAGCCAGTAACATCTAATAAAAGTTTTTGATTTTTTTCGGCCATAACTTGTTTAGAAGCAACAGTTATTTTTATTCTAGACATTATCGATGTATAATATACACAGATGGTTATTTCCGCCATAAATTGAAAAAACGATATAATATGAATGTTAACAGGTGGGATTCGACGACGCCTTAGCCGAGTGCAAGAATATCCAACGGTTACTCATCATACCCACATATGTTTCACAATCGGCGACCACAAATAAACAGGTAAGTGTGGTGTAAAATCAAATATATATCCGTTACTCGATTTGCGTTCTCATGCTTAGTGTCAGTTTTGGTAGATGGCGTTACAGGTATTTTGAATTAAACTTAACATTTCTAAGGAAGACTTATGGGACGCCCAATGGTTAGTCCTCCGGTGTGTTTAGAAAATTGAGATTACCGCGAGCGGAGCTGGAGGCAAAAGAAAGAAAGAAATAATTGATTTCCTAGGAAAGCGACAATACAAGAATGCAGAAATATTTTTACATACATTTTTTATGATAAAATTCAAAATGTTTTACACCGCCTTTCCTACAAATTGAGTCGACCACTCAGCTTTATGCTGTGTTGGAGTGACCTCCGCACAGCGCTGATTTTCAGTGCCGACCCCGCCTCACTGACTTATATATATTAGACCATCATAAATGTACACAAGTAATAAGAAATATAATAAGACAGAGTAACACAGTATATGAAATATAAAAACAGATAAGACAAACACGCGTACACAGAATAAAAAGAATCATTATCTACATAGTGGTGGATTTTTTTTTAGAAAATATATATATAAACGGAGCTACAATAATTAAACACCAACCAGTACGATAAACAGTAATCTTATAACTATTAATTGAAACAAATAAATTAAAAAAAGTATGTGTGTACTTATGTACACGCGTTAGAAGTTATATTTCTTTTGGATAACAAGATAAGACTTTTCAAAAAATTATCTTTCGCCTTGTAGAAAAACGATACTAACAATGGAAAAACTAAAATGTTGACTATAGCTAGCTTCAGGGTGTCGGTTTTTCGTGACGGTCTGCGCGCGCATCTTAAAAATTTACTCTCATCATTTTTCCCTAACGCGCCAAAAGAAGTATAACTTCAATAAAAACAGAAAGAAACAATCAATTCAATGGACAAGCCTTCAAAACCTTAGGAAGTATGAGTTGCCCTTCTTACAGATGAGTTTTAAAGGAAAGTAAAAAAAGCTAGAGTAATACATAAACCTAGGCAGAAAAAGTAACATATATGGCACTTGTTAAGATAATATATATAGGTATAGACGTAAGGCACACACTGCACATGCACTCTCTCACAACACCAGCTTCTAACAGTGTATTTGTGTCTCTACATTAGTATAATTTAGTATTAAAATTAGAAAAAAAAATATATAAGTTATTCTTAAGGTACACAACACAACATAAAAACCACAAAATTAATGTCACACATAATAACAAAAAAAAATAACAATAAGCGTGTATAAACTCAAAAAACTGTAACAGTAATCAAGTTGTAAAAAGGGTACGGACCTCGAGTCCGTAGAATTCGGTAGTTGACAATTTTTGAGAAACAGGTTTATTTTGAGCCTTATGATCTATTTTAGCCAAAATATTAATATTTCAGCAAAAAAACAACATTAACATACTTAATTTTGCAATTTTATAAATATTTTGACATGTCGTCACAAAAACGCGTCAAGCTGTCATGGCGTCTCGCATGACGTCACAGCGTGCAAAACAAACATCTGTTTTATTGAAGTGTCGTCTGAGGAGTCATTGATAACTTCTTGTCTTTGCACACTATGACGTCACGCGCTCTGATCGGCGTTCATTGTCACATGGCCAATGGCTGCAATATAACAATTTTATTTCTTAAAAATATCAATTAATATTTAATATGTAATAGTTGAAACAATTCATTTTTGTCATATTTAGATCGTAATCTACGATATATATTAATATAGGCCTATATTTTTCATACTGTCAAGTACCGAATTGTTATTAAAAAAAAACTTAAACCTTACTTTGACGTCGTTTGTGCAGGTGTTAAGTGGCGTCCTAAGATTGAAGGACACTCTGACGCACTTAATGTGGGGCGTGACGATCGAGCTGCTCCGCGTGACGGAGCTGTTCATCGACCAGTGCGAGGCGGCCGGCGACGCCAAGCGGCGGGACCTCGGCGAGTGCATCCCGGTGCTCAAGCCGGTGCCCGGGTGCAAACTGCCCGCCGACCACCACCACGTCGCCTCACCGCCCCAGGTGAGTCTTTTATAATATTAGGGGGGTCTAAGAAAGATGAGAGCAATTAGTCACTGCCGTCAAGGTCGGAATCCTCAGCAGTGAGAGAATGACTTAGATGAAAGAAAAAGGGCCGTCATTTATCAGATGTGAAGCGTCGATATCTGGCTGCTCCCTTGACGTAGGAGCTGTTCAGTGCCAGAGTGCAAGTTGCAAGCGAACCACCATCTCGTCGCCTCACCATCCCAAGTGTGTGTTTTATTTATAATATCTTTCCTTAGTTTTACGTTTGACATTCACATACTGTGAATTAGTATAATAATACAGAATATTTGATTTTATTTCTAATCATCCGATTCGATTCTTACTAGGGCAATTAATTTTTCAAAAATGACACCACTTTAGTTTTCATAAAAATCGGCCTCGAGACGCCTTTGAGAAATTTTCGCTATTTCGTAGAGTTTATGATTTGGCTCTGAAGGTCTACTTGCAAAATTCACCTGTATAAATCTAGATGTCCAGGACCCAAAAATGATAATATACCTAGCCTACTATGTGTAAGAAACTTTTCACACCCGGTAAGGGGCGTCACTATCCAAGTTTAGTACGAACAAAAATTAAATGTGTCCTTGAAGTTCGTACGCTCATTGCGCAGTACAGTTTTAAGCTTCACAGATAGAACTAAGAGGGGAGTGTTACGCTCTCGCTCGGCCGCTATTTAGATTACATGCTATCTCTTTTGCAAAATACATAATGTAGGGTGTTATAAACGTAATCATTTGACTGGACCTGCGCAAACTCACGGAACTAATTTCACATGAAGCGCATTTAAATTTTGCGCGTAATGTATTCCGTATGGCGGAGCTGTTTAGGCCAGCCAACATCTCGTCGCCTCACCACCTCAGGTGAGTGCTTTGAAATGACACTAGAACATCTAGAACCTAACAAGGAAAATATATCTAGCATCCTGAACATAAGAACCTTCCCCCACCTGATGTGGAGTGTCACAAGCAAGTGGTTTCACATGACGGTGCCGTTCAAAGCCCGGATTCAAAATGCCAGCAGGCCACCAACACGTCGCCTCACCACCCCCAGGTGAGTGGTCTATTATGGCATCAGAATATCCAATTGCAACAAGGAAATTCTGCCTGTCTACTGAACTCATACAATAAATATATACCTATATATATATGCGTGGGACACTCGGAAAGTTTTGCGAAAATAAATATGTTCTATAGCTAAATATTTTTATTAAATCTTTTTAAAGTACTCTCCACCAGCCCCTGTACAAAGTTTTCGAAAGACTTTCCAGTCTGCCGCAGATACTTCGTTTACAGCTTGCTTCGACGCAAACAGCGCATTTTCCGGCGGCGAAAATTGTAGCCCTTTGAGTTCATTTACTATTTTCGGTCGGGAATAAAAAAAAGTTACACGTTGCTAGGTCAGGGCTGTGAGGTCGGTGACCCAGTGTCCAGGAAGTCCCTCGTTTTGAGCGCGGTATGGGCGGGCGCGATGTCGTGGTGAGCAGTAGCCCGCGGAGCCTTGGTTGCTTGTTGCTCACAACAGAAAACTTCTGCCAAGCATTTGGTAGTATAACCATTGGGCGTTGACGCTTTGGTTCCGTAAAAGAATTGACACTGAGTAGCCAGTTAGATTGAAAAAACTCGCGACCAAAACTTTGGTAGGCGTTGAATTCGTTTCGAAACACCCAAACTATCGACTGGCGCTTCGTTTCTGGGTCGTATAATGGCGTAAACACGCCGAGACGGGCCTGCTTCTGAGCATCGGTGAGGTTGTGCTGGGTGCCGCGTGAAACTATCCTCCTCACGCGAAGATGTGTAGAATCACGTGAAGGCTTCCCGATCCAATCTGCAGTACGTGCTAAATCTCTTGATACGTAACTCGCCTATTGTCTTGTATTAAATCTTTGACTGCTGACACGTTTTCTTCCGTAACAGCCGTTAAAGGGCGACCACTTCTTTCTTCAACCCTCGTTAGTTGACCGCGCTTGAATCAGGATGTACCAACGATACAAGGTTGCCTTAGAAGGGCCTTCATCCATGAATGCCCTTTGAAGTCGGTCGTACGATTCGTCTGGTTTCAGGCAACACTTGAAATTGTAAAACATCATAGCGCGAAAATGTTACCGGCGCAGATCAAATTTTCAATGAGACAGGATAATTTAAATTAGCTCGCAAGCAATGTGGAAGGAATTTTTGAAATTGGGGAACGTACCTATTTTTATTTATAAATAATAATTTTTTCAAAATAGGTTATAACTGGCCTGTCACTCATATATAAAAATGTATTTTCGCAATACTTTCTGAGTGGCCTGGTATATAATGTTCTGAGTGAAAGATTCCTCACACATCTAATGCGAGGGGCGTCACTATATAGCTGTTCAGTGCCCAAGTCTAAGTTGTCAGCAGATCACCACCATGTCACGTTACTACTCCGAGTGTGATAGATGGTAGATAAATAAATATCACAAGCACTATACAACAAAGGGTAAAGGATTGTAGGGAAGTCGAAAGAAGTACTTACCGAGATACCAGTCTGGTGCTGCGTTCATATCCGTTTGGTATCCGGTATTTAGCCGAAAGGCACACATAACCGATTTTCAAAAAGTGGTTGAACGGGCTCAATTACAAATAGTACCTGAATATTCATGTTCTCTTTTTAATGGTTATATTAATGTTGGCAAATTACAGTAGTTACTGTGGCCTATGGAGGTTGGCAACTCTGAGGCCGAGGCCAACGTGTTGCCAGCTTTTAAGATGAGATAGGCGGTGGTTAAAATAGGCCACCGGATTTCGTGCTTACCATACCATCCGCAGCATGATTAACTCAGGGGTAATATCACGCCAATATTCTGCGAGAGAGTGGTATCTTATCTAGTCTCTATAAGCCAACCAAGCAGACTTCAATCGAGATACTGAGTGATTTCAGCATGGTTCTACCATGCCATGGAATTGCTGTTGAAGAATTATGTTGTTCAAGTTACACACAGTGTAAAACCACTTAGTTAATAGCGTTTTCCCCGCGTCCATGCCGCCTGAAAAACCCTAGGTAGTAGCTCAGTAGCTTGCATATATACACAATTTGATTAGTTGTTTTACATAAAACTTAACTGTTTCTTGTTATTAAGTTCACAACATTAACAAAGAAACTAAATCCATAGAGTCTACATAACTCCGCAGCGAAACAGAGGCGAGTCGCAGCCAATCTGATTTGAAGTAACACAATGAATGTGATGTTGTTTATGATAGCGTAGGTATTTGTTAGCGAATTGAAAAAACACGATTGCAGCGCCAACTATTTTGCTAATGCGTTTATTCCATGGAAACGAGTGAGTGAGTGTAACAATTATTTTAGAAATAGTATTGTCGGGGCGAAGTCCGTCAGTGGGGGGGACTCCATACACCTCTCATTATTTTTGTGTATGAATAGTTACGACAACAAATCAGTCAGTGCAGCTAAGAAACCATTGCATTCTGTCTCCGAATTGTAGTTGGCGGTACATTCTGTTTAAAAAAGTTGGTAAAACGAGCGGTGTTTGAACTTATCTCATGGACTTTGCCATTTTGATTATAATTGCTTTGGTATATGTGTTTGATTGTCAGCGGAAAACCCCAAGAAGATTTCCATAGACAATACTGGACCACAAATAAAGAAAAGTGGTCTGCAATTTTGACTATACCCATCTATTCTTAATCCAAATGTAGGGTAAGTTTAGTCCTTATACCCTCAACATTTTAAAGAACCAAACTGACCGCAGATTCGATTCTTTGGGTTTTTTTTATTGCTGGAGTTCCGCAGACAGACTGATGTTCAGCTTGATGGAAAGTGGTTACCATCGCCTATGGTAACACCAAAAGTGCTACAAATGCGCTGCTGCTCTCTTAAGGGAGACTGGAACCTGGTCACTAATGCCGGAACACAACTCAAGGTTGTTATGGCGACATACTCTAGACCAGGGGTGGTAGCCATCCAGTCGGGCGTATGCCCTACTACCTGGCTGTGGGTTTTTGTCGCTTACGACAGGCCGCCCTGCCGCAGGAAACTATTCTTTCTCCGTCCCTGCACGGATTGGTCCATACGGTCTCGAAAATTTGAGGATATATGGATCAAATTGATTCAGTCGAAGATTCGGATTCAGCGCATCGAAATACATAAGAATAGATGAGTCTTGTCAAAAGTGCAGACCATTTTGCCTTTTTTGTGTGACGGTGTTATTTGTTTTTTGTGTGGCATAATGCTGCTTGGTTGACCAACCATTGATGCGTTGGGATGAGGACATAAGGAAGGTAGCCGGCCCCAACTGGCATCAAACAGCCCAAGAAAGAGATAGATGGAAGTCTTTGGAGGAGGCCTATACCCAATTGGGATTCTTACTTAATTTATTCAACTAACAACAATAATATTAACAATTTAATATTACTAACCAACTAACATACCAAGAATATTTATACTGTAAAAAGTAAGAATAAAAGGCTTTTTCAACCGACTTTAAAAAAGGAGGAGGTTCTCAATTCGTCGGGATCTTTTTTTTTTGGTTGCTTTTTTTATGTATGGTTCGCCGGATTATTCCCGTGATTTATGAATCCCGATTTACGCGATTCTTTTTTTTGGTTCGGACGCCGGGAATAGCTTCCAATTGGGTCCCCCCTAAAAAATTTTTTCCATAGGTTTGGGCCCCAGTAGTTATCATTTTACCGAACATTCTTTTTGTTCCCCGGTCCTTGGGACCTATATTTTTTAAGAAGCGCGGCACCATTCGTAGGTCCGTCCACCCATATATAGCTAGACACTAAAAAGTAACAAATAAAAAATAATAACTACGTTTAAAAAAACCGACTTCAAAAACCAAAAAACTAAAATGTATAAAATAACTTATTTCTAAGCTATTATTATTAATATATATTACAAAGTAAAACATAAAAATTACTATATTTTGAAAATTACTAAGCACCGACTTTAAGATGTTTTAGATAATATATATTAATAATAATAGCTTTAGAAATAAGTTATTTTATACATTTTAGTTTTTGAAGTCGGTTTTTTAAATTATTTTTTGTTTTATTTTATTTAATACTGTTTGGTATATTATATAGAAATTCTCGTATTTTGCAGGTGGAGATCCTCCCCCTGCCGACGTTACAGCGCCTGCTCTCCGCCCAACTGCCGAACACGAAACTGAAGCTCCTGCGCATCCCGTTCCACGCCACCTGGCGGCAGTCGCTCGCGGACTTCCAGTAGCACCGACTGCCAATGTATGGTTGCATGCATTCACTAATATAGCGTCTAGATTAATATCGATCGAATAGGTTCGTTCACATCACTGACGTCTACTATTGTCAATGGACAGGCTGTTGTTGATTTATTTTTGTGTTTGTTTGACGGGAGCCATTTTTGCGCTGATTGCGGCAATCTTGATGAACTAAAAACTAGTGATGTGCCGATTGTGACTTTGGCCGACTAGTCGTCTAAGCCGATCACGGTTTCGGGCATTTCCGTGACGCTTCGTTTATGAATAATTCGCGCGCAAGTCGCAACCTATTTTGCTTACTTCGCATTGTTTTTTGATTTTACTTTTGTACGGATCTCAGGGCGATGTTTTTTGTAAAATAATTATAGATGTTGTTTAAAGATAATACTGTTATTGTTCATTAAAGTGAAAGAGCTCAACTAAATTTAATCATGTCAGAAATTCATAAATAAAGTCTCGTGTATGGATTACATATGTATGAGTAAAGAATAGTCGGCGCTCTTTGCCGAATAGTCGCCGACTACAGTAGTGGCCGGATAGTCGGCTTTACAGACTAGTCGCCGACTAGTTGGCACATCTCTACTAAAAACTTATAATATTCCATTTTATGTAACGTAATTTACTGGATACACATATTTTGTCATGAATCTTCATTTTGTTCAATAAAAAGTCTGCAAAAAAATTATAACTTAATTTTAAAAAATCAAATTAGCTATTGTAGCGTTGTTATAATGAGTTATTATGGTATAAGTATTAGTAATAATTTACACGCTGATAACAAAACCATATAGGGTTAATTAAACCATTGTTAACATCCCACCCAATGATTGACATCCAGTCAATTTATTCAAGATATTAAAAAACTTAACAGTTTCTATTTTATAGCCATAGAACATATTATCTTTATTTTATATCTAGAAAATAAAAATATTAATAATCCTTAATGTTTTGCCTAAAATAAAAAGGTGCCAATCATTGTAATGGGGTGCCAATATTTGTATACTTTTCCCTACTTTAAAAAAAGTTTAAATCAAGGAATACAGATTCGAGAACTTATTCTGTAATATAAAGGGCACACTTTCGCTCGAAGGAGGATAAAAATTAAAACAATGTTGCCACTATACAAATTTAAACGTTTGTAGTGGTATTCCCAACAATCGATTAGATAATTTATTTAGCATAGCAGCCATTTGCAATATTAGTTCGAGAGATGGCCGCAAGTGGAGCTTCAAATTGACACAAAAATGTTCATGTCATGTCATACAGCATCCAGTCTGGTTCCCAATTCTGCTATTATAATCGTAGCGTAATGATAGTTCTCTGGCGTCATTATGGCAACACAACGACCATTCTGACACGATAGCATAGCAGACTTGGGACCCTGGTGATAATAATAGAGGTCGGTGATTTACGTTTATTATATTTTGATTTTATTTAGCACTATGATAATACGACACGATGTTACAAATAAACGAAACGAACTTTTTTATACATAGTTAAACGGAGAAGAGTTTCATCAGATTGGGTAGATGACAAATTTTACAATAGATTCTAATATTATTCGCATATAATATCGTCTAGTTTTGTAATATACAAATAATTTGAATAGGAACGCGGACACATGTTAAAATAAATTCTAATATTATTTAAATACAAAACAAAGATAGATGATAAGATAACAAACACCTTATAATCAAACTTTTAAAATATCACGTTCGAAATAATTTATTGTTCCAATTAACTGATATTTATTTTGCATATAATTGTTTAAACAACATTTAATGCTCTATTAGATTCATTTCACTTCTACATACTTATGTGGTCATAAGTACATAATGCTAAGACATTGTCGTAAGATGACAAAAAGTATCCCATTTTATTGACTGTCGCCCCACTATTGCTGTTTGAACAATAATTAAGGCCTCAACTCGTTATAGTACTGACGTTTGACTTTATAATACTGACGTCTTAACTTTATAGAGCTGACGTCTAACTTTGAACGCTCGTACAAAATCTAGGAGGTCCTCTACCCTATTGTACTTAGATGTGTCATATAAGAAATATCGCGGAACGTATTTGATACTCATTTTCGTCATGCAACAAAATAGACATGGTAAAATATACCGTTGTTGGCACTCAACTCATTGGCAGGCACCCAGGCAATTTATTCAAGATATTTAATATTTATTATTTTGGAGTTATACAAAAATAATGCTATTATCATTTTATGGCTACAGACTATAAAAATATTAGGATTAAAAAAACGTTTTAAATAAATTGGTAGGGTGCGAATGATTGAGGGGAGTGCCAACAATAGTTTATCCTATATAAATAAACGCTAAGAAATTTTATACGTCTCCTGTTATATATATATACGTTTTAACGGTTTTTAGTCGCGAGTTTCATTTCATCTGTAAATTGGTTTAGATATACGGGTACTTTTTAGGTAGTCAAAAAAATACCTTAAAATAAGGCGTAAAGTATGCTCCTCGATGGTTAGTAATTATGAAATTATAACATTTTAGAAAAGAAATCTATTTTGTTTTGTGTATCCATACAGTGACGATAATGATCTTATTGTATGGCTATACAATGTCAGGGTGCCCACAATGGTATAGCTCCCAGTTATACTGAGTTTTTGAGCACTGAATTTAAGTGAAGACGGAATTTCCGTAACGGTTGACTCTTAAATTTGAACCGTTTTGCATTGTAAGCTGCTTTTCTTTCAGCATTCTATACTCTTTCAGAGATTGTCATAAAAATTTCTTGAAGTGAAACTATAAGAAAAACAGTCCAAAAACAAATAAGTTGACAATATTAGATTGAAGTAACAAATTAAATGAAACTCGCGAATGAAATCCATTAAGGCGTAGACAATTATATCTGACGCAATAATCAAAGCCTTGAAAAAATAGTATATTGTATCGAGAAGGTTTTATTAGTTTACTACTTAGCTTACTTAGTGTTACAGGATGAAATGGATACTTAAATAATTACTTTACTATCGCAAATGCATAAACATATTGTCTTTGCTATACCTGATATAACATTGACAGATAAGAAGATAACAAAGCATGAGATGCATAGACTGATAGCTAAATACATAATTCGTGAAAAGCAATACTTGAAGAGAAACCTCATGGACATTCTAAAATCCAAAAAATATGTACATTTATATTTCGACTTACATTTATGATAGTTCGTATTATTATTAATGAATTAATAACACGAGAAAGTTATATTAATATAGTTTAATATTAACAAGTAATAAGATATATTATATATTTTTTAATTGTTTGAATATTGTAAATATTTTTTTCTATAGGCCAAACGTTCAGTGATTTTTATACTAAATCGTATCGACTTAAACGTTCAAATATGTGAACGGTTCTTCCTTAAATTTACTATTAGATAAATAGAAATTAAAATTAATGGTGTATCAAATATCTATAATAAATGGTTCTGTTTTCAAATTTAATTAACTTAATATTTTAATGAATATAGGGAAACTATACTCAATGATTGGCACAATGACAATATTATTATTGTATTGCTACAAAATAAAAGATAATAAAATTTATTAATGTCTTAGAAAATTAACTGGGTGCCAACAATAGTTTAGTTTACCCTACATGGGTTTGTAAAGAAAATTACTTCTATATAATTATATATCGCTTTAGAATTTGTAAACGTTTTATTTAAAATATTACGAAAATAATATCAAGTCAATGGTAATATTTGAATTTAAAAAAAAACCGAGAAATATAGTTTTCAATACTTGACACCATTTAGTATAGTGATTGACGTTGTTTGGCTTTAAAGTGGTATAGTTTAGTAATAAGTGCCTATATGTACGCAGTCACATAATTAAAGAGAAAAATATATTAATTATTGTAATGTTTGCACGTATTTTTAATTTTAAATAAAAGTGTCTACATACTTATTCGATAATACATAAGTGCTGTTGGCAGTTTATGTAGAGTTAATGCTCATAATATGAATAATATTTTAATAATAAGCAAGTGCATCTTATAAGTCTTTTACTAACGTAACCCTTTCCCTTAGTTTGCTGTTTGTCTTTACAGAAATTAATTCTTCGAGCTACACCACGATTTAGTAAAATAATACAGTTGTGTTTTCCAAAATCAGCCGTTTCGATTCCTATCAAGATTAATAGGAGAGTGGTCACAAGTTACAAATAATTCTAATATTTTTTTCATATAAAAAATTTTTTTTTTTTTTTTTTAATGAATAGTTCGTTGACACATGAATGTTACAAATGCATAATACACTACTAGAATACTTAGCAGACTAAAAATAATTATTCAAAAAACGAAGTAAAATCATTTAGCTGGTACGATGAATAAAGCATAGCTTCGTCGTCGTATACCATATACGTGCGTAGTCGTGTTGCGTGGTGAATGGTGAGGTGACAGCTATGCATTCGAGCACTCACCGAAGTATCTATAGAATACGACAACTAGCGACTACGTCGTGACTAGCCTAAGCTTTCGTGTGTTTTGCTATCGTTTCTAGCTTTCTCTTGTTAATCTTATTGACTATTTGGATATGACCATGTGCATCCACCACGTCTGTCCTGTGATCTTGGTTGACTGAGCTCAATAGTCAGCCCACCGTATATGAGTCCCCTTGTCAATAGGTCTTCTTTAATTTGCGGTCCTCTCGCATCCGTTCCACGCAACTGAGGCGCTGAGATTTTATCTCGCCTATCATGTTAGGCTCGGCCGCGAGATCTTCTCATCTAACTTTTAAAATTAGAATGAGTTTCTTTTAATTCGTGATGACTTCATTAATGCGCTATTTAACTCATTTTATTGTATTTATGGTGTCATAGGTACGTACGGTCGTACGAAATCAATGAGGCTAAGACGTTCTGCAATTTTATAAAAGTGTTCGGTTGATTTGACAGTCCGCTCCCCTATGGATATCCATAAATTATAATAATAATTCAAAAATCTAATGAAACCACTTTACTTTTTGTTCCAAATTGGCCTCAAAGACGATTTTGAGTGTTTTTCGCAATTATTCGGCCCTGAAGGTCCCTTGAAAAATTCACCTGTATAGATAATAACAGAAACAATTGGATTAACGTTTAAACCTAGATCATTAACAAGCCGTGACTTCCCAATTGTTAAAAAATATGACGTCATAACTTTTGTACGCTCGTACAACAAATGTGACGTCATAACTTTTGTACGCTCGTACAACAACCGTGACGTCATAACTTTTGTACGCTCGTACAACAAATATGACGTCATAACTTGTACGGTTGAACAAAATCTATGACATCTATAACATTTAAGAGGATTGAAAATTGTCTCGGTTGATATGACTGTCATTTTCTTATATTGTTCTTTAAGTTAAATGTCTTAAACATATCTGAGGGCGGCAGTAAGCTTCATTAATCGATAAGTGTGATTTCAAGTGAGACTCTATAAGCAATAACATTAATCGAGATATATATATTTATCTACAACAGTTATAAATATTTAAATGTGAAATTTTATTAGTAAGCTAGTGAAGTACATAGGCACTTTTATTGATTTTATTTTTTAAATTTCTGGAAAGTCTGGCAGTGAAATGGTTATGTTTTAAAAGAAGTTTCCATGTCATTTTTTGTCCGGCGTAACTTCTTACATTCTAGAATAAATGATAAACGGATATGTCTTTATGCAAATTATTTAAATGCCAGTGAATGAATGCACTTATTGTGTGTCGCAGAAACAATGAACAGAAATAAAAAAATACAAAACAATTGGCGATCTTATCTCTATTAGCGATTGCTTCTTTGGACGGATAAGAAGTTGAATTTATTTTGATAGATATACCGTTAGACAAAAAAAGTATATAGACCGAGCCTCGACCTCTCACAGTTGGAGATAAGCCGGTGAAAGGAAGCAGATTTTGGAATAGTAAGCCGATCGCATCGCAATGCGTATAAGTATTTAGTATTGAATAATCAAATTAGTAGATACAAAGTGGACTTTCTTGTTTCATCTTTATTTATTTGGGACTTTTGCTACATAGGCATGTCAGCCCCATCATCTCCTAAACATACATAAACTTATATATGAAATATTAAATAATGAGCTGCCTAACAAAGTAGCCTTCTTTAAAGCTAGCTCTGCCAGAATTCTGAATTTCCTCTGTCAGAAAAATCGGACTAGCATCCAGTGGATACATTAAATACTGTTACCCACACAGAGGCAAACGTCGTCCATTATAAAATTACGCACACAAGTCTTTAAAAAAATGCTTCATTTCACTTGACGCTTTTGTTGACGTAGACTGTCTCTACTTCGTTCGTCGAAGTGAATGATGATAAAAGTCTTGAAAATCTAGCATCCACCCGAGTAATTATTTAACAGTTGGCTGCGTACAATATGTGTGGAATCTAGGAAACTTCGTTGAAAGAAACATGACATATTTCGCTCCAGACGAACTTATTTTGTTACTAACATATCAATGCGGAATTTTGTGCTGAAACGCATCGATTTTTTTATAAATAAGTTATAAGTTTTAACAGATACATAAGTCGATGCGTTTTAAGATGAAAATCAGCTGTGATCTAGCCTTATAGTGTGGTATATACGGACATTTATGTGGCAATGATTTTTAAGGGTTCGGGCTCAGAACCCCGGATTTTAGGTGTTTTTTCGGTCGCTATTAAAAAAAATGTGTGCGTGTACTAGTGTACATCCGTAAGAAGTGAAACTTGACCTATTTTTCGAAAAATGATCACTATATGCAACTTTACAGAAATTGGTTAAATAAATAAACCACGGTCGAATCGGGCAAGAAAACAAGATGGCGCGTAACCGTAAAAAGTGATGGTAAATTTTTTTCCAACGCCGATAATGAAGTTTCACTTTAAAAAATGTTTACTATCCATTTTTTGACACAAAAATGACACACCAGGATGTGCTATTTTTGCATCGGACTTTGCCGGCCTGCAGTTTTTAGAAATTGATTTTTTTAAACTTTTTTAATGTTTTGTGCTATTTACATATCAATAAAAAATGGATTTTATTATTTTTTGTTTTTTTTATCGCGACCGAAAAAATCACCTAAAATTGATCTTCTAAACCAGAATACCCGCTTAATATTGTATTATTATATTTTTTAAATGTTTGTATATCTGAAGTACAAGATAATTGTATTGATACAACTAGTATAGTATAGTGTAGTGTAAAATTTATATTTTTGTTCCTTTAGACCTATATAGGTATACATTACTATGGACTTTCATACGGCTTCGCTCGCTTAAGCTGACATATACAAATTGTTCCGGAATATACGAACTCTGGGACTCACAAACGCTCATTATACAACTGAACTCAGAAAGCTATTGAAGCAACGCAGGATTTGGTAACCGGTAACAAAGCCATACCGGTTACAGCCATAGTATGTACATGAAAACTTTTCGCCATTTTTTCTAATTTTTTGGTGACAAAAGCTCATTAAATCGGTTTTGTATGCAACGAAACCGATTTAAAAGGCATTGAAAAAGGCACGATTTTCAAATCAACCAATGACCTTTATATATTTCGTTGTTTATGACATCAACGCTCCATAATCCCGTTCCACTAGAGTTTATGATTTTAACGTCCATAAGCAAGTGGAACGGGTAAAATCGTCACCGTGACCGTCATGTGGAACGTAGCCCTAGTGTATTATTGGGAGCCTTGCAAGAATTAAGTTTTATTTTGGTCATTATATAATTCTTAATGTTCTTTTCATATGGTCCGGGTAAATTTATAATCGACTCTTATTTAGAAGCAAATGGCTGCGCAATACGCGCATTTTCATAATATCATGTATTGCTAAGCCTACTCAACTAACCTGGAGAAGCCAAAGATCAGATAGTTTTTAACTCTTTATTGTACACCAAACCATAGACACGCAAAAATCTGGCGTTATAGTTTTTTGAAACTAATGTATTCTTGACAGTCCTAAGATGTGGTCAAGATTTCAAATATTGTTGGTTGTGCAATTTAAAAATAACTAGCTGTCCCGGCAGACGTCGTTTTGCCCGGAAAAGCTTCAATCGATATGACGACAGCAGCGCCACCTACCGGGCCCAATTGTGAACCAACTCGGAAACCTTCTCTGGCTCATGCACTAACTTGCTAAAGATCATCACATGATCAAATGTATAGTTTGCGATTCTATAAAGGACATTCATTTTTATACTTATATAAGATTTGTACGAATATACAAATTTCATGATAACCTGTCTATGTCCCATGGAGATGAATAACGAAAAACTATATTATTATTATATGAAATATTTTATATATATTGGTGTGTTCGCTGTTGGTTTTCTCAATAAATAAACATATCGACATTTGTATGGTAATAAGATTGTTACAGTATTTTATTTATTTTAATTAAAACTGTTCTCCCGACACATTTTCCAAATGTCGCTTAAAAATAAATAGCCTATCATCCCCAGATACAAGTTTTTCTTCCGTTCTTCTCTTTTCTGGCTTACGTACTTTGCCACACCACAAATCATCATTTTTTTGTCTACATTTTTTCTTATATTCATCGATGTTTTGTCGTGTGATTTTTAGCCATTCTTGCTCATACCATCTTAGTATATTTCCTCTCAACTTTTCAGTCACGAGAAAAAATTCAAAGACCCCCTTATGTATAGGGAACGTACCAGTACTAACTCTATGACTATCCCCCCCGTTCGGGGGAGGTCTTCAAAATACCATCATTAGTCACGGGGCGGGCTAGGTTTATGTCATTAGTCAATATCGGCTAGGGAAATCTTGCGCTTTTTGGACCTGTATTCAATTATGGCCAAATACTTTTTGTACTATTTGCAAAAAAAGATCATAATAATCATATTTAAGAATGAAACTAAAGAAGGACGGGTCACCGAGGGGGGGGGGGGTAAAAATTGATAACGTCCCTCCTAATTGATAGCATCCCTTACACATTCTTGTAATACTATATATCCATCTCGAGATTCTCATCTGCTGAGTCGAGACTTTTTGGCCTGTCACTTGAGATGCTCAATTTTCAGACATGGTGTACCGTATTTCGGATTATATATCTGGCCCTTTAATTTGAATACATATGTACGACAGTACGTACAAATGTATCAGAAACTTGACTATTGAAAAGGGCCCTACGTCTTAAAATTTGTGGTACCCACTGTTGTAGTATTGTTGGGTAGGTTAAACTGGTTATATCTTTACTACTCCTTTCAAATATGTCATAATTGAATATGAACTGATTTGTTTGACTTTAAAAAAATATAGATTTAGCATAGTTTAATTTTCTTCAGAAAAAAGTATTTAACTATAACTTCTTCCATTATTACCCGTGCGCAGGTTTGCCGATAACCTCATGATGTCACGCGTCGATGGTCGGTAAGGTTGACAAAAAGGTCACAAATAGTTGTGTGCAATAAATGTATTATTGTTATGTAGTTACTTAACTAAGTACATACAACAATAGTAAGTAATACAATACAATAATAGTAAGAAATACAATACACTAATAGTAAGTAGTCATTGGCAAACCTTCGCGCGTCTTATAGTAGCAAACCCAAATTTCATGTACGATTAGTAACGAAAACTCTGTCGTTTCTGTAAAACCGTTCAAAAAGGAGCATCCAGAAAGAATTGGCAATAAATATTATCAATGATAATCGTCATGTAAAAAATTTAACTCTGAAAGGCAGTATATTATAGAGGGCATCACAAATCATTCTGTTGAATTTTGATGTACTCTCAAGCGATATTATGTTATTTGAAATATATTTTTACACAAAGTCCAAATTTTTATTTAAAAAAATTTCCCCGTATTTATCAATATTTTGTCTGCATTTTAATAACAAGTGTCTTAACCATTAAAACTAGTAGTTTTGGTAAGTAAGGAAAACTATACAATTGTTGGCGTCCGATATTTTTTTGAAAATATTAGGATATTTTCTATTGAGGCCATAATATTGTTACGAGCTAACAGGACTCGAATTAAAACAAATACCGTTGGAATTACTATAGTTCATTAGAACTGTACAAACACGTATAAAACAAATACAAATAAGTCTGGATGCAACCGGTTCACACTGCACTATTCAATGCAATTCAACACGCGCAAAGTCCGTCACTAAAATGTCGCCTAATCGTATCGTAGTCGTCGTTTGACTGCTCCACCCGTCCGTTCGGGCATTGTTTTATACTAAACTGTATAATACCGACAAAGGGTTCACACACATCTGGCAACTTCGACGTAAAGCAATAAAAACAAGGATTAATTCGTTCGACACTAATTACAGCCACAAAATAAGTACGATAACAATAGATGTTTTTAAAGTTTAAACACGAAGTAAATAAAAGAATTCGTTTTTGTCGGTATGTAACAATATCATAATTGAAAGGCTACAAAATAAATCAGAGTGGCAATCATAGAGGTCGGGCTCTAAGAATTGTTTTGTTTACCTTATAATGACTAATTCTTTTACTGAGATTCTTAGAAAATATGTTTTGAATGACGAAATGTTATTTTTTAAGTCTAGTATTTTACTATATCAAAAGGTTAGAGAAGAATTACGAGTGATGCCCTCTAGAAGTATATGGTTTAGGTAAGTTTTTAGTTTAAAAAAATTATCGGGCGATTGTCATTTGTAATATTTCTCATTCATGATACGATGGTGGTCTTTGCCCTTACTTCTATAATCTAATAAAAAATGTTTTTTTTTTTCTTGTTATTGTGAGTGTATAATAACACTATTATGGAAATATTTAATAAAGCTTAGCTTTTATGATTTAGACGTTGCGTCTATTAATGTTTATAACCTCCTTTTAATTATGCATCTTGATGTTTTTTTTAAATATTAATAATAATTTTAGTTATTAGTTATATTTTGGCGCGGGATCGACTTTTTTGTGTTTTTATGTAAAAATTGTGAAGATATATTATTATTGACCTTGTTTAGGGCTGCCTAATCACAATATTTCGTGATAGAAACGTAAATTGACAGTTTGTCGTTTTCGCTCACGTACAGAGATATATATCTGTCGCACTCGCACAGTCAGCTTTATGCGGCCCGTGCGAGCGAGATAGCAATACGATCGTCAGAGAGTTGAGTCAGTGTACTTATACGAAATTTGCATTATTTGAGCGAGTAATTTTACAACATAAATGTTTATATAATTATTATCGTATTTTTTATGTTATTTGATAGTTATTAAATGATCATTTATATATACTCTTAAATATGGATGTTGGTCGCTCTTAAACTGCAATAATACTTTTATGAAACTAATGACTTTTTCAGTAAGATCATGGAAGTTAAATGATCTGTCAGTACTTAAGTGTTGTAGTACGCAGTGCCCTTAAAGGAAATTTCGAAAATATTGAAAAATGGCTATAAAAATGGAAAAAGGAATAAATCACTTTTGGGTAAACTTTACAAAAAAATGGATCTTTTAAATAGGTTTTTTGGAGTGGAGCTCGAGACATAAAATTTTAGACTTGAACTATCGAGAATTTGCGTAACCCCAAAAAAGAAGTGACATAAAAAGGCAAATTGTATAATAATGTTGTCTTTACTATTATTTTGCGATTCATTGGCGCGTTGTATACTTTTGATGAGTACATATATTGATTATACTACGGTAATACGCGTTTACACTTGAGTGTTAATAGACTTTGCAGAAGTCGGAGTGGCCAATATCCATCGCAGCTGTTATACAGCTGGCCATGTTAAGGTAAATATCAAAACTGCCCTATAGCAATAAAATTACTATAGTAATATATAAATTGTGATTACTCCCCCCTAAAAGGTCATAGTTACGCATGCGCATTGTCGATCAATACTATAATTAGGTTAAATATATAGATATAAAGACAATTTACATAATAAGTACAGGTGGCTGATGAATAAATGGTTGCCCCTTTAACTAATTTGTTTTTTATTTTTTTTTTTTTTTTTTTTTTTTTTTTTTATTGCAGGAGATCAGCAGCAGACGACTTATGACAGGTTACATCGCTATGACATTTGAACAAAGGTGCTCGAATGCTTGCTCTTTTAGGAGCTAATGTCACTATGCGGAACAATCAGTTGTTATGCGACATACTCTAGACAGGTGTAGCATTCGGCAAATGCCTACCTGGTTTTTTTGTGTCTTACGACGGGCCGGATTGTATTTTTCTCGTTCTGCACGATTAAGTATTGTCTTCATGAGTTTGCAGAGTGTATTTTCTATAACCAGTGTCAAGTTCAAGAATATGCAAGTTTTATAATATAAGCCACTAAGTAAGGTATCTGAGTGCCCTAAACAATGGAACTGTTTTGTAGTCGATTGTTGTGTGGCAGCTCAAAAAAAGCATAAATAATTTCAGTAATATATGACATCGAGCCCCCAAAAAAATGTGCGCTGTGCTTTTGTTCAGACCAGTTATTTTCATGTATTTTGAATGCGGTGATTTCGAATCAGTTTGGTCCACATACCCTATTTTTTTTAGTAAATTATAAAAAAACCCCTAAAAATTGCTAAAAGTAATGAAAAATTGCGGTTATTATGATTTAAAAAAACCTAAAATTAAATTACATATATTTTTCAATAAATTAGATTCGTTGAATCTGAGTTTTATCCATTTAGCTCTTAAGCCCTTTAAAATCTAAGTAAATAACAAAAAAACCTCGAAAATCATAATAACTGCAATTTTACTATCATAACAGTAAGTTACAGCTTTTAGTAATTTAGAGGGGTTTTTGCAATTCACTTGGGTTTTCGAGGGCTTATAGGCCGAATGGTTAAGATTCAGACGATTCAATCAAGATGGTTTTACCCTGCTGGATTGACTGTATCTATGTTTATTCTCAAAGACAAACTACCGCATTGTGGGAAACGCCAAGCTGAGTGAAGGTTTAACTTCGTCGTGATGTTTTACCGATTTTAGGGTCTAGCCCCTACCCTATTCTCGACGAGCGGGTTTCAAAATTTTTATATGGGACGCTGCAAGGTATTTATAGATGTATAAATATGATGCATAAACATTGGTAACACCTCTTGGTGTTGCAAATGCCCATAGACGACAATAACTACTTTCCTGGATTTTCCATTAGATACGCCGTAAGCCTGTTTGCTCTACTTTAGCAATAAATAAACACCTAGATGTAATAATATATAGCGGCTGTGGAACCTTATCTGAAACGTCTATGCGGTCCCTGTAGCGGGCAGCAGGCTGCCTAAGCGACGTAACCGTGGCAAGCCGCCTTTACGTTATTCGCCGCCTGCGTCGCCCTTAACGCGCCCCTCTTGTTTCGGTCAGCGCGCGGGTGTAGTCTTGCCGCGGTTACTATGAACGCCCGAGAATGTTTACGCGCAGCATTAGTGTTTTATAATGTATACCTTTTCTTAATATAAAATATGCTACAAAAAGTAACTTTCATTACACAAACCGGCAACCATCAACCGCATCCCTATAAAAAAGTAAACAGCAGGACTAAGCAGTTACACTAAACAAGGCAGTTATTGTGGCATCTAGAAAGAGCTCATTTCAATAATATTTTTTACAAAAAACAATCTTAAGTAAAAGTTCGAGCAATAAAGGTTTTGCCATTCTACCATTGGATTCACAGTGTCAATAAATGTTGAACTTGAATGAAGATACAGCAAAAATACCTACGCGGCAAAATAACTTTGTTATGATGGACAAGACAACATGACAAGAGCATTTCCATTGTGCCATTTCAGTTGAATATAGGACTTGAGGAATAAATAAAATAAAATGTTATTCCCTCTCATTTATTATAATTAGTTTTCATCATGCATTCACATAATAAAATTGCAAAACAACAGTAACATTTCACACTAACAATACTTATTCAGATATTATGTTAAACCATAATAAAATCTCAATAATTTCAATGAATAAAAATATAACTACTATTATACAAATAATAATATGCTATTATTATATATAACTAGTACGTAAGTCTTGAAGCACCGAACGAAAACTAATACTCTGTCTCTTTCACTAGCATAGAAATGTATTGTCTTTTCATTCGCACAATAGCAATACCGAATGCGATGGCAAGATATATGTGCGCGAGAGAAAGAGATAAAACAATTATTTATGAAAAATGTTCTAACTGCGCGACCCGATCTTATAGCAACAATTATTATAAGTTATCACAAAGCTATTTAGTTTAAATTTGATCAGAAACAAAATACAATAATAATTCCAAAACAGGCATTCTATGCCAGAATAGATAAATTCTGTACCATTTTGACACGAGTATATTTATTTTTATTACAAAAATAATATTTAAATATAAACATTTATCGTTTTCCAATAATTGACTTGTCCTCTCTGTAATCTAGATCAGATTCGGTGTCGGATAGATCCTGCTGCGGCGATCTGGGTACGCTGAACGACAAACCGGATGTGCCCTGAAGTATTGGAAATTTAGCACAAAATAAGTTAAATAAGGCCTATGTCACACTTGACGGAAATTCCGACGGCCAAACTTCCGTTGGGCTAAATCCGTTAATAAACATTGCAGCCTCATTGAATATTCCGTGGCACATTATCAGTCGACTGGTGGAGGACGGAACAGCCGTAGAAAAGAGAGCTATCTTCCAATAGTGAGTCCGTTATATGTAAGTCTGTTATACTTATATATAATAATTGCCAAAAACGTGTATAGCCGCTCCGACGCGGAAGATCCGTCAAGTATGGCATGCTAATTGTCGATATAATTTTTTGTTGTTGTTTAATGTTTATGGCAATTTTGCGATTAAGGGCATTGCGTGCCCCAACGTGCCCCCAAAAAAGCCCTGGAATTACGTATATTCTCTGTTAACGTCAACTTAACAGAACTTTAAGTTGGGCTGGTGTGCACCGACTTTTAACCGATGGTTAAAATAAAATAATCGCTAAAATTTATGAAAAAACAGTGATTATTTTTGGTTAACCGTCGGTTAAATGTTGTGCACATCAGCCTAAATCCACGTTATGTGACAATTATTGGGCTAATGTTAAGGTAAGATAATTGATAGACAGCATGATATAAAAAAACCACCAGGCACCAGAAAGAATTGAAGAAGTATTACTAGTAGTTAAAAACTGTTTTACTGATCTCCGCCTTTTTCTCTGTATGTTCGTAAAGGTGACAAGAAATTAGAATTGTGATAAGTGCATGAGAATCTTAGTGGTAGTGAATATATTGTGAAAGGTGTGCTTTTAACGAGTCACAGAGCGAGTATGTTTTAAATTGCACTAAAATTTGCAGCTCCATTGATTCTGTTGAATTATTGCTTATTAAATAAATATGTGTATTAACAACATAACAAGCACTTACAATGGGACGGGTGCTGTGCCTGAACGACTGGTACACGTTTCGAACGTATTGCAGTGGGTTCACGAATTCGGTGTTGACATTCCTAAAGAAAAATATATTCTTTTAGCCGTGAACTAGTTCAGTAGAACGCAGAGGTTTCGATTCCCTGCAGGGTAGGCAAAGTTTGTAAATGAACGTTCCCATACTTCTAAGTATCTGGATTGGTCCTAGAAATAACCATCCAGCGTAACTTGCTTAGCTTAGAAACATACCGTCGCGTGTCAGTCTTGTAACTAAATTGGTGAAATCATTTTTTTCGTCAGAATTGTGTTACATTTTTTTTCTTTTATTGCAGGAGTTCAGCAGACAGACAGGACCACTTGATGAAAAGCGATTACCATCGCCTATGGACATTTGCAACACCAAAAGTGGTTTTTTTTCAACTTGATTGAAACCTGGTTGGTGACTAACACAACTCAACGCTGTTATGGCGACATACTTTATACCAGGGTTGGTAGCTATCCAGACGTGAAAATGACCTACCACCCTAGGCTAAGTTGTTTTATCGCCTGTTACGACAGGTCGCCCGGCCGCAGGAAATTATATACTTTCTCCGTTCCTGCACGGATAAGATAATATAACTATTATGTAACAATTTAGACGAAAATAATTTCTTCACCAAAAATATAGTCACAATACAAGATCCTTCACTAATATGAGTATGTAACTAATATGACGAAGACATAATTTTACCAAAAAATTGTATACAATATAAAGTATTAGTACTACTGGCGATTTTTACACCTCGGGCTTAATTTACTGAAGTTTTAGTAAATAACCCTAATTTTTCTAGTAATAAATATAGCCTATGTTGCTCAGAGATAATGTAGCATTCGAATGGTGTGTCTTGGACGGCGGCGACACTCTTGGCAGGCGAGCTGCCCTGGCCTCTCCAGGCAGACGTCCTGTCCAGGGTTCGTCGTACCCAGCAGGATGCCCTAGCTAGAGGACTGACCTTCTGTCAAGTCGAGATAGAGACGGTCAGGAAGCGGGAAACCGCTTGCTGCCTCGTCGACTGGTCTCGTGACCTCGAACACCCTACGGCCGGCGGCTTTACGGTGGATGCAATCAGGCCACAGCTGGAGAGATGGGTCAACCGCACCAGCGGAACCCTGACCTTCAGGACGACACAGATACTGACCGGACACGGTTGTTTCGATCAGTATCTGTTTCGCATTGTGGGCTGCTTGCCTTCTCCGGATTGCCGACAGTGTGGCGCACCCGATACGGCGTTTCATACGCTTGTCGAGTGCGCTGCCTGGGCGCCGCAGCGGTTCGAACTCGAGACACACGTAGGAGCCGTCAGATCGCTCGGCGACTTGGTAACGGCCATGTCGTAGGGCGACGACCGCTGGGATGCTGCGGTTACTTTTTGTGAGGCAGTAATGTCTCTCAAAGAGGCCGCAGAAAGGGATAGGGAGCGAAGTCCTTCGGCGCGTACTACGGTCTCTTCTCGAGGTCGCCGGCCTTCTACCGGCACCCGGAGAGGCAGGTACGCGCATTACTTCCCTCCCTGAGTTAGGTTCCGGAACGAGGGGGCCCTTAGCTACTAGGTAAAGCAAGGGATTTAACAACTACCCCCGTCTCGAAGTGGAGTGTGCTCTCCCAGGGCACACTTCAAGCACTTTATTGCGCTGGATCGACTGTTGCGTAACTATGTTCTATATCTCAGTCTTTCCAACACACAAAAGCGCAGGGTCGTCAGGGAGGAGGGGGTTTTTAGTGGGTATTGAGGTTGCTCGCCCGTGCGGCATCACTCGGAGTCTCCACACTCCTCTGTGTAGTCCATAGCGGACGGAGCGCAAATAAAGCATACAATTGCTAGCGTTACCGCCCCCCGTGGATTCGTGCCGTTTCCTAGTGACGGCCCAGAGAGTGCGTAAATCGGTTAGTCATTTTCCCTCGCCTCAAAAAAAAAAGCATTCGAATGGTGACAGAATTTTTGAAATCAATCCAGTAGTTTTTGAGCTTTTTCGTTACAAACATACAAACCTTTCCTCTTTATAATATTAGCATAGATGTGTTTGCACACTCACCCATCCATTCCCATTTCGACCGTAGGATTATGGAACGACATGGCCGGTGAGGCGTTTTGAAAGCGTACTCTGCAAAATGAATAAAAAGAAATATTATAACTAAAGTGGAAAGAATGTATGATGAAAGAATGACTGAATAGATATACAATGCAAAAGTGGATGGCTGCAGAAGTCGCGGAAGGCCACGACACACCTTCCATGATCAAATTGATCGTGTACTAGCAGAAGGTGATGTCAGGAGCCTTAAGAACAGACGAGCGTGCATGACAAGAGCTATGAATGTCAAAGAAGCAAGTGAGGTGTGTAAGAATAAGCCTAAATGGCGCTCTGTTGTTCGTGCCTACCCCGCAAGGGACCTGGCGTGAAGTTATGTATGTATGTATCTATTATAACTAAATTAATAAACAAAAATTGGTCAAGTACCTGTCTGTCTAACCTGTTTTTTAAAATGATTATTAAACAAATACAAGGTTTAACATAGGAATATGTATGAATAATTACTCGTAGAGCTTGGTAGCGATCGCATTATTCGCAATGTTTATGTTGCTACGGAACCTTAAAGGTTAAGCGAATACGGTTCAGTCCCGTCATCAGCATATAGGTAGCACCTTGTGTGTTGCAAATGTCCATTGGCGACTTGCCACTTTTCATCAGGTGGGGCGTAAGTCTACCTCACATTCGTACACCGCTTTGCAACGTGTTATTGCTATTCAAGAAGAACCGACAAGAAACTCCTCACCAACACGCCTAGCTAAAAAACAGTTTTCATATTTGTCTATTTCAAGCTTTTTTTTGTTTTTGTCGTGGTAGCGTATGGCTATCGTACGCGTCCCCAAACTCAAAGGGTGCGGGTTCGATCTTGACCGGAACGCATGCACCACTTAGGTAGTTTTCTGGCCATATGTGCAAATTTTTACAATGACTAGGTGCTAACAACGGTGAAGGAAAACATCGTGATGCAACCTGCACATCGAGATAACCGATGTGTCAAACCTGCCAAACCGCCTTGGACAAGCGTGCCGGGGTATACTGTCCGTTCTCAGTTGGGTGGCCCGAGCCTCAGCTATGAAACTTTTAAGGGGCTGTTATAACTACTATAAACACTTTTTATATAAGTACAGTATGACACACTGCTGTACTTATATAAAAAGATTATACAGGTGGCGCAATAGAACGTGCATATTGCATCATTTTTTTTCGCGGGGTAGAAAGTGCGCGGGCGGGGGGAGCCTGCATCGTTGGGTAGGCGGGCTCATGGAGTTTTAGTCACTATGAGTCACTTCGACGGGAAGTGTCGCGCATTTTGCGTGCGCGCATTTTACGAGAACTCTCGTTCATACATCGTTACTAGGCGTTTATATTATTCTGAGTATGGACTACGGCAAATTAGTGAAGCTCCGAGTGCTAATTTAATTAAAATATGGGTACAGCGTTTTGAAGAGACTGGTTCAAAGTTTAAACCACAAGCAAAAGGGTGTCCAAGAACATCTAGGACTGACGACAATATTGAGAGAGTTATGCAGTCTGTACGAGGAGATCCACAAATGTCTACTCGCAAGAGATCGTCTGTCTTACACTTATCGCGACGAAGTTTGCAACGAATTTTAAACTTGGATCTTAAACTGCATCCTTACAAGCTGCAGTTAACACAAGAATTGAAAGAGTCTGACTTCGGAGCCAGGCTCGCATTTGCTAATGAAATGCTTCGATTTTCCAATTTTGACAATATCCTTTTCTCAGATGAGGCCCACTTCCATATCAATGGGTTCGTAACCGTCAAAATTGTCGTTACTGGAACAGTGAGAATCCGAAACTCAAGCACCAGAAACCACTGCATAGTCCTAAAGTGACAGTATGGGCAGCAATCTCTGGTAGAGGAATAATTGGACCGTTTTTCTTTGAAAATGCGCGGGGGCAAAACGTCACTGTTAAAACCGAACGCTATGTTGCGATGTTGGAAGGTTTTTTGGCTCCAGACCTTGAAAATTCAAGAATAGTGAATTCTAGGACTTGGTTTCAACAAGACGGAGCTACCTGTCACACATCAAATGACTCCATGGCGGTTGTGAAACAGATGTTCCCTGGCAGACTGATTTCGAAAAGAGGTGATATCCCATGGCCCCCACGTAGTCCAGACGTGACGCCTCCTGACTTTTTTTGTGGGGATACCTCAAGAACAAAGTCTACAGCAATAGTCCGAAAGACATCAATCAGCTCAAGGAGAATATCCGTGGTGAAATGGCAGCAATCACACCAGCATTACTGAAGATAGTTTTCAATAACTTCCGTTTGCGATTAGAGGAGTGTCGTCGTAGAGAGGGTCATCATTTAGACGATGTTATTTTTAAAAAATAAACTTCAGTTATTTCTTAATAATACCTCAGTTTTATTTTAACTATACCTTTTGTATTTATTTTATAATCAATATTTTAAATATGCACGTTCTATTGCGCCACCCTGTATATTTGTCTAGATATAGATTTATCTTATATTTTCAAAAAGAGTGTCATAAAATTTCTTCGAGGCCGGCAGCGCGTTGGTGACATCTCTGATGTTGCAAACGTCCATAGGCGACGGTAACCGCTTTGCACTAGGTGGGCCGTCAGTCTGTTTGCTCAATCCCAGCTATAAAAAAATACTAGAAGTTTTCGAAGAGTTAATGGAGTGTTAGAAAATAGTAGGTACGCAACATGAGAAAAAATGCATGGTAATAATAAAGAAAAGAAATACTTAAATCTGTTGAATGAAAAACTACACTCACTCAGTGTAAGTGGAAGCCCGGTTCCTCTTCGGCTTATAGACGTAGTGGTAGTAGACGAAGAGAGTGACGTAGATCACCACCAGGATGACCACGGCCACCACCACCGTGAAGCTGGCGCTGTGCGCGCGCGCGTGGTCCTGGTGGGACCACCCGTTGAACAGCGGGAGCTGGAAATAATGTGTTTTTTATTGCACGAGTTCAGCAGACATGCAGACGGCCCACTTGATGGAAAGCGGTTACCATCACCTATGGACATTTGCAACACCAAAGGTGCTAGAAATGCGCTGCTGCTCTCTACGGGAGACTGGAACCTGGTCACTAATGCCAGAACACAACTCAAGGTTGTTATGGCGACATACTTTAGACCAGGGGTGGTAGCCATCCAGTCGGGTAAATGCCCTATCACCTGGCTATGGGTTGTTTTGTCGCCTCTTACGACAGGCCGCCCGGCCGCAGGAAATTGTATTCTTCTCCGTTCCTGCACGGATAAATGTATTGTTACGAGTTAAAGGACTCGAATTAAAACGCCGTCGGAATTACTATAGAATTTATTAGAACTATAGAAACACGTATAACGCAGGTACAAATAAAAGTGAACACAACCAGTACCGTAATGCACGATTCAATAACACGCGCAAAGTCCGCCACTATATAGATTATCGAATTTAACACGTCTTGCTACGCTTGTGGTTATCGCTTGACTGCGTCACTACTCCGTTGGGGCATTGTTTTATACTGTACAAATACAATATGTCTCGACACAATACTCAACTGAGTGGACTGAATTTCCAAGAATCACACTTGGCTAATGACTGTAATAAAGATTACAATACACAATGGGCTGTTTTTCTAATAACAAATTTTAAACACAAAGTTAACTATAGAAGACGATCATAAAAGAGTTACAATCAGTTCGAATGCCGGCAAGTATTAAAATGTGTTTTGTTTCAGATACGCAGGTGGAGTTTGTTTATGTCGGGACCTGAGTTGTAACAATAGTGTCAAAATATAAAAAAGCAAACTACTAAAAGGGTTTGCTTTCAACAGAAACCTGTCTGCATTTTTCTGCGCAAACGTAATTAGCCGAACGAAATTAATTATGCCTCGTATAAAACAGAGCTATCAAGTAAAACATACCTCGCTTTGCTTAAGCAGTTGGCACTTTCCATCCTTGGCTACAGCCCCATCGTCACACAAGCAAACAGCCCCTTTGTCCGACGAAGCACACACCCCTGAACATTCCACCCCGACACATACATCGAGCAAATCATCCCTTTGGACGCTCTCGTGGCGAATCAGAAAAGTATTCGCATCGAATACTCTATAGATATATGTCTCACAATGTTTGGGTCCAAACATCATACATCTGCTCAGACGGAAGGTGTTGGCCACCAAGTAGTAGATGTGATCCTCGAAGATTGCCAGCCCATGAGGGGCTTGGAGATGCGGGTGATCAGCTAAGATCTTCATGCTGGAATTTCGAAAGAAATTCACTTAAGTATGTAATAGAAAAAAATTTTAAGATAAAATTGAATTAAGGAAACTTTTAATGAGAAATTGAAGGCTTTTGTTGGCAGTTTTATTCAGAAACATATAATTTAACCAAAAGTTGACGTGAAAGGGCATGCTGAAATCTCAAGTAGCTCTCAAAGTCGATGCGATTGGCGTGATACAACGCTGTCACAGAACATCAGCGTGTAGCGGTTATCTTTAAGCTAATCGGGTTTCGTGCTATGAGTGAGAGTTCCGATGGTCCACTTATATACCCACCTCCTTTATACCATCCTAAAGGCTGGCAACGCGTTAAATTCGCCCTAGTAGTTGCAAATGTTAATTTGCCAGCATCCTAAAAAAATCCTCACAACCACCACATTCAATGTCGTTATTGGTGGCAGTTGCTTGGTTGAACAATAAAATACTCGTTGTAGAGATGTGAATCGGTTCTATAAAAACCGGTTACAGTTATCACCGGTTTTTTATCGGTGTTTTTGTTTACCGGTATTTTCGCACACGCGCGGTAGGCTACACGGTAGGTAGTCGGCGAACAAGGTTGCATACAGATGCAGTGGAAATGCTCTGTTTTTTTTAAGAGATACTGTGTTTTACTCGACCAATAGTCAAGTAAATCACGGTCTCTATTCACATTGTTATAAAGTTTTGTATGTTGGAATAAATGTTCTTTTGTATAATTATTCTGTATTTATTATCTGTTCCTCCGAAAACGTGGATAGGTACTAATATTATCTAGAAATTAAGCCAACTTTCATGTAAAATAAACAAAATTTTACTGTAGGTTATTCTCCGTTGGAAAACCGGTTTTTGGTGAAAAACTTGAAAAATATAAACTCACTGCATTTCCCCTTCGTAATTGATCCTGATGATTTGTGCTGGAACAGTCTCGGCCACGTAGAGATGCCTCTTAAACGAGTCTACTGCAAGGCCGGTGCAATTCCTGAAGGTGCCAAGTCCGTGACGTTACTCCCGGACAACGTGGCCGACCATACAACGGACTCGAGTTCCCGGGTTACGCAGTAGAACATGCGGCGGGAGCTGGGGTCCACTATCAACGCCGACACCTGGAACATTACAGCGCAATACACTTTAATTAGGATATGTTTAATCAAGAAATTATTATTAGCAAAATATATATTAGTTAGCAAAATTAAATCTAGATACTTATACATCGTCTACTAATATAGTTAAGTTTTTTTTTAATTAGCTTAAATTTTTCGCTACGCTCGTGCGCCAAACCATCACATGCCTAAATATGTCACTTTCACCTCTCGTGTCTACAATCTACTATTGTGCTCCCTGCATCTACTCCTGTCTTCTATTATTACCTTGGCATCGGAGGGTAGTTTTTGAAGTTTGGCGCATCTATTTTTGAGTACGTTGCAGACCCTGATGCAACTATCGGATGGGGTGCTGTCCGTGAAGTAAACATTACCAGTTATCCAGTCAACGCCACCTGGAAATGTATATTATTTCTATGATTTTTTTTATGAATGTATTGTGTTTGACCACTGTCTCACCTGATGTTGAGTGATGACGCGAGGTATCATATAAAATAGTATCTTTTATTTTAATAGGTATCGCTCGTAACTTGAAGACTTTAATATTGTATTTCTCAAGAAAAGCTGAACCCGGTAAATTATTCCACTCTATGGCAGTGCGCATCAGTAAAAAATAAAGCGCAACGCTTTGTGAACTTTCCACCATGTAACCGCCACCATTGTAACGGTGGCGCAAACCGGTGCATCTGGTTGTTCGGTGGTGGTTAATTGGGGATGGAGTAAATAGCCTCTTCAGTACTAAAGATTTAATAACATGTAACATGTGCATATAATAAGTACTTTACTTAGGTTTTTTGTGTTTCAAAGTGAAACTTCTTTATCGGCGTTGGAAAAAAAATTACCTTCACATTTTTCGATTACGCGTCATGCGTCACATTTTTCTTGCCCCTACCACGGTCGATTTAAACGAAGAGTAGGTAATTACAATTAATGAAATGCTATAATAATGTTAGTAGCAATAAGGTAAAATGAAATAATTGTATTATTTGTATTCACGTCTATGATATAATATAATATGATAGTCACGGATATGATAATGATAAAAGCCTTTTGTGTAAACTTTATCTAATTTAACTTTATTTAACCAATTTCTGTAAAGTTGCATATAGTAGATCATTTTTCGAAAAATTACTTCTTTATAATTTTTACTTCTAACGTGTGTACACTAATACACGCACACATTTTTTTAGGCACTCATCTTTACTTTTTTTATTAATTATGTTATCATTGTTTTCTGTTTTCTTTCTTTTTCTATTACTCCTTTCACGTATATGTTAAGTATAGTTTAAATTTTGCTTGTTTTTACCGTGGGTCGCATGACTTTGTGATTAAGGAGGTGGGCACTGAAAATCAGTGCTGTGCAGTGGCCAGGTTTCAGTCTCCCTTTAGAGAGTGGCAGCACATTAGTAGAACTTACATCTATCTATCTTATATATATAAAAATCTTGTGTGATTATGTATGTTGCCAATAAACTCCAAAACTACTGAACCGATTTTAATCAAATTGGCACACCGTGTGCAGTTTGATACAACTTGAAAAATAGGATACTTTTTATGCAGTTGGAACCGATAGGTGGCGCTGAGATCGGGTTCTAGAATCATCCTAACCACCGGGAGCGTTTTTGGTAATTTTCCTTTTGAGTGGGTCCTCGGATGATTAAAATCCATAATTGGAACCGGTAGGTGGCGCTAGGATCGGGTCCTAGATTTTATTTCTTCAGAGCAGGACAACGTCTGCTGGGGCCGCTAGTGTATTATAAATGTCCACAGGCGATGGTAACCGCTTTCCATCAGGTGAGGCGATTGCCGGTTTGCTACTTCATACGATAAAAAAGGGGGAAATTTAGCGATCAACATTTCTCAACTCCTTCCGTAGGGAAGGTATGTGCAGGAGCCGGCCCTAGGTACCCTGAAAAGTTCATAAATTATCATTACCTTAGTGGGATGCCCAATATTTGTCACTGCAATGACGCTATGAGTGCCATTCACTTCTATCAACTTTCCGGCTTCCGCTGATGTCACATATAGCTTGTTTTGTCTAAAAATTGATTGATAAACTTCCTTAATAGTTTAAAATCAATACACATCGTTAAATACGTTCAATTATTAATATGGTCCTTCGTGCCGGATGAGAAAAGCGTATATATTTTAACTATTTTAGCAGCTTTCCTTTCCTTAACTTTCCTTTTACGCTATACTATATGTAAGAACCGTTATAGAGGGTGGTAGTGTTCTAGTTATAAATGTTCTAGTTAATTAGAGAAAGGGTCCCTATATATTGTAATAAGCGCATAAACGATACCAGAATTCTAAAAGAATTGTATGAAACATGTAAGGTGTAAGGCGGAATGCTAGGTAAGCAAAATGCATCGTGCGAGGAGAAGTATGAAAGGCGGGCCACTGCGAGCCGACCCGTGCATGAGTAAGGTTGTCGCTTTTGGAGTAATAAATTTAAGTTAAACCAATCGACTTTTAAATTACCCCAAACCTCAATCGTGGGGAAGAGTCACGAAACCACCGCGAAATTGGTGATCTTGAAGTGACGACTTCTCCTCGCAAGATGCATTTTGCTTACATAGCATTCCGCCTTACACGCTTATATGTTTCTAACAACAATGACTACAGTAAAACAATCATTAAGTTGAACATGGGTATTTCACATTAATAAAATTCTTCGTTACCTTACGTTAAAATCCATATGAGTGATACCAGATATTTCTGGATCATTGTATTCAACAGATCCATAACCGTCAGCTGATATCGAACGTACAGTATTACCCGATACGTATAGTATGGACATGTTCCCTTTCACAGCTTTGCATGAACGACGGTCGGACCTGAAACATACATTATAAGATTTTAAGCAAAGTTAGTTTTTTAAATTCCCTAATCATACACGTTTCCTCCCAAGTGCCAAAAACCTGGCAACGCGCGACTTTCGCGAAATAGGTTGTTGAACCAAAATCACTCGTTGTCGCTCGTCTTTTACCCGTTTTAGGGTAATTATATCAATATTTCGCAAAAAATAAACTGATAACCTAGTTAAGAACTATTAAATATATTTGTATAATTACAAGTTTCTATTTTATTTTATTTGCATTATTGGTTGGTTAGTACTTAGGGCCTTACTTATAATAATCTCGTTAAGAAATGATTAGCCATCTCTTAAATAATAGACTCTTAAGCCCCTAATCAATAGCTGTTTCAATAAAACTTGCCATCTTGCCTCTTAGCAGTCACTTAAACTACCTCTCGATATTGGTTATTTATGGTAGTTATTTATGAGTTATTTTACCACTACCTCTAATCGTTAAGAGGAGTTTATGGGTAAGAATTACGTTATTCAGTTGCTGAGCAATTTCTTAAAATTTAACAAACGATTATAAGTAAGGTCATTAGTTTGTTTTAACAAATGGCATCGTATTCTTCATCGTTTGTATAGTTATTCCAGTAGTTTTTTTAAAGTAGCTTCAATGTACAGACACGATATGTTTAGAATTTTATAATATTATAATAAATAAAAACCGTAAACCATTACAATTTTAAAATGGTTTACAGTTTTTATTTACCTATAATATTGGCTAGTGGTTTTGACAGTTAAGACACAGGTAATACTCATTCTTTCACTCGTGTACAAAAACATATTACCATCTTCCTCGCACAGTAGCAACGAGGGAACGAGACAGCAATACACTTGAACGCGAGCGAATAAGATAATGCTGGATCTTAGTAACAAATATTCTACTCACAAATGGTTTTTTTATTCCAGGAGTTCAACAGACAACAAACGCTCCACTTGATGAAAAGTGGTTACCGAAAGTGGTGATTGGTTACATTATTACTACGGTTCAACGTACAGCGTTTTGCCGACGCTGCGAACTACTTTAGGCTACTTTAATATAATAACATCAGTGACGCTCGCGGACCGCGTTCGTAATACCGAAGTAAGAAAGAGAGTTGGTCTGAAAGGGAGTGTCGGGGTGAAGGTAAGGAAAGGAATGCTCCGGTGGTTGGGCATGTGGAAAGAATGTACCGATGAAAGAATGACTAAACAGATATACAATGCAAAAGTGGATGGATGCAGAAGTCGCGGAAGGCCACGACACACCTTCCATGATCAAATTGATCGTGTACTAGCAGAAGGTGATGTCAGGAGCCTTAAGAACAGACGAGCGTGCATGACAAGAACTATGAATGTCAAAGAAGCAAGTGAGGTGTGTAAGAATAAGTCTAAATGGCGCTCTGTTGTTCGTGCCTACCCCGCGAGGGACCTGGCGTGAAGTTATGTATGTATAACATAAGTATAACGCTCACAAATAGTCGAGTCGCTATTGAGCTGCGACCAGGGATCAGCATCCAAACCAAACTACTACGAGAATAAATCCCTGACAGCGACAAGGTGTATTTTCTTCACCCTACCACAAGAAAGCACCAGCACTCCAACAACTGCTAGCATCCATCCACTACAAGCAAGAACACGTGTACAATTACTGGATTAGTTTTTTAGTTCACCTTAGTGCATATCCATAGTGACACGAGCAGATGAAAGAGCCAAGGATATTAATACAGCCCTGGGAGCAGAATTCGTTGGCGCACTCGTCGATGTCCACGCATCCTGAAGGATCAGACCTATAGCCTACCGGGCAGATACAATGGCCACCGGTGGGAGTTTTTTGACAGGTGTACGGGCATTTCTGCGTTTTACAAGCAGACGCTGGAAACCAGAATAATAATAAGTTGAAATTATAAGTTTGAACATGATTAAGGTTCTGTTGTCAAAGACTATACTTTTATAATCACAAGTTTCGCTAAGGCTACTTAGTTGACTAGACTGATGATTTGACTTGAATAATAAACAAAAAATGGTCGCGACAGTATATATCTAACTATTATACTTATGCCACAATAAGTGTTCTTTTATTTTAAATTATTTATTAAAATGCCACTGCTAGAGAAGACTTTTAATTTTTATCTCGGTATTCATTCTTATCAAAATAAATTACTTCACATTCAAGACTGTTTCAACCTTTATACAACTTTTTGAATTATTCAATTCGGACATTTCATTCGAAAGATATACATACATACATACATACATAACTTCACGCCAGGTCCCTTGCGGGGTAGGCACGAACAACAGAGCGCCATTTAGGCTTATTCTTACACACCTCACTTGCTTCTTTGACATTCATAGCTCTTGTCATGCACGCTCGTCTGTTCTTAAGGCTCCTGACATCACCTTCTGCTAGTACACGATCAATTTGATCATGGAAGGTGTGTCGTGGCCTTCCGCGACTTTTGCATCCATCCACTTTTGCATTGTATATCTGTTTAGTCATTCTTTCATCATACATCTTTCATCGAAAGATATCACGAGTTTAAAAATGTAAGTATTAGAACACGCGGCCGTGACGCTTTTTCGTCAGCGAAAAATCGTAAAACCCCGTCTATATAGAAGTTTCACTTCAAAAAGTATATATGCGTGTATGTATCAATTACATGGTAGTGTGTGTAATGTTTTTTTTAATTGATTTAATGTATTTTCATGTATAATTTAAAAAATAAAATAAACTCTAAGTAAACTAATAAGTGTGCGAAATTACACAACACAAGTACACAGCCCTGCTTTTTGCTTCTCCCCTTCTCCCTAGACTCATTGGTTTGCTGGAAGAAAATTCTTTTAGGGTTAAACTCGCCTTTGTTACCACTATTTTATAATTTTGTATGTAACTTTTTATGTACAATAAAGAAAAAAGCTGTCGCTATTTTAACAAATGTATTTTTTTTATTTGTAAGCTAGGTTTATTTTTAGGATTGTCTTAATATTTAAAACTTAGTTTATTTGTGTATTTAATCTTATTTTTAAGTTAGTTTAGCTTTTTTCCAGTTCAACTGGTAACAGTATATAGTATATATAAATATAAACCCATTTATTAATTATTGAATAATTATATTTCAATTGGAACACGCAATTATTTTTTCAAAATATTGTACAATATTATTGTCCGCAATGTAAGGCTAATTTCCATTACGATAACCTAACCTAGTTTCAAGAACCCAATATTCAATGTAATGAATTTAATAAATACAATGTGACTTTACATATTTTTTAAAAATCAAATCCAAATGAATACTAAAACTAATGAAAGGACGATGGTTTGAACAGGTAGTGATTATAAAATTCCTCACCACACAGTCCACCTTCGTCCGACCCATCGCTACATTGGGCAGACCCATCGCAGACATCGCCCCAGCCGATGCACTGCCCCGTTGTGCAAGTGTAACCGTCGATGCAGTTCGCTGGGAACACTGGTATTGGGTAGAATGTGGATGTCTTGTTCACTGCAGAATGAAGAGAGCAACTAAGCATATGTAGTGGAACATTTACAAGCCAATATATGGCGCAGTGCATCAATTGAGGTCGCAGTGATTCTTGAAATGTACAAAGAATTCCTACAATAATAGATGGGCCTAGGCCTGCGAGGTACAAGTAGTCTTGCTGGAAGATATCTTTTGCGACGGAGATGGATGCCATCTCGCTCCTCCAGCTAGTCGGGCATCCATAAATATACATTTGACATACATCAAGCACTTATTGTGGGGGGCTATAGCCCACAGCTAATATACTGGTTCAATTTTATGGAGTGTATTGGGAGAGACAGTCTAGATACTTATGCGTGCAGGAACGGAGAAAGAATACAATTTCCTGGCGGCTTGTCGTCAGAGGCGACAAAACAACCCACAGCCAGGTGATAGGGCATTGGACGACTAGGTGGCTACCGCTACCATACCTTGTCTAAAGTATGCCGCTATAACAATCTTGACTTGTTATGGCGACATAGTGGCCAGGCCTTAATCTTCCTTTAGAGAGCATCAGTACATTGGTAATACCTTTGACATTACAAATGTCCTTTCCATCAGATGGGCCGTCTGCCTTTCTGCTAAACTCATGCAATTTTAACGTTTTACTTTGCAAAGAGTTCAAAATGTAGTGGAAGATATTTATTTTATGCATTTTAGTTACTTGTGAATGTATTTTTTTCATGACAAAGACAACTGAAAACGAACAAGACACAGAATGACCACCGCCAAGTACTATAACAGTATTAACACTTAAAATAATATATAACAGTTAAGCATAACTAACATTTAGCACACGCTTCCGGGGTCTCATCGGAGCCGTCCTCGCAATTGTTTTTCCCGTTGCACACTTTCGAGATGTCAATGCAAAAATGTTGTTGACTGCAAAGAAAATGCTTTCCGCACATGTGCTCGCAGCCCGCCTCGTCCGTGCCACCAGGACAATCTATCTTGATATTGCAGCTAGAAATAATTGTGCAATTAACACTAATATATTAGTTACGTACAGCTAATTTAATGGAAATAAAACGTAATGAACCTTTAATATTATCATTAACTTAAGTATCTTATTGTAAAAGTTCATCTGCAAGGAGCGCAATACAGCCGTCCTGTTCAGTCGTACGCGTGGTTTTAATGGATTCTTGGGCGGTTCTTTTTGATAAGGCGTTGCTCGTCAGATTGTTCTACTCGCTGCGTTTCGAATACAGCAACAGCCTTATCAAGAAGAACTTTTATACCAAATTTGGTTTCTCTAGCCACCTGCGCTCGCACAGCCGGACTTGACTGACTATATTCTTGTAGTACTGATTATAGTTACACAGAGATTAGAGTTACAGTATTCGTTTTACTTGACAGAACTATGTTTGATTTAATAGGCGAAATCCGTTCCGTGGGGGGATCACGATGTGGACGTGTAGGACTCGCCAGCCTCGTGCTAACCTGTTGGAGGCAGGTTACAACTTCCGAAATACCGGGTAAAACTTTCCATGTCCCTTCCACTTGCTTGCAGCCTTACAGGACCGGGGGAAATGGCAATTAGCTACTCCGCATAAGCCATAACAGCACCTTACACCTTCGAAACCACTGTACAAAAGTCTTCTGTAAGCGACAAAATTTAAAATACCACGAAAAAGGAACAATCAAAAGCTAAAAAAAAAACAAATAAAAAAAAAAAACAAACATGAGTATCTGACCAAATACTGATACAGACTGATGTGACATGAAACTAATTATTCAGTATTCCACTATAATTTATATTAATTATTATTTTTTATATTATTTTAAGCTATATTGTAATCATGATATATTTTTATTATGACATATTCAACTGTAACAAATAAATACTTTGACTTTGACTTGCAGCACTGTGGCCCGCCAATAAGTCCTCGTCCATTGTCACCACAGGGCACAAACACCCTGAGGCGAGACAAGTCCCTCCTTCAGATACCACACTAAAATCAACTCCCACAAGGCTAGTAATCTCAAAACCTGTTGAAGAGACAAAAATGACGTCACAAACATTTATACCACCACCCTGAAGAGAAATCTAACCGAGTAGTAGGCGGTAAGCAGATACTCCTGTTGAGCTCGCAAGCATACTCCCAATCGGCGCAACGAGGCGGCAACGACTCCTATATATGGCAACATATTAATAACCATTTATTACTTTTTTAAATACTACACTATAAAACGTAAAGGTAAAAATATTACGTACAGGTAGGTCACCAGAACCAAACAGTTGGACTAAATATTTGTCTGATTAAATAAAAACCTAATAAAATTATCATAAATAAGCGTGTTAGTAGCTTACTGCACCATAGATTTGCCACCATAGATTTTAACTGATTTTGAATAATGTAATTATATACAGTTCAAGTAAATAAATTGAATTTATTATTATTGACACTCCAAGACCACATAATAATTTCGTTCAGCACGATTATACAGAATACCTCGATTTCAAGTATGACCGGTTCCTCACAGTCTTCTTCATCAGAGAAGTCGAAACAGTCCTGGCGGCCGTCGCAGCGTCGCCGCATCTCGATGCACTGTCGGTCGCGGCACTGGTAGTAGCCTGGCGCACATGTCATGTTCGCTATCGTGGGAAAATGATGAAGAGATATCTAATATTCGGTTAAATAACGCAGGCCGTGCATTAAGCAATGATAATTCCAAATTCAGGATACTTCACATTCGTGCAATAAGTGTTATTTGTCCCATAAGAAAAATGAAGTAATATGTCAGTGAGCAAGCGTGCGAAACGGCGCCGCGCCCCACATCGTATGTATGCTTGTGTGAGTGTGTGTTGTGTATGTGTGTGTGAGTGTGTGCTACACATTAAGGACTTCGTACCTTTTATTGAAGGTATCTCACATTCAGGGCAAGTCACAATGTAAGGGAGTTCATTTCTCATCTAGCGAGTTTACGGCTTATATAATTTACTTACGGCAGTCTATTTCATCTGAACCATCATTGCAGTCGCGATCGCCGTCACACTTCCAAGTTTTCAATATACAGGAACCAGAAGCACACCTTTACATAAACATAAAATGAAACGATACTTTACAAAATTATATTAAAATAATGAAACAACTGAACCTGGCCGTCCATCCCTAGTGTGACTCATATTTTGCAGTTTTATATCAAGAAATTATTAAATTAAAACCACAGTTCCGTAATTAGTCTTATTTCCATTTAAAATGTTTTTTATCAATTCAAACACTATGCTCATACAGAGGTTTTTTTGGAGATTTTCGTTAATGTGACGTGAAATTTAGGATCCCTCCCACCCTTTCACACAAGGTCACACCTCCAGGGCGTTCCATTAGTAGTTCACAACGCCCAAAAAACTCCGTTAGCCATTCCACAAGGCGACCGCGGTCGTTGTGATCGTGGTGAAAACGTCGCTAATGACGTCTAATAACCCATTCACTTGGTTTTACAATTGTAACGCAAGCATGTGGAACGGGAAAAATCGCGGTCGCGAACGTGGTCGTTGTGAGTCTCTAATGGAACTTTACCCTCGTCGACCCCACTCCCCATTGAGGTTTGAGATAATCTATTTATGGCCTCTAGTCTAAATTTTGTAGTAAGTTGCAATTTAGAAGAATGTTTTACTGGGCAGTCTTATTATCTACACAGCAACTTTTGATCAAAGATAAATAATTTTGAATTAGTCTCACATGAACTCAGAGTCGTAGCAAGCCAAGACGTCACAGTGCGACCGATGTTCGTCACTGCCGTCGGGGCAATCGGGCTGGTCGTCGCACAATTGAGACCGAGACACACAGACCGAACCGCTGTGACATTTAAATTGAGTGACGCTGCACTGGTTGAACACAAAGGTGTCGTGATGGTCTGTGTTTTCTGAAAAGTGCAATTCTTACATTACAACTGTAATTATCTACACATGCCTGCTAAATGGCTCTCGCTTGGCTGCTAGGAAAGAGCCAGACAGTGAAGACGGCACTCATGGACGCGATACAAATTTTGAGGAAGTTCTTGTTTGTGAAGCCTCACGCACAGATGACACCTCAGGCCCCAAAGTCTTCCATTTTTTTTATTGTTGATATGATATGATAGAAATTATATAATATTTTATGATATGATAGAGAATGTATGCCAGAAAAGAGGCGCCAAAAAACATACTGTGCAGACTCCGAAGGAAAAACGAGGGAAAGGGAAAGACATGCTGTCTTAGTTTTACATGTGCATTTCTTTCCTTTTCATACTGTGAAACTTAATATTTTTAAAAACCTCAAGTATCCCAGGTGACGGCTTATGGTATTGCAACTGCTACTAATGTACTGAAGGTCTCGAAGGAATTCTACGACACATTTTTTCCACACCACTGTGGTGGGAATACCTCATCTGGGAGGTCATACCAAATCCCTATAAAGCCTAAGAGAAACGTTCTTGTTATGCGGTAGCCTGATAGCTGTTCCTGTTGGCTCAGCAGATATTCTCAAAAATGTTATTAGCTTATAAAAGATTGTGGATAACATTTTAGGAATTTTTGATCACACATTTCTGTGTGACGTTTGAAGTCAGGCTTCAAAGTTGCTTTGCAACAGTTTCCATACTGTTGCAAACTATTGTTTGTACATTTATATGTAGCCCTTAAATACCAGCTGAAACTCGTTGAACCATTAGAACAAACATACCTGTGCTAGTTTTAATATCGGGCATACACGAATTCGCGTCGTTCTTGCTAATGCACACTCCGTTGCAATTGATTTCATGGGCCATGCAGATTGAAGTATTATCCAATAGTTCTAAAATAATTGAAAGTGACGTAAAATAGATTACGCGATTTATTCAAAATAAAGGACTTTAACAATAAAATCTAATCGATGATATGGCAGGTAGTGCCGCTTAGCCAGTTTTTAGTAGCTACTGTATTTATAGCTGTTCTAAAGAGAAGAAGCGGCAAAATATTTCCCAGCTAGCCTTGAATACCAAGCTAAAATGCTTTAATTTAATTTTTTATGTCTGCTTTTGTCTTACAATGAGAACAGTGGAGGGCCAGAATATGTGGAACTTACGTGGACTGTCTTATGACTGAATTGATATGTTGTACTTGTGCTTATCTAAGAATCTATAGGGCAGCAGCTAAAAGAGTAAGAAGGAAAATATAAGACCATCGAACGGATGATCTTTTACTTAAAAATGAGGAGATACCAGCACGTCAGTGAGACATTTAAGATCTGATCATTATGATTTCACTTTTACACTTACCATCACAATCCTCTTCATCTTCTCCATACACGCAGTCCTTCTTACCATCACACCGATTCCTCAATGGAAACACATGTTACTCCTCTTGCAGTACATCTCATGATATCCACATCTCGCTGCCTCCACACATTTCGCACCATTCTTGACCAATCCCAAAGGACATAAGCATTTATATGCCACTGGAATCGTGTGGGGGATATCGTTGGGGATCTGCACACAAATGTGGCTACAAGGATCTTTAAGACAAGGATGTTCTGATGGGCGGTGGACTATGGACGCTGTTTGGAGCAATATTTGGGTGTTGTTAGGGAATATTGCTGAAAAAATCAAATATGAAATTATTATCCTGGGGTTCAAAATTATAATCTCCAGTTCGGACGGTCTTCGGCACTGCTAATTGTACAATCATTGGCACACATGTCATCCTTTAAGACATCGAGCCAGCTTTTCTTCGGCCTATCTCTTCTTGTTCCCCATATAACTTGTTAGATTCCATAAAAGTGGCTTTACCATTTGACTCTCTTATAGTTAGTTTGCTATATTACAAACAAGAAGGCTACCGTGCTTAGAGTTCCATGCACGGTACTTCTGCGTAATTATATCTACACATCCAGCGCAACATTTCTATCTCAAATAGAAAGGACATATAACTACTTTGTGAAGGTATGTGACTTACAAAGGTTCATCCGTCTGACTCGATGCGTTGATTCATGAGCCAACGCCCAGAAAAGTCTGGATGTGCGTCTATCCGTCCAGAACACGTAGGTATCAGTCAAGGCCATACTTGTAATTGTTGTCGACAGTTCTCTGAAGATTTCGCGACCCATGCCTGAAAACGTTGATGGCAAGTTCAGGAATCTCCTTATATTACATAGGAGTAGTGCTCACACTTGTTGGGCCACCTTATCAGCTTCATTTAGTGAACTGTATTAAGAAATGAGCCATACTCTTACTCGAAGATTCCGTCACCACAGTTTATCTTGATATCCTTGGCCTTCGGAGAGACTCCGAAACTCCCTACCTATTCTACTATTTATATATATAATACTATCTTAAGAAATTCTCCAAGGAACCGTTCAGAATTTAATGGATAACTATTGACTTGCTACCACTTGATAATTACTTGCATTAATAATAATAATATAATTAAAAAAAATATAACCTACCCTCAGGATGCATGAATTCGATAAGACCATTGCCTTCGTCCGACACGTAAACAAGATCCACGAGGCTGTCGTATTTCAGACGCACATGAGGACCTGCAAAATAAGGTTAATAATATTAAAATCAAACTTTTATTTGCTTTAAAAAAATGGTCAAGTGCGTGTTGACCATGGATGGTGACCACAATAATGCTTGTTGAGATACCGATTGATTTAAGTCAAGAATTTTGTTTGTATGATGTCAGATGTCATAATGTTGTGTAATCGAAGTTTTCGAGCTTTAAGTACTTCGGGATTTAGCATTGCTCAAAGAGCCACATTTTGCTTGAGGTTGGGGTGGGGAGATTATTATGAGGATCTAAGTGAGACACACCAATAGTCACGGGGTGCCCTGGTCCCAGGGTTAGCCCATAATGACGAGTTGCATTGAAGTACCTATGGCATGCCCCGTAGCTTCTCACCAAAACGTGGAGGGATGGTGGTAGGTTATGAGAATAATCTAGCAGCTTCTATCTTACAACTCTTTTTTTAGCGAAGGTGTGTTCAGAACCGTCTTCTGGGAGTTTTACATACTCTTCAGTTGAAAGAATTCCTGAGGGGATGGGTGAAAATGTTCTACAAGTAGTTATCAAAAAAATTTGGGGGATTATATGAGTGCTGCTTGATGTCGACTTGCTTGAAAATCATTCTAAAACGTGTGTATTCGTTCATTTATACATATATACATTAAAACAAGACTGATCTAAAGACAACTTTGTAAATAACGAATGTATATGCGTCCCTTTTCAACACGCTTTCAACGTCCTAAGCGAAAGGTTAAATGTATTTTTTAATAATTTTAATACGATTATATCGTGTGTCTGCAGAGACCAAGGGCCATAAAAATGGCCCGAACTTTTGTAAGGCTTGCGTTAGACCATGGGAAGGCCAAGGGCCCTTGATAAGTTTAATGTAAATGTGGAGTGACACTGATCGACAATTATCCCTGTCTACACCACACACTAATGCAGCCAAGGACGAGCTCCGGCCAGTGGTAGAATTGAGAACTAAACGTACCGGGCTATTGGCGTGAACTGCTAGTGGTACTAGGGATCTGGGAATATGGGGAGTATGGCGTCTGCCTGTCGCAATGTTCGGGGAACATCAAAAATGAGCAGACTGAGACTCGTCACTCACTGCATGGGCTTGAAAAACTCCATAGAAGACAGGGCAACTTGCGCATGAGTGGTTAAGGGGTTAGAGAGGTGGGCTGCAGGTTCACCGCAGCTACTTCTATGCATATATAACTTCCATCCCTGGAACTTGAGCTTAGCTTTAGCGATCTCCACTTCGTGCCGGCTGGTTAAGGCAAGCACGGAGGTGGGGGGGGGCCTTGCCGTAGACCCCGGAGTCGGGTCCGAGGTGTCGCTACTTACCTAAGGTTTCGCCAAAATCCTTGCTGATGATTTATTATTATATTATTTATAGTTTAATATACCTTTCAATTTATTCATTAGAATGTGATGACGACCCTCTCCGTCCAGTCCAATACTGTCTATGTGGATGATATCGCTTTCTTGACTTTCCACAACCGCAACCAGCATTCGCCTGATAAATTAATATTTAAGCAAACTATACTGATATTTTCATTATTTGAATTAATCTTATTTTTATTTTATAGATGCCTAGTAACAAGGTCTAGGTGCTTTAGAAAGATTTTATTTTTAGTTCGCCTACAGTTTTTAGTTCCAGTTTCAGTTTTTCACTTTCAACTACAGGTCCAGTTGTTTCAGTTTTTGGTTAGTCAATTTGTAGTACGATTTTTAGTTTAGATTCTAGATAGATAGATAACACTTTATTGTACACCATTAGAGAAAACTTAAGAACTAAGTAGTATTAATCTTTTTGGGTACAAAGGGCGGTCTTATCGCTAAAAAGCGATCTCTTCCAGACAATCCGTGGCAAGAATATTCTGATTAGGAGTGGCGATGGTGGTATACATAATTATTGTACGATTACTTACATTTTAATAATAAATATATAAGTAAACTATATAATTATATATACATAAAGAGAAAGAAGGAAAGAAAGAGAATAATTTACCCATATTCAGGCATAACGCAGAAACCAATAGGAATTTCTTCCTCCGGGAACTTGTAGACCATAGCTCGTTGTAGAGTCCTCAGGGATACCACGTCTATCGTGCGATATCCAGCATCCAGTATGTAAAGGGAGTCCGTTGCGTAATCTGAACGAATATTAAATTAAACCATTTATGAACTAGCTATAATATTTTCTCCCCCTTAACGTGTGACGAATTTTATAGTTGGCCCAGTGTTGTTGTTGGGGGGGGGGGGACATTTGGGGGGTAAAATGAAGTCGAAAGAAAGTTTGGAGTTTATTTAAGTACCATTAATTCATCCACAAACACAATTCTCATGACTACAATTATTATATCAAGATATATATTGTTTTGTATTGTTACAATTTGGACCACCTGCATATCTGTTAATAAAGCACATTTTTTACCCGTCGGCTGATAATATTAAGACTGTTTTATGACTGTTTTCTTTTGTTTAATTTGTGTTTAAAAATTGGAAAACAGTCCATTATGCATTGTAATCTTTATGGTAGTCATTAGCCAGGTGTGATTCTAGGAAATTCAGTCCACGTGGTCGAATATTGTATTTGTGCAGTATAAAGCAATGACCCGACGAAGGGGCGAGACAGTCAAGAGATAACCACAAGCGAGACAAGACGTATTTACATTCGATAATCTGTATAGTGACGGACCTTGCGCGGGTTATTGAATCGTGCATTACGTTTGGACTGATTGTGTTCAGTTATATTTGTACCTGTGTTAAACGTGTTTGTATAGTTCTAATAAATTCTATAGTGATTCTAACGGCATTTTAATTTGAGTCCTGCAACTCGTTGCAGTATAGTACCAGTAGTAGTAGTTTACCTTAGAATTATATTCTTACTAGTGAATTATACTTCAATTCAATCGTTCATTTTAATAATTCAATTCATTCGTTCTGTTACAACCCTATCCGGTAAGCACGTATTGCTGAGTCGAACAGTGCATTGACATCGGTTTTCAAAATGTCGATCAGCAGTAATTGCCTATAAATACCAAATCTTTTTTCAAATTCACAGAGTTCTCTTGGTTATGAGCCACAGCCCTACAGCTACGGACCTGGTTTATGCCTGTCGGCTGGATTGCCTGGACTAATACCATAGCGGTCCGGCAGACCTTTGAGGTCCCGTATGTTGAGACTCCAAGTCACCTATTATTCGTAATAGTGAAATAAAAGGGTCCTAATAGCCAAAAGTGTTTTTTTAACATATAAGTGCTCGGGACTAACAGTTCGTTCGTTGCCTATGTACTTACCATAGTCCATGTCCACGACGTTGTCTAACCCGTTGTAAAGTAGGGTGTGTGTGAATCCGAGGCTGTAGTCTGACATGTTGATGTAGTTCACAGTACGGCGTTGCCCATCATAGATGTACAGGGTGTCTAAATTAAAACGTATATACTTCTCGTATTAGAAAGCAATAAAGAAAACGTTTATTTGCCAAATGCGATACAAACAAAATATAAAATAGACGAGACAAAATATGTTTGTAGATGCCATACTAATATATATTGTATGTCTTTCAAGACCACGGGCCCTGACTTTTGGAGGGCTTGCGTGGGGAAGGAAGGGAAGGCCAACACGTAGAGGCCCCTTGACAAATTTAAGGTAAATGTGGCGTGACACTGACCGGCGATTGTCCCTGTCTACATCATAATGAGGATTAAGATCCTGCTTACTTGCACACCAGTAAAACTGGTAAAATGTACGAAACTACGTATTTCTAGAAATAACAACTACATTTATGCTAGAATAAATATTTCATTTCATCGTATTATATAATGCGCCCTAGGACAAGCCCCACTACACTTGCCGTGTAGGACTATTAAGGGAAATGGGGACAAAAAGTACAGAGATATCGGGGTGAACTGCTAGTGGTACTAATATTGCGTCTGCCCGTCTCAACTTTCAAGATTTATTATATAATCTATGACTATAGCTATATAAAATATGATGTATACGTCGTATGTGTAAATATATTGGGGAACTTGTGTTCAGGAATTTGAAGATTATTATTTAAAAGATGTATAATTTCTGTTGAAAATACAATATTGAGTTGTACAATTAAAATTATATTATATTATATTAAGCTAAAAATTTGAGAAAAAACATTCTGAAAGTCAGCTTAGAGTTACATGATCACAGGGATGAAAACAGTACTTTTTGTCCTTGAGAAACTATTTTCCCTACTATCAAAAAATTATAAACTGCGAACCATAAATACTTGTATATGACTTATTTACAACCACTGTTAAACTGCAGACTGCAGCGTAAATTTCAATAGAAAATTATCAACATACATACATAACTTCACGCCAGGTCCCTTGCGGGGTAGGCACGAACAACAGAGCGCCACACAGGCCCATTCTTACACACCTCACTTGCTTCTTTGACATTCATAGCTCTTGTCATGCACGCTCGTCTGTTCTTGAGGCTTCTAACATCACCTTCTGCTAATACATGATCAATTTGATCATGGAAAGTGTGTCGTGGCCTTCCGCGACTTCTGCATCCGTCCACTTTTGCATTGTATATCTGTTTAGTCATTCTTTCATCATACATTCTTTCCACATGCCCGAACCACCGGAGCATTCCTTTCCTTACCTTCACCCCGACACTCTCTTTCAGACCAACTCTCTTTCTTACTTCGGTATTACTAACGCAGTCCGCGAGCGTCACTCCGCAGATTTTGCACAGTGCTCGCATCTCGACCGCGTTTACTCTACTTTCATGCTCTCTATTCCATACCCAACTCTCGCTTCCATACGTGAGCGTAGGTACCAGAACCGCGTTGTGTATGGTTAGCTGGGCAAAAATACCGGCTGGTAGAATACCACAGAAATATTAGATTGTTACACAAGAAGTGAAAGTGACCTATTTAGGAATGAGATAATTTGGCGCACTAGCACAGCGAAGGCGCTAATAGTTCAAGTGCCTAAATAGACCTTTTTAATCTGTGCAGGAACGGAGAAAGAATACAATTTCCTGCGGCCGGGCGGCCTGTCGTAAGAGGCGACAAAACAACCCACAGCCAGGTGGTAGGGCATTTGCCCGATTGGATGGCTACCACCCCTGGTCTAAAGTATGCCGGCATAACAACCTTGAGTTGTGTTCCGGCATTAAAAACCAGGTTCCAGTCTTCCTCAAGAGAGCAGCAGCGCATTTGTAGCACCTTTGGGGTTGCAAATTTCCATAGGCGATGGTAACCATAATGCTTTCCATCAAGTGGGCCGTCTGCCTGTCTGCTGAACTCCTCCAATAAAAAAAACACTACTTTTCATTTGGAATATGAGGAAACTATATAAAAACTGATTAGTGAAATAAACAAATACTTCTATAATGAAATCAGACGTTAAATCCGTATCTAAATCTGATGAACTCATTGAATACGTCACATATGAAATGTCAAGTCAATTTCTCAAAAATCTTAAAAATCTAGAAAAAACCTATTTTAAAAGTATTTAAAAACCAGGAGTACATTGTATACTTATATAAAGATTAAAAAGAAGAAACATTTTACAATGAAAAAGAAAATAAAGCTAAATTATAAAATAAAATAAATGCTTAAAAATAAACTAAATTATAAATAAATTAATATAAAGTATGTAAGAAATCGGGATCTCATTGGAATTAATGTTTTGATGACTAGTTGCAGTGCATATCTCCATATATTCAATATACTCTTTGGATAATCGGGTGCCCTAAGGCAGCACTTAAGGTAAATCCGGCCCTGATCAAAGCGACTTACCCCTGGCGCAATCATAAGCCATAGCCTGCACCCTGCCGATATTGAAGCTGGTGGCATGAGTCTCCGGGTTCCCCAAACTGTTATACTGGATCCTGGTGAACAATTCACCACCTCCCACTATCAGGTACTGGGGGTGGTACGATGCTATGTCTGGAATAATAGATGACACATGTTATATTCTAAAATTATATTATTAAAGTTATTTATTCACTATATACTTTACTTTATATACCTTACACACAAGTTAAAAGTAAAACTATTGTAACAATATAAACGATGATGGAATATAACAAGAAGAGTATAATTGGCGGTCTTATCGTCATGTGTTATTTAATTTAAGAAAATATTGTGGCGAATGATGGTAGATCCATTTAGTTAGTTTTAGAACTTTTAGAAACAACCAGAACAATCTAGAAGTAAAAGACAAGGACGGGTATATTTGCAAAGAGATAGACGATAAACGAAAGAAAGAGATAGATAGATATTAGAAAGGGATAGATCTATAAACGAAAGTTCCCGAACAGAAGGGAAGGAAGAGACAGAGATAGATAGATGGGTTCTAGAAAATTCTTCCGGGTACATAAACAGCGTAAGGCGCGCCTACCGGGCATTTAGAGTTGAGTTCAGTCCAAGTTAGTGCCATACTAAAGAGTTGGAAGAGAAAGTTAATAGAAGACAGGGACGAATTAAGTGGTGAATTTAGTGACCACTTTAATGGACAGATACGCGAAGGAGGTGCGTAGCGTAGTTCGAGAGAGGCACCAGAAGTGATAATATCGGAGGTGGTCTACGCAATATCGGCGACGGTATTGAGGTTGTGACAACTTATCGTCGGGACTGTGCATCGTTGGTCGTGCGTATAGGGGCAACCCTGCAGAGAGTTACTGCGTGCGGCTGTGTAAGTGAATGCTTTTAAATTAAAAATTGGTGTTTTCTTCCAATCCATAAGTGCGTACCCCCGCTGCACGTAACAATATCATTTAAATAATGATGATCTAGGCTTAGTATCCTGCTTATAGTCTTGCGGGATTAAAAGCAGGATACACTAAAAGCTTCCTACAATGTACTAGATTATGTTGTACTAGTTTTAATAATGTTAATTCTGATGTGTGCTATTTGTCTTGTGTGCAATAAAGAATATTTTATTTCATTTCGTTACGTTCCGTTCCGTTCCGTTCTATTCAATACCGATCCGTTCTATTCCATTTTATTCTAAATCATAAGAATATTTGTAACGATCAATTTCTGTAAAGAAATGTCAAACGGTAAACCAATTGAAAGGGCTGTTTTTGAACAAAATCATTTATTTTTCATATATTAAATAAAAATTAGATCCGTGTTACAAATCCGTACTTGTCCATCGGTTATCTTTCACGTGAAATGTAATGAAGAATTTTCCTAAAAGTGAGTATTTTTTCAATTTTTTATGCAAAATATTTAAATTGTGTATATACTAATTTTCCTAAATAAAAAGTCAAACATGCTACGGATTAACCATAGGAAATAGATGGAATAGCGGGTCATTTTATTCTCACTTTTTGAAGTAGTATCGCAGGTAACTACTGTTTAATAACAAACAGGGATCAACTTACGTTCGCATTTATTATTCTTGAGCTGCATCCCCTCAGGGCAGCCGCAGACGTGCGTCGAGTTGGATGTGACAAAGCAGAAATACGAGCACAAGTGACCGTTGCAGGGATTTATCGTATTATTCATCAGCGCTGGATGGTACATGTGCATACCTGAATTAAGAAATTGCAAAATTATCAAGAAACAACAGTATAGATAGTCCTGCGGCAGAATGGTCTGTTGTAAAAGGCGATAATACAGCCGATATGGCATGTCCGTCTGAATGGCTTCCACCTCTAAGAGAACTTGAGTTGCATTCCAGCATCAGTGATAAATTTCCAATATGCACTTCAAGGCGATGGTAACTAAATCCCTCCTATCAGTTGGGAAATCGGCCTGTCGGCTTTACTCCGCAAGAGTCCATATTAAGATAGCCCAAAGGAATCCAAATAATATAGAAAGATTTGTGCTCACTGAGGAAGTTGAAGGCAAAAGTGGTAGACATGGGTCACTGTTTGCGAAAACAGAGAAAGGTAGGATTATCCCGCTCCTTAAAAGGCTAAGTAAATGATAGTAGGCACGATATTTTAATAAAGTCACATTAAGGATATACGAAGGTAGTGTAGGAAAGGTTTTGCTTATCAATGACAGTAAAAATTACAAAGAAGATGTCTTACCAAACACAGGCGAATCTAGGGTGAGCAGGATCTCTCTTTTAGCTTTATTGTCGTGGAGCTTGTCTTTGGTTTGGATGGTGTTAGAGGTCCAGTCGCTCCAATAAACCGTGTTCTCGAACACCGATAAAGAGTATGGATGATGAAATGGTTCTTCAAACAACATCTGTAGAGAACAATGTAAGGTAAATAGTAACAATTTCAAAGCAAAGAAAGGGTTGAAAGGGTTTCTCGCAATAGAATTCATAAAGATTGGAAAAATTAATTTTAGGACAGAAAAACTTGTGCTTTAAGGTACAAAGAAACCTTGTGAACTCACTCCAGTGTTTCTCTATCTGTAAGTCACTGCTGAAAACAAAATAAGGGACACTGGAGGGAGACCAAGGATCCCTTTTTTACTTCCAAGTATATGAACCCGAAAATGTGACGTACAGACAATGATTTTATTAGGGTTCAATTTTTAGCACAATAGCTACGGAAACCTCATAAAGGAGATGAAGTTAGTAAGTATGCAGCGATACGCCTTTTGAGTCATCAGTCACAATACGATAAATGACTCGATTTGCATAGTATTCAGGTAAGAAACATTTAAACTAGTAAATGATGTTTAAAATGATACTTACATAAACATTTTTGGTGCTCAGTACCAAAACACAAATTGTTTTATCGACGTAGTACAATCTGTCGTTGGGAGCATCCACAGCAAGTCCGGTTGGGAATGTTTGAAGTTTATTTACCAGAACTTCAGCGGCAGAACCATCCATCTTCGCTGACATTATCACCGGCCTAGTATGCCAGTCAGCCCAGTACATTTTGCTGAAAGTCATTAGTTTTAATGCAAACATCAACAACAGTATCCCCAGATGAAAATCTTCAAGAAAGCACTCAGTATGAATGATTTTGGAATCAACTATTATGTTAAATGGTGAGTCACGATTCTTGGCTTAATTATACGCAGCGGTAACCGGCAAATCGTTGTACGTATAATAAAACTATTCAACTGTAGTAGGATGTAAACTAAATAAAGTCTTTTGAATGTATGTAAAGACAATTCTGTTCACTGTAGACAATTGAAATATCTCTAGTTCTAAACATTCATAAACAGTTTTGGTGTCTAATCTATAAGCGACGGTATAACTCATTTCCATCAGCTAGACCGTGATTCTTTCTGTTATACTCTAACAATAAAACAATTGAAAATTCAAGATATAATACAGACCCATTTTTGGCATCAAGGGTGACGTATCTGGGATGCCATGTTTGGGTCTTGATTGTGGTACAGATTGCTCCGTCAGTGGTGCATGCAGAGATTGTTCCTCTTTCCGCATCACCAAAATAAATGTTACCACCTAGCCAATCTATAGCAATATCTCCAGGGTCTTCTAGTCCAAGACCAACTATAACCTGAAAATATATTTTTTTTAATATAATCAGCAGACAAAAACTAGCACGTGTCTTGGAGTGGAGCTGGCGTCTCAGTAAACGTAATGTAGGACTCCCTCCAGCCCGGTGGACCGACGACATGCGTAAGTTCACTGGCAGATATACTTCCTGCAGTGGACTTCGATTAGCTGAGGAAGAAGATATACTAGAGTCATGGTAGCTAAGTAGTTAATACACTCCCGTCTCAATTTATGCCACTCTACTAACTTTAGTAGTTAGACCTAGACATTTATGCTAAAACACAAATCAAGGATATAAACGCAGTATACTCTAGTAGTGTCAGAGTGTGACGTGTGACAAACTAGTCGTGGTAGCGTTATAGCTAGCTGTGAGTCCCAAATTCAAAAAACGTTCGTCTCAATCCTGGCCGGAAGGCATGCCCTACTTGGGCCGTTTTCTGACCTAATGTGCATATTGTTACAATTACCACGTGCTAACAATGGTAAGATAAGACATGTGTGAAACGTGCTAAGCCGCCTTGGACAAGCCCAGCAGCGGGACGTTTATGGGCTGTTATTGTATACCCTAGACAAGGATTAGTATCCATCCTGACCACTACCATCTTTAAACTACCGAATGAACGGTAGAATGATGACGAACCAATTACTATGATCTAATAAAGGGAGATATCCTAAATGTTCGCAAAGACAAACAACACACCAAAATAATGTCATACCTGTTTAGATCCCTTTACATCTTCAAGGTGGGCTCTGAAAATCGATTGATGGCCGTCTGCTGTCTCTGACCAATATAGGAACTTCCCGTCATAAGAAACGCCGTGAGCCTGAAAATTAGTGCAGTTGTGAGATGCTTTTTAAGGCTTTGAGCTTTTATAACAGCTAACGGATGAAAAGTATGTGACAAAAATAATATTATAACCAATAACCGAAAAAATGGTTATAAGAACTGGAAAGAACAGCTGTGGACGCGCGTGGATTTGTCTCGGAAAATAACTACTACGTTACTGTTACGAGTTTATCGGGACTCGAGCTAAAATGCCGTTAGAATTACTATAGAGTTTATTAGAACTATACAAACACGTATAACACAGGTTCAAATGTAGCCGAACACAACAAATGCAAACGTAATGCAGAAAGTCGTAATTCAATAAAACGCACCATGTTCGTCACTATTAGAGCCCCGAATGTACACACGTCACGCCCGTGTCATAGCTGTAGCTTGACTGCCCCCTCTCTCCACCAGGCCGCCGTTTTATACTTCACAAATGCAAACGAATCCGCAACACCTGACTAATGATGCTAATGAGCGAGGACAATAAGCTATTCTCCAATAATTAGAAACGTATGCCAATAAATAAGTGAACAAAAAAGATGACAATAAAAGGATTACGATAAGTTCAAGTTACAGTCTCTACGTGGAATTTGTCTTTGTCAGGCCTAGGTTGTAACAATACTTACTTGTTTCATCCCTTTAGCGACTGTAAAGAGCTGCTTCGATTTGATCTTGAGATACTTGATCTCTGTGCGTGTGCTGAAGAACAAAATTGCCTCTGGTCCTGCAGAATGTTGTAAAGTTAGGTAGGAGCATTATTGAGGATTATTACTGCATTTGCCAACAATCTACGATAGGAGTGATGGAATAGAGTACAGTACTTTTATGAAATTCTTCATTGTATATGGACTATCGCGCATTTACCAGATTTTGTTAGGATAAACATTTATGTGAAATTAACACATGTATAATTTAGCAGACATTGTGCTGCTCTGAAAGGCTATAAATCTAGGACCTGATTCTAGTGCCTACCAGTTCCAATTATGAATCTAAACCATCCGGGGACCCAAAACAACCCCACAAAAAAAATCAAAATCGGTCCAGGAGATTAGAAGGATCCTAGATCCTGATCCCAGTGCCACCTACTGATTCTAAGTGTGAATTTAAGCCGTCCGGGGAACCACTAAGAAACCAAAAAATCATCAATGAAACTGGAATGATAAAAAATAGAAAAGCGCAAGTATTACATGTTTATTTTTAAATTTGTTATATTATTTCAGCGAATTCCGCAATTACATTAGATATAAGAATTATGAATGAAGAATAAATAATTATGTAAAAATATACGAAAAACAGTTATGTTGTTTGAAAATTTCAAAAAGACGTGTTGCAATAAAAAAAACAAATAAAAATCAAACCTATCTTTTGTCCTAAGTTGAAAGAAATCCAGCAAATTAAAAAAAAACACGAAATTGGCTGAGGAGTTTCGCAATCCATCGCCGTCAAACACTATGACAGGGAATATTTATATATAGAGATTTACTCGCCTTGCGCAAAGCACAGGTAACCGAATTTATTAAGAGTGTATCCCTCTCACAGGTGCAGACGAAGTGTCCATCGAAGTTGATACATTTGTGGGAACATTGGGGCACGTCCTGCTGGCACTCATTCACATCTTCACACTTGCGTGTCACTGGATTGTAATTCATGGTTGACTCGCGGCAAACGCACGACGGTCCCTGCCGGGTGGGCCTGCACACTGTGTCGTTGGCGAAACATTCGTGCTTCGCGCACATCGTGTGCCCTTTATTGAAATAATGGTACGAATACATTAAACTGGGCAATAGCAAATTTTAGATTCTTGTGCAGTTTTTAGAGACAGTCTGTAACATTGGGATTTAAAAAAAAATAACTATAATAAATAGAATTAAAAACTAAAAACTTGAGAGGTGTCAAGGGACACCCAGATGAAACGAAGTTCCTTTTTTTATTATTTATTATGTACAAAAAACCTGTATACACTCAACAAAAATAATCGTAGCGACACCATACTGTTAAATGCGAAATAGAAAGACGAAACAAAACTGGCTTGCTTTCTATGAGAGAGAGAGACAGACAGAGAAACACGCGCACGCCGCACGGCTTACAACAATAGCAAAAAATGTCGTTACAACTTTTGGTCTTAATTTTTTCCGTCTAGTCCCCTTTCGCAATGCACGATAAGGAACTTCGTGCCAAAAATAAACTAATTAATGAATAGTACAAGCTATTATAGACTGTGTAACAAATCGCTGTCAGATGGGAGCAGTGTCCTAACAGTCAGTACAATTATTTTTTCTTAGAGATTTTTTGCGTTCTATTAGTAGATACGTATTGCAGTAGATGTCACTGTTCTCAAATTGAACACCAAATGAAAGAAAAAAATATGTTTCGTTATACGCAGTTGTTTTATTACTTGTTTAAGAAATGTTTAATATGTTTTTATGTTTTTGCGAGCCATATTAGCTAATAAATATATTTTAAAGTATGTAAATTCTTATCCTCACCTTTTTCAATTTATAAAGCTCTTTTTAACTTTAATTGCTGGATTTTTGATGAATTGTCGATTTACCAAAAACTTATTTCAAAGATGTCAGTTATGTCAAAACCAAAAAGACATTCCGATCGATACGAGTTACACTCGTGAATGTCTGTACTTTTTGTGTTTTGATTATTTTTCGATAACTTTGTTTGATTCCTGGACTCTGAAGACTTCGTTTATCACGTTTATTAGTGTTCTGTGATCACGTTGGACTTACATATGTACCCTGTACACCGATTTGCCTAACGATTTGTTCTCTGATGACTTGGATTATGGCTTCTTTTGAAAGAGGTTGTTGTGTGCCCAGATGCGGTAAAACTTGTAAGTAAGTCATCGTAACGGCACCAGATTAGATGTGGATACAAATGATTTATGAAAATGTATGCCTTTGAATATTTTAATAAAAGGACACATAATAAATCACGCTACCGCTAAATTGTTGTTTTATTTACTAACAAATAAACATTTTTGGAAAGGCTTTTGGAATTGCAGGAGTTAAATTATTAACTCCGCAATTTCCAAAAGTCTAATATAAAAATCAAATAATACTAGACCCTGGACGGCTTTTGCCGTTGAATAGTGTAGTATACGATAGATGCGTTAGTATATATATTATGACTGTTGTCTCTATACCAGTATATATAAAGTACTCTGTGGATGGGAGCGTGCCGAGAAGGCTGGCTGCATTGTCGCGCTGTATGGCGAAAATTAGAAATTTAAATAGAATTTAATTTAAATCAACTGCTATACGTATTTATCGTTTCACTAATCATCGCAGACTCATAGAGTTTGTACGCGTGTTCAAAGTAACTTACTTTGTACATATAAAAAGTTTCACATACCGCATTAATTACTTTTTTATTCTAAAAGACAAGGCGTTAAAATAACACCGTGTCATAAATTACATTACAACGTACACATTTGCGAGAAAACAGTACAATTTGGTAATTAAATAAACATAAATGTCATCTGAACTTCGCAACAATATTTACCGCTTCTAATATGAAAATGGCGCCATCTGCACGTAGTGAAAATTAGATCTACATCTCTTGTCTCATTTTCTCTATAGTATTACAGGGAGACAAATGTATTGATCCAAGCGCTTCCAAGGAGGTTCGATTATTCAGCTTATTTATTTTCGTAATATGAAAGTCCTTGATGGTTCTATTCTTATTTTTTTCACCTAAGTACTTATTTTACTACACACACATACAATAGGAGAACTGTACGTCGTGCGGTAAAATTAGTATTTAGGTGAGAGTACCTGCTTTACCGCACGTTCCATTGTGTGGTACTAATGTACACAGGTTTCGCAAATGATTTTTTTGCGCAAATGTGTTGAAAAAGTATTTCAGTTTTAATCATACGGACTGGTCCGTTTTACGCTCTTGGTTGGAGAGAATAAAGTGCTCGACCATTCTGATGATACTGTAACAGCAGAATTGGAGCCCAGATGTGTAAAATCAATAAATGTCACTGTTTGCTGCTGCACTTACAATTAGCTAAAGAAGCGTCCTCATCGCTGCCGTCCTTGCAATCCTTGACACCATCATACATCATGTCCTCCGGCAGACAGAACGACGAATCATTGCACAGATGATACAGCAGGTCGAACTTTTCGTCGTATCTGTTGCAGAACGCAGAGTCCAAGTAGCGGTGGTTCACGTGGCCTATCAACAAAGAGGTTTAATAGACAAAGAAGAAATAATTTAATGAATGAAAATCCTTCATCTTTTTTCTGTATTGATGATGAATTTTCATAAATCATATATACTGCCGGCCAATCCATTCTTGCATCATTTTAGTCAGACGACTAAGCGCTTTTCATTCCTAGTACCACTTTCCCCCACTATTAAACGACATGTATTATCCCCGCAAATTGCTATTGCACCTGGCCGCCATTTTGGTGACGTAATCGTAGCCGAACACTCAGTAATGTTAGCATCACTGGCCGGCGAGTACACGTACATATCGAGTTGCGGATGACGTCACGTGAATGTTAGTTTGATAAGGTTCTAGCGCATTACCAATTTGCGGGGATAATAGGAATTTGAATGACTTACGGCACAGATCCGTGTTAACCTCGTCACTGTAGTCACTGCAGTCGTATGTCCCGTCGCAAACCCATATCTGGGATATGCATTTGCCATCACCACACGTGAATCCTTTGCATGTTGACTGGGGATAAAACATATTATAGTCTGGTGGATGTCTCACGTGATCAAAAACATGGTCCATACCTCGGGCAACGCATCAACGTTGCCATTCAGCGGGGTAATGTGGCCAGCCTTTTGGGCACGTTTCCAGCAGTTTAGTTTAATTTAGAACATGCTGCGCATAAATATTTATTGTTTGAAAAGTAGATAGATAACACTTTATTGCACATACAGAAATGAACTTAAAGACTATTATTATATCTAGTTATGTTACAAAGGGCTGTCTTATCGCTAGAAATCCGATGATCTTCCAGACAACCCCAAGAATTAACTGAGATGATAATTTCGATGATGGTATCACGTAACATATCGTTCGAACTACCCACATTTTAATAATAAACACACAAATGATATATATGTAGAAATTTTATATATTACATTAATATATACTTAATATACATATCTACAAAATATATAAATGAATTCAAATATCATATTCCAACGATAGGTAGTATTTTTTTTATCATAGTTTTAAATATCGCTAGCGATTTTGCTTCTCTGATAGTAACAGGAAGTAATCTCTACTTAAAATTATGCAGTGGAAGATTCTGAAACAGAATCAATGATGTATATTTCAAGAATTAGTTTAAAAAATTGAATTGAACAAAATCCTTAAAGTAGTTTTAGATATAAAATTCGAAGACGTTTCACAGATTGAGGTTAATTTTATTGGTAGGGATGCTAGTTCTTCAATAAACGTGGTCTGAAGCAGTTTTTTTTTGTTAACGCATTTTAATCCGCACGTTTATATCCGTGCAGGAACGGAAAAGAATACAATTTCCTGCGACTAGGTGGCCAGTCGTAAGAGGCGACAAAACAACCCACAGCCAGGTGGTAGGGCATTTGCCCGACTGGATGGCGACTACTCCGGGTCTACAGTATGCCGCCATAACAACCCTGTGTTGTGTTCCGGCATTAGTGACCAGGTTCCAGGCTCCCTAAAGAGAGCAGCAGCGCATTCGTAGCACCTTTGGTGTTGCAAATGTCCATAGGCGATGGTAACCGCTGTCCATCAAGTGGGCCGTCTGCCTGTGTGCTGATCTCCTGCAATAAAAAAATAAAGGGAATGCCTTTTCTTGCGACACACTCACACGCCATAGATACGGGAGGAGGCCAACTGTAGCGCCTAGTGCCGCCTGGACGTGTGTGTATGGAACTTTAGTATGAATACCATACCTAACCCAATGAAGAGAAAGGCGATGAACTACCCACTAAACCAGTGCTTTTCAATCTTTTTGAATACACGACCCCTTTAAGGTTGAAAAATTTTGGCGACCCTCTTGGGTCACAGACAGACAAAAAGTTATTAATATAAAAGACTACGTTTTTTTTTTTCCTTTTTACTTATTCATTACTAGCTTCTGCCCGTGACTGCGTCCGCGTGGAATAGTTAAAACAAAGTAAGATATAAAAAACCCCCGATTTTGAAACATTCTTCATTGGTGCTCCGCTCCTATTGGTTTTAGCGTGATGATATACAGCCTATAGCCTTCCTCGATAAATGGGCTATCTAACACTGAAAGAATGTTTCAAATCAGACTAGTAGTGCCTGAGATTAGCGCGTTCAAGCAAACAAACAAACTCTTCAGCTTTATATATTCAGTATAAGATTAGGGCCTTATACTATGTAAAGTACGATGTAGAAAATAATATTACTTTTTCCCTTTTGTCGGCGACTTCCAAGCAAGGCTCTGCGATCTCCTTAGGGGTCGCACAGTTTGAAAAACAATAAAACTATAAATATAAATAAAACTACCTGCGTCCCGAAGGGAGAAAACACTTTATAAGAACGCCACAAGATCTATGACAGAGTTACTGCACCGTGATGCTCTATTCTGCAAGATGGGCACAACCCAGGGACGCAGGGCTGCTTCACTACGTATAGCAGAAGTAAAGGGAGACAAAATGTCTACTGTAACTCACATTTACAGTTGCCAGTTGAGTGATAGTGCAGTTCATCTCATCACTGCCGTCGTCGCAGTCGGTATCGTTGTTGCAGATCAACACCCTGGGAATGCAACGGATCTGATCCTGGCACATATATTCGTGGGTTTCGTTGCATAACGTTGCGTTTGGATGATTATGTACTGTGGACAATTTTAATTATATATAAATACTCGTAACTCTCAGGCGCGACAGACGTTGTCCTGCCCTTAAAAAATATAGAACCAGATTGCAGCGCCACCTACTGGATCTAAAGTGACTATAAAAAATCCGAGACCCACTCAAACAGACACATATAATGCGTCATCAAAAGCGGTCCAACGGCTTAGTAGTACAATGACATATACAATTATAAAATATTTATTGGTATAACTTTAAATTATAGCGCGCAACGATAACAGTCTAAGCAACGAAGACACAAGAAGGCCGAATAGGGGAAACAATTCGTGTGGAAGCGAATTTTGGCAGTCGTAGAGAAAGGTGTCTTGAACAACATACTAAAGGTACTGATGGGTAGGGGTGGAGCTAAGGGAGGGGGAGGGGGCAACAAAGGTTCCAATTTTTAGTTTTTTGCGAATAACTCAAAAACTGTAATCAACAGCAAAAAGTATCCTATAAATAAATTCTCTACAATAAAGGTAAATAAGCTTTTCGCTGGGATCAATACTTATGGAGATATGAAGGGGGGAAATGGGGCAATTTTAAAAAATCGATTTATACTGCTAAAAATCAAGTTTCAATTATGAATTAACTATATTCAGACTACGTATTACTGAATTTAAAGGATGCAATGCATAATTATACAGATTACATACTAAAAAGCATTTTAGTTTTAAAAAGTTACGGGGCTCAATAGGCCTTGTGGCTCCACAACGGCAGTTTTAGGTCTAAAACACCCCGTACAGCAGGAATGTAAAGTACAGATAAATTAGTGTCGATGTATGGAACTTACAGCACAAGCTTTCATCGGAGCCATCTTGACAGTCGATATTGCCGTCGCAATACTGATGGTGGTAGATACAGCCGCCCTCCATGCAAGGAAACCTGTTCTCGCCAAGGCACTGCCCTTCATAGATCTGCATTTCATCGACGAACTGAGCCGAGCAGGCCACAAGACACGCAGCGATGATGACCACTTGAAGATTCATTCTTACTGTGGATAAAAAAATATGTAAACAGTTGAACAGGCAAAATTATATATGCATTATTATGAGTATATATACACAGATGAAGCTTAATAGTTTCTAAAAATGTGTAACGAAATGATGAAGTAATTGAAGATGAAGAATTTTTGAACTTATGATATAAAATTTAATAAAACTACGTTTTAACTATTTTAAACGCGGTAATTTATTTTTATTATTCCGACGTTTCGGCAACTTGCTTAATTTGGGAAAATATAATGAGTGTGTTTGTCTCTTATTATGTACACAAAAAGAAATCTTCGTGCACCAATACTTAGCGGCAACTCTCCTGACAAATTTCATCCATATCGATCTAGTAATTTCTGATCAATATTCTCGTGACCTACAAAGATCGTTGGACGAACATCAACGCCCATTACATGTAACCATAATCAATCAGATGTCCAATGTCCATGTTAAAATTACGTAAACCACGTGTTGTTATTGTTATGCCTTAATTTAGTTCACCTGTTATAATAAAGTAATCTACTGAGATTATATAATAATTTACATTCTCATTTATTTGTAAATATAACGTTTGTAAATAAAAGTATTTAAATATGCTGATGTGTTCACCAGTTCCTCCATTTTGAATAATGTACCGACCTCAAACTAACAACTTTATTATAAATATTTTCGGCAATATAAAGAATAATGGTAATACTTACTGTTATTCACGTTGAATCTTCATCTGTTTAACGAGTGGCTAAAAATATAGCTATACCCTTTTGAAAATTATTGTAATTACGAAGAACTGGTCTAGCGTGGCTGACAGTGGATTGGAAAAGAAAGAAAGGAAATAAAAACGGATGTACGATTTCAATAATCACAAATCTACCCGCAAATATTTCTCACCCGCCGCTCACATTAAATTATGCGTTTTGTTCATACATTGACAATCAATTCTATTCGATTTATATAATATCACCCACTGAGACACTCGGGCGAGATTTTGATATATTTGTTGACTAGTTTCTCACAGCAGAAGAATCAATTACTTAAAATCTTGTATTTAACCCAGAATCCAACAATATTTTTTAAAAGTTAACATAATGAACTAAAAATATTCCGGAACTGGTTTAATATTGACATTTCTTTTATGGAAATTATGTCAAAATTTAACCGATAGTAAGGCTAATGAATGGTCGGTAAAATATGGGAACCCGCAGTTAGTGAAATGGGACTTTAGGAGCAAGTTAAAATTGGCAGGAATTCCATTTTCAGGTGTTTTCTAAAATTTGAATAATTTTAAAGAAATTGGGAAAATGGTTTAAAAGCCCTTAGAGCCAATCCCGTAATTTTTATTCTCAAATTATTAATTTGTGTTGCTGTCACATAGGTCAGAGTCCAACTTTCTTTTAAGTTTTTATATAAAGTTTTCATTTAATTTTACAAATTATTTGAACAAACGGGTTGTCGTAAGAATCTCCTTTATATTATTTAAATATTCAGTAGAGTATTTGTGCAGCCATGGCATCTCAGGTTGCAAAATCCTTGGTAAAAGTGTCCAATGTACGGTCTACGGCTAAGTTCGGTGAGTATTTTATTTTTATCTATATTTTAACTTAACTAAATAATTTGTTTATCTCCTTACACCATACTAAAATAATCATAGAAATGGATGAGAAATATTTAGCGTAGTTTTATAGAATTAATGTATAAACATGCGGAGGTAAACTTTGGACCTGTTTATTGGCATAACCAGACTTTTCCGCAATTTGTTGCAAATTAAGCAAATTATAAACATTAGAAAGAACATTATAAGAATTGCATTATGCATTTAATTCACCAAACAATAAAATATTTACTGGACTATTAGTTCAGAGTACACACCACAGAGTAGCATTAATTTTTTTTTTTTTATTAAAATTCCTATCATCTTATGTGAAAATATATTTGCAATTATAATATCCCGAGCTTTATACGCCCCTTTTCGTATTGGAACTTTATTTCTGTACATCAGAAGAGCATTTCCCACAAAAAAATATAGTATAATATCTGCCGATTATTATACCCACTTTACATCATGTGGGTCGTTTGCCTGCTTTAGGCAATTAATAAAAAGGTCAGTAGCTTTTGCCTGTGGCCTCGTTTGCATTAATGTTACCACACAGGTACAGTACATTTTCCCAGGATAAAAAGTAGCCTCTCTGCTAAGCCAGACCCATAATCTATCTTTGTGCCAAATGTTATCCAGATCTTTTCAGTCATTATGGCATGATTGAGTAACAAACACTCATCCAAACTTTCACATTGATAATATTAGTGTAGATAAATAAGAAGAAAGCATTTTAGTAATAAGGCTACTCATTGTATGTTTCATTTTTATTTATTTATTTATTAACTTACAAACATCACTATCACTACATTTGTCACCAATACGATAGTGTGGACAGATACATAATATATTATATATACATATTCCATCATCATAACATATAATATAGTATGCCGTTCTTATAAATTCAGTAACAGTACAGATAAAAATGTCAATTTGTTGACATATCTTGTTCTTGTTGATTTTTATATACTTTGTTAAAATAAAGAGTTATTCATCTAAAATTATAAGCTATTATTGCAGACACTGCAAGACGCGCCTTGAGTGTTGGTGCAGTTCATCAGCAGAAGAAGTCTCTCCCTGACCGCACTGGGAAGAATGTAGTGCTGGTGGATGGTGTCCGTACACCCTTCCTTGTGTCCTTCACTGACTATGCCAAGATGATGCCCCATGAGCTTGCCAGGCATTCACTGCTGTAAGATTTGATTTCCTTATATACTAATAATGATACACATATCATTTCTTTTTTTAATTTTCCAGTACAAACAAGATTGTTAAAATTTTACATGGTTTCTATTTGTTTTCTTTTAAATATCTTTATCAGGGAATTTACTGAGTCTGTATAGATGAATTTTTATAGGAAGGTCTAATCTTTATGGTGCTATACAATTGAGTAAAAAAATTAACCTATGAACTATCATAGTATATCAGTGTGAAATAGCCTTGAATTAATTGCATTTCATAGATGAGTGAGAGTTCTAAAGGCCCACTTCCCTTATTCCATCTTCCCAATTCAATCCACCTATTTTATTCCTTTATGTCATTCCTCCTATTATGGATGTGTGTTCCTTTACTGTCACATAACACCCAAAATGCTCTATCTGGCGAAAACATCACTAACGATGTCATCATTTTCAATCACACAGCGCTCACAACGTCCCATGTCAAGAAGTTGATCGAAGTGGGTGTTGACAACAGAGCATTCATTCTCTCTATCTCTTGACATTGAAAAAGGCGCGATTTTCAAATCAACCAATGACATTTATGTATTTCGTCGTTATGACATGAATGCCCCATAATCCGTTCCACTAAAGTTTAGGATTATAATGTCCGCAAGCTAGTAGAAAGGGAAAAATGACAGTTGTGAATGTGATCATTATGAGTCCCTTCTGTAGCTTACATCCACTCTATTCATATTAAAGACTGGCAGCATATTAACTTCAACTCTGGTGTTGCAAGTGCTTAGGCAAGTTAACCACTTTCACTAGATAGACTGTTCTATCTGTTTGCCACCTTTGGAAAAACGAGGTAAGGGTAGGTTGTCATACCTGTGAGGGTTAAATACACCACAACAACTAACTTTTAATGAAAATAATACGATGAGTCGTTGTACTCTAGATGCATTTACTTGGTTCATTAATTTAACCCTAAACATAGTATATAATATGTACAAAAATCTTGATCAAAAGTGCTATGTGAAGATTAGTAGAACCTAAACAGGTTTGTAGATGCTTCTCTGAAGGTTTCATATGATTTCTGTATTGGCAGATTTCGGCACATACATGGTACCTACTACTCACTTTTAACCTTGCTTAACATGTAACAATAGATTATTCCATGTATATGATGTGACATAGCATCATATTACATAGTTTTATGTGATAATTTTAACCTATTAAATTCTATTGTGAACAGAGGCTTACTCCAAAAGACTGGCATATCAAAGGACATAGTAGACTACATTGTGTATGGTACTGTAATCCAAGAGGTGAAGACGTCAAATATCGGTCGTGAGGCAGCCCTAGCTGCTGGCTTTAGCGACCGCACTCCTGCGCACACAGTAACCATGGCTTGCATATCCTCCAATCAGGCTATAACAACAGGTATGGGTTATTGTGATAAGAAAATCGTTGTATGTTAGCGAACATGAGTTGGATTGGCTCTTCCCTTGATGGTATAGAGATCATGTAGTAATTTATTGAACTAATATGTTTATGATGAGCCTTATTTTGACCATACTATATATATTCACTAAAAAGTTAAATGATGCTTGTGGAAACTTGAATATCCGGCACTTGGTTATATAGAAATGTGATCATCCTTTATAGTGTCGTGTCGTGTCAAATTCATGTCTCCACGGACATATTTCATGATTAAGGTTGCAGCAGTATTTTAGTAATTTAAGAAAATATGTAATTTCTAAATAAACATGCGTTTTTGGTTATATGTTTAAAATGTTTTTGTTGTGTTCTATAATTACCGAGCAATATGTATTATGCAATATTAAGTACAAAAATTGCCTCTCTTCTTTCATTCAATTATCCGGATTCATAATTAATAATTATTATGAATCCGGATAATTATTAATTATCCAAAAACTCTAAAAATTTGCCCCATTAATCGAGTCTCTCTAATGCGTTGCCCGAGGTCTAAATCAGTCTTTTAGCCACGTGAGACATCCACCAGACGTTTCGCTATGTCTCGATTGTGCGCCTCAGGTCCCAGGGTCTCGACCCCAAAAGCCGCGCATATGTAGCCATTTCCGCTGGCTGAGTATTTGCGGCGTTTTAGGGTCTCCTGTTGTGTAACAGCTGTACTGGCAGACATGCTATTGAACGAAATGAAGTATTTATTCTTGCATAAATGTAGTTGTATACAGATGTTATTCCTATTAATACATGCATACATAACTTCACGCCAGGTCCCTTGCGGGGTAGGCACGAACAACAGAGCACCACACAGGCCCATTCTTACACACCTCACTTGCTTCTTTGACATTCATAGCTCTTGTCATGCACGCTCGTCTGTTCTTAAGGCTCCTGACATCACCTTCTGCTAATACATGATCAATTTGATCATAGAAGGTGTGTCGTGGCCTCCCGCGACTTCTGCATCCATCCACTTTTGCATTGTATATCTCTTTAGTCATTCTTTCATCATACATTCTTTCCACATGCCCGAACCACCGGGGCATTCCTTTCCTTAACTTCACCCCGACACTCTCTTTCAGACCAACTCTCTTTCAGACCAACTTTCTTTCTTACTTCGGTATTACGAACGCGGTCCGCGAGCGTCACTCCGCAGATTTTGCGCAGTGCTCGCATCTCGACTGCGTTCATGCTCTCTATTCCATACCCAACTCTCGCTTCCATACGTGAGCGTAGGATTAATACATGGTTTAGTATATTTTAGCAGTTTCACAGGTGTGTAAGTAAGCAGGATCTTAATCATGATTATTTAATTAGTTATTTGTTATTTATTTTGCCAATTAACTTTTGTTCAACTAAGTCGTATTTATTACATTTATTTATTAATTAATAATATTTATTACTTTTATTAATTATATAGATGTCTGTTTTTTTATATTATTATTTCATGTTATCATTTCTGTTTATCAATTATTTAATTAAATTATGTATTGATATTATGTTTCTAATTTGTCGTTAAGGAATTCGTTTGTGGAATAATATGATTTGCCTATTAATAATTTCTTTACTCTTGTTTTAGATATAATAATATGTATTGTTCTAGTGGCTGGAAGATGGGGCACTGCCAAAGTATCGACGCAAGGCTAATAATATTTTCATTAGTTTAATTACTATTAAATTCCAGTATAGAATACATACATAAATACAAAATACACTAAAAAATATGTTAATTAAAGATTGATAATTTCTTGGCATAGGTGTCGGGATGATAGCAGCCGGTGCGTACGACGTGATCGTGGCGGGCGGCGTGGAGTTCATGTCTGATGTTCCTATCCGTCACTCGCGTAAAATGCGCTCGCTGCTCCTGCGCGTGAACCGGGCCAAGACGCCAGCGCAGCGGCTGTCCTTGCTGGCTTCGATCAGGCCGGACTTCTTCGCTCCTGAGGTATGCTTCCAGTCAATAGGCCGAAAATTTTCATCATCTAAAGTGCCCCGGAGACAGTCATTCGCAATTCGGTACTTGACAGTATTAAAAATATATGCTGATTTTAATATATATATATATTTTCTTACCCATAGAAGACGGTGATCTGGGCTCAGTATTCTACTTATAGTCTTGAGGGACTATGGGTAGAATACAATACAAATAAGTTAAGTTTTCTTACATTGTATTCAATAGTATGTAATTTAAATTTCTAATTAATAAAAATTGATAATCAGATATATATCGTAGATTACGATCTAAATATGACAAAAATAAATTGTTTTAACTAAAATATTCAATATTGATTGATATTTTTGAGAAATAAAATTGTTATATTGCAGCCATTAGCCACGTGACAATGAACGCCGATCAGAGCGCGTGACGTCATAGGGTGTAAAACACGAGAAGTAATCAATGACTTTACAGATAACACTTCAACGAAACAGATGTTTGTTTTGCACACTGTGACGTCATGCGAGACGCCATGACAGCTTGACGCGTTTTTGTGACGAAATGTTAAAATATTCACAAAATTGCTAAATTAAACATGTTAATGTTGTTTTTTTGCTGAAATATAGACCATAAGGCTCAAAATAAACCTGTTTTTCAAAAATTGACAATTACCACCTCCTGCTACTGCAGTGCTCACCTCCGATATGGCCGCGTGTAGCTCGCTTCCGGTTCGTCTCTCGAACTACGATACACACCTCCTTCACTTACTGACCTCTAAACTTTTCACTAAATTCACCACTAAACTCTTCTTCCAACTCTGGTATCGCACTTGTCACTTGGCTGTCTTGAACCGAACTCAACTCTAAACTGCCCGGTAGGCGCGACTTACGCTGTTTATATATCCGGAAGAATTTTCTGGAATCCATCTATCTATCTCTGTCTCTTCCTTCCCGAATCTTCTGTTCGGGAACTTTCGTTTATACATCTATCCCTTTCTAACATCCATCTCTGTCTTTCGTTCATCGTCTATCCCTTTCTAAAATATTTCCGTCCTTGTCTTTTCCTTCTAGAATGTTCTAGTTTTTTCTAAAAGTTCCAAAACTAACTAGGTGGTTCCACTATCATTCGCTACAATATATACCCCTATATCGCGTGACAATGCAATAATATGGTACCATGGAGCTGATCTGATGATGGAGTGTGAAGGTGGCCACAGGAACTCCTGTACTAAACAAGATAGACCCGTCGTGTTTGGGCTCGTTTTAAATGTCTTGGCTAGCACTCTGCTGCTACATGATGTCCACGATCTCAAAAGCTTGTATTTAAAAATATTTTTATAAAGCTTATTTTTCATATGTGAAAAGTACCCTAATGAATTGCCCAGTTGCCAGCGGTGGCGGAGTTTTCTTCGGGGGAGACGATGGGCCACAGCGCGGACAGGCTCGCGGCCGCTTTCGGGGCGTCGCGCAGGGAGCAGGACGAGTACGCGTTGCGCTCGCACATGTTAGCCCACGAGGCCCAGCAGAAGGGCTACTTCACCGACTTGATACCCGTCAAGGGTGAGTCATACTTACAAAGTAAAAAATTACTTACACTTTTCTTTATCTTGCTGATACGTAGCAGACAGGCTGCTTACTTACGTATATATCGAGTGTTAACTATTTTGTACTACAGCAACACTGGCGCGATGCAACAGCAGCGCCACCTCTTTGTCTTCCCTTCGCATTGTCTACATGTATCGTATCAAACTGCTCTTACGCAATAAATCATATATGTTATCACAAAACTAGTGTGTGTAATTGGAAATCTCTCAGAACAATCCCCTACATCGAGTGTCAGCCAAATCGGTCCGAAAGTTTTCCGTGAAAGCGGAACAAACAGACAAGAGTTACTTTATTTAGGCACATATTATTGATGGTATTATGAATGTGATATTTTTAAATGTAACATTTATGAAAAAAAAAATTTGGACATAATCAATAATTAAAATGAAATTATAATTTAATAGTACTTCCAGAGAGCTGATGGTGATATAATTATGTATATTAATATTATAAAGCGGAAAGATTTGTTTGTTTACTATTGAATAGGTTCCGAAACCACCGGACCAATTTGAAATTATTATTATTATTTTTTATTAAATACCCGTGCGAAGCCGGGTCGGGCCGCTAGTATTTAATAAACTAAAACTTTAGTAACCTTAATGTATACAAGTATTTACATAAAGGAATATACAGTGAGCTACATAGCAAAATTGTAAGAGAAGGACGGACAAAGCAAAGCGAGACTTCCCGTGTGAGAGGGATGCAGCTATCTATTCATATAATAAAACTGTAGAGGTCGAATTACTGTACAATGAAAAAAATATGCTAAAAACCGAGTCAGGGGGATGTAATAAGTGAAATAGAACTAATTTAGGTTTTTTTTCAATTTTTTTCTTTCTTTGTTGGTCTGTCTGTTTGTATGAGCTAATCTCCGAAACGACTGGACCGATTTAAATGAATTTCTGTATGGTGGTAGCTTATATCCCTGATCAACATATAGCATACTTTTGATCCCGAAAAATCAAAGAGTTCCCGTGGGATAGTTCATAATTTACTATTTTTAAACTATTTATATTGCACTGATGAAATATGTCTCCTCGGCCACGTGACTGAATTTGCTAGAATCACACCTGGCTAATGACTGCCATAAAAGATTACAACACACAATCGGTTGTTTGTCTAATCACAAGTTTTAAACACAAAGTAAACAAAAGAAGTCCAAATGCCGAAAAGGTAATAAAATGTATTTCAAGAGGGCTACAGGTGTGAATTTGCCTTTCTCCGCACCTCGTTCGTAACAATATCAGCACGCTAAGACCAAAAGGAGCGTTGCACCAATGAAGAATGTTTAAAAAAACTGGGGTTTTTTTAAACCACGCGGACGAAGCTGGTTTTAAATATGTTTACTACCCAGTTCTGTATTGTATGAAGCATGCATAAATGCAATTATTGTTATGACAGTGGACGGCAAAGACGGTGCCGTTGAGAAGGACAACGGCATCCGAGTGTCCACTCCGGAGCAGCTGGCCAAGTTGAAGCCGGCCTTCATCAAGCCCCATGGCACCGTGACGGCAGCCAACGCTTCCTTCTTGGTATGTATACAGGGTTCGATTCCTACTGTGGTCAATTTCGGAAATTATTTTTCTCCATTATTGTAATGGAAAACTCCAAAGGAGGTGGCGATTAAGTAGGTTACAGCAAGACAAAACAGTATTTAATCGATCCGCTAGAAATCTGAAAGTAATGCTTCGCGAGAATAGAGACTATAAATTCCAGCAAAAACTAACATCCCTATCAGCCACTATTGTAGAAAATTACCAAAAGTTTTAAAAGGCCTCGGCACTCTGTCCCACCACTACGACTACCAAGTGACCGAGCTCCTTTATTTTGAATTATAAAATTGAACATTTAAAAAAAATTCAAGGTTTTCATGTTCAATAATACTTTGAACGAAAATTTACTTGAACAACGTACATTGATTAATTTTTGAGATACTTTCGAATAAATTTATTTTTGTATGCAATAGCCAAATGAGCTTTGGCCTTCACCGCTACGTATCCTTTACAAGACTTTGCTGAATTAGAAAGAAGAAAGAAAGAAATAAAATAATTTTATTCAAGCCAAATTACATTGGTGTAGTGTAGTTACAATTGTTTACAAAAAAATATTAAAACTAACAACATAATCTTGTCCTGAAAGGGGCATCAGACTCAGCATAATGCTGGTCTTTTAAAACCAGCGCTGATCTTCCGCTGAGCCCATAAGGTACTTGCACGGCAGACATTACATCATTGCAAAGCATCGCATCTTAAATAATATACAAATACATATTTAATTTTATTTTATTTATTAAGGACAATAAACAGATATACACTAAAGTTACATAAGAAAAAAAAAGGTAAATAGTACAAAGTCAGTGTTTATCCTACTACATTATCCACGAATATCAAGATGGTAGTGTACAATTTGTAGAGGAAAACGGAACAAATACAATTAAAACGCACACACACACACACACACACACACACTCTCACTCTCTTACTCTCACTCTCTCAATTAAAAGAAACAAATCAACACGCTATATATACACATAAATACACACATCATACTTAATATATCCAAAAAATAGTGAAATAAATAATCATGAATAAATATATAAGTGTTGTATATACGAGTATTGCAAAAGTTAAATAAAAGAATCGACATAACAATTAAATTAAATACCACTTGTGTCATGTTTTAGATCTTGTTGTGAAAGTTGGTGCTCTTTTAAAAATATCTTTAATTTAGTTCTGAACCCACTGAGATGTTGCAGATTTCTAATGGGTGGTGGAATATTATTCCAGCACCTTGATGCTGCGTGTCGAAAGCTCCCGCGAAAGCCGGCTGTAAAATGGCGTTGCGAAGCAATTATATTTTATTTCGTTCATAAATAAGGAAATATCATTTTCACATCAATTTGCTACATGAAAGTCTAAGAAACTAAATTATTTACAGACCGATGGCGCTTCAGCCTGCCTGATAATGTCTGAGGCCAAGGCTAAGGAGTTGGGGCTCAAGCCCAAGGCTTACCTTCGCGACTTCACCTACGTGGCACAGGTGAGTCCTTTAAAACGATTAAAGATAGTTGTTATTGTCTACATAATTACAACTATTTGATAACATAGTGGATTCGCGATTATCCGGACCTCGGTCGTACAGACTCGCGATTATCCGGACCTCGGTTATAAAGTTTCGCAACTATCTGAACCTCGGTTATACAGATTCGCGATCATCCGGACCTGAGTTATACAGATTCGCGATTATCCGGACCTCAGTTATACAGTTTCGCGGTCATCAGTTAGTTTATATTTTCACTATAAGTAAAGGAATGTTGGTTAGGACCCCGTGGACCAGCTGCTCCTGGGGCCCGCCTACGGCATCCCCAAGATCCTGGACAAAGCTGGCCTCAAGATCAGCGACATCGACACCTGGGAGATACACGAGGCGTTTGCCGTGAGTACAAAACAGATTTAAATAGTTGTACTATTTAACCAATGGTGTTACACACTGGTCCGAGGATATCACCAGTGAACTCGCACCTGTGTGTACACACAAGAATAAAATTGTTTATGCCTAGTCTATGGTCAACTGCCTTTTAAATTCCCATTCAGAATGTCAGAGAATGTTTATATAAACAGGTATTATATAATATTTTCTTAAGTTTTCGCGACTTGTATACATAATAAAACTACATTTTAACGGTTTTAAGCGCGGTAATTTATTTGATTTTGCCACATTGCCATATTTGATGTGACCACGGCCACTGAAAAGCGGCCGAAACGTCGGATAAACCAAAATCAAACAAATTACCGCGCTTAAAACCGTTAAAACGTAGTTTTATTAGGTATGTATATGTATATAGAATATCCCATAGGTTTATATAAATATAAATCTATGGAAAAAAGTATTATTTGTATGTACTGTCAAAATTATTGTAAAAATCATTAAATTTGAAATGTATAATATACTAGCTGTCCCGGCAGACGTCGTCCTGCCCGGTAAAAAATAAGGGTTGATCGTAGAAGAGTGAAAATTGAGGATTGTATGTATGTATTTTGTATGTTGTATCATAAAAAAATAGAAATTAAAAATTTTGTCTAAAAAATAAAAATAAAATATTTAGGGGTGGACTACCCCTAACATTTAGGGGGATGAAAAATAGATGTTGGCCGATTCTCATAGATACCGGATAAGCACAAAAAATTTCATCAAAATCGGTCAAGCCGTTTCGGAGGAGTATGGCAACGAAAACTGTGACACGAGAATTTTATATACATACATATATATTGTTTGAATAATATTTACTTCTTTGAAGACTTCCTGTTCACTTTCTTTAGGTAAATATTACCATAGCGTAGGCAAAAAATAATATCAAATATTCAAACAATTACAATAAAATGTGTTTTTATCTAAGTCTCAATTTTGTCAAATCTCTTTTTTTTAATGCCAGGGTCAAATTTTGGCAAACCTGAAAGCAATGGACTCTGACTGGTTTGGAAAAACTTATCTGGGACGTCAAGGGAAGGTGAGTTTGTTCGTATATAATCCCTACTATATTATAACTAGTGTGTGCCTCTTGTTTAAAGTGCAGGCGTTAATACAGGTTAAATTGTATAATATTTTTATGTCAATATGTAAAATTAGGTAAATTTTATATCGCAAACTAGGCCATCTCGGGATGAAAAGAACCTATGTCCATTTTCGGTATTCAGATAGACAGATAGAGTTACTATCGCATTTTTTTATACATGAATTTTTAATATTTATAATCCCCTATTTCCAACCGTTCTGGTTTTATTTATAAATCCCCGCCTATCTCTTTGTAAACTACACAAACTACCAAAACTACTGAAACTACCAAAACGACGAAAACCTACCACAAATACCACAACTACCAATACAACCAAAACTATCACAACTAACAAATAAATCAAAAGTACCAAAACAATCAAAGCTTCCAAAGCTACTACAATTACCAAAACACCGGAAACCATCAAAACTACCACAACTGCCAGCCAAAACTACTTGAACTACCAAAACTATTGACACTATTAAAGTTTTAGTAATTTCAATTGTTGTAGCACAACGACAAAAAACTACCACAAATACCACTACAACCAAAACTACCACAACTACCAAAACACCGGAAACTACATATATGTATTCGGTATACCGAATTTCATCCAAATCGGTCTAGTAGTTTTTCCGTTAAAACGGAACAGACAAGCGAAGTTACTTTCGCTCTTATAATATTAATAGGGATATTATAAATGCGAAAGTAACTCTTGCCTGTCTGTCTGCCTGTTACACGCCCCTATTGTATATCCCCAAACTAAGCAAGTTACTCTTATGTTATGGGTAATAAACAACTAAACTACTCTGGGGCCGATCCCAGACACCCAGACCATAGTGAATAACGGAGAATATTTGTTTCGGAAATTTACCATGCGAGGACTCGAACCCGGACCCTCTGTGTTGCTATGAGGTAGGTCGGCAAAGACTTAGCCCGCTCAACCACGGAGGCCGTCAAATAAATATTTACTTTTTGAAGTGAAATTTCTATATAGACGAGTTCTTACGATTTTTTCACTCACGAAAAAGCGTCACGGCCGCATGTTCTAATACTTACATTTTTAAAATCGTGATATCTTGCGAATGGCATGTCCGAATTGAATGATTCAAAAAGTTATATGAAGGTATTGAAGCAGTCTTTAATATGAAGTAATTTATTTATTTTGATAAGATTGAATAAAGAGCCTTTTCTAGCGGTGGCATTTTAATTAAAATTTTAAAATAAAAGAACACTTACTGTGGCATAACTACGATAGTTAGACATATGCTGTCGCGATACCCTGTAGATAATGATGTGTCAAAGTCGTAGTACATTATTTTATTCTATCATATTTATTTATTTTATTTTATTTATTTATTTGCTAGGAAAGCGATACAATACAGAAATATTTATACATACATTTTTTATGACATTATATTTATTTTACACCGCATTTCCTACAAATGAGGTCGGCAACTCAGCTTCATGCTGTGTTGGAGTTTCCTCCACCACAGCGCTGATTTTCAGTCCCGGCCCCGCCTCATTTATTTAAAAATATTTGACCCAACACCACAGTATATGAAACATAAAAAAAAAATCATAAATAGTTTTCTTCTATTTTTTTATTGCTGGATTTCAGCAGACAGGCCCACTTGTTGGAAAGTGGTTATTATCGCCTATGGACATTTGCAACACCAAAGGTGCTACAAATGCGCGGCGGCTCTCTGAAGGGAGACTGGAATCTGGTCACCAATGCCGGAACACAACTCTAGGTTGTTATGGCGACATGCTTTAGACCAGGGGTGGTAGCCATCCAGTCGGGAAAATACCCTACCACCTGGCTGTGGGTTGATTTCTCGCCTCTTACGACAGGTCGCGCGGCCGCTGGAAATTGTAGATTCATTAGCGTATTATCCCATCGCCATTTTGGCGACGTAACGGTAGCCGAACACTCGGTACCGTTAGCATCACTGGACGGCGAGTACGCGTACGTATCGAGTTGCGGATGACGTCACGTGAATGTCAATTTGACAAGGATCCAGCGCATTAATTAGCAATTTGCGGGGATAATATCTGCATTTGCAAATGTTTGATGTTTTCAGGTTGGCACTCCCGATCTTGCCAAATGGAACAAGTGGGGCGGGTCGCTCTCTATCGGACATCCCTTCGCTGCCACTGGGGTGAGTATATCCTATATAAGTATCGTATTGTAAGTAAGTAAGTATCGTAAGTAGAGTATTTCTTGAATAAGTCTTTCTGTAACATACTTCTGTGTATAACTTTAAAAAAACTTGATACATAAATAGAATAAGAGATAAATATAAGGCTTTTTTTTTGCTAGACGTGTTGCTGGGAGTTTCTTGCCGCTTCTTCGCGTTAACAGTAATAACACGTTGCGAAGCGGTGTACATAGGCTAGGAAGTAATTTTTTTTAATTAACCCACATGTATGTCCTTCAAATAGTGTTCTCCAGTGGAACTTATTTTGAATAAAAACATTTGAATATCTAGAGTATGAGTAGGATGAACTTACAAATATGTGTGACTTTCAAAAAAATACTCTTTGGCAATACTGAGTGTTGTGGATTATTTTGTAATGTAAATACTTAATAGCGAAATCGTAATAAATGAAATTCGCTTCCGTGTATATCGAGGGCTTCATAACAAACGGGCGTACAGACAAAAGTGCAGTTTTACACAAGGGGCAAAATTGTGAATACAACAAAACTAGTTGATTGTATAAGGCTGAAATTTAAAATAAGGTACAACTTGTATACTGGTAAGACTTCTCAAATCAGTATGTCATGCATTTGATATAATATGCCCATAAATGTCCACTGCTGGGCTCGGGCCTCCCATAATAGGGCAACGGACAGTATACCGCCACGCTTGTCCAAGGCGGCTTGGCAGGTTGACACATCGGTCATCTCGATGTGCAGGTTGCATCACGATGTTTTCCTTCACCGTTTTTTAGCACGTGGTAACAATATGCACATTAGATCAGAAACGACTAAGTGGTGCATGCGTTCCGGTCAGATCGAACCGCGCCCTTGCTTAGGAGCAGCAGCGCATTTAGCACCGTGTGCAATGTCTATAGCGATTAACGCTCCATCAAGTCGTCTGCTTTTGACTCAGCATAAAAAATTAAAAAAGGCATTTTGCGTATACGCTATATGTCATGAAGCCCCCCGTACAAGTAACAGGCTAATAAATTTCATTTAATTTAAAATTTGTCCTTCTATTTCATCGTCCAGGTGCGTTTGGCAATGCACACTGCCCACCGTTTGGTCCGTGAAGACGGTCAGTTCGGTGTGATCTCCGCCTGCGCCGCCGGGGGGCAGGGTGTGGCGATGATCCTGGAGAGGCACCCAGATGCCACAGCTAACTGAAAAAGACCCCAAATAGGGCGTTCCATTGCTAGCTCACAACGCTCAAAATGCTCCGTTAGCCGTTCCACATGGGCGACGTCACTGATGACGTCATTATTTTTGACGATTGTAACGCCGGCAAGCAAGTGGAACTGGATAAATCGCGGTCGTTGTGAGTCTCTAATGGAACACAGCCAAAATGTTTTATTATAGACTGTAGGTGGAAATTATATTATTCCTTCTAGATTTGTCTTTGTTTGTACAATAGAGAATGTGAATTTCGACCTTTCTATGTTAGCGAAGTCTGTTTTTTTTTAGTAACAAAATGCATTTTTTATTAGTCCTTAAAATAATAAATATAAATGTTATTTTTTTTGTCATCTGACCCTTTGATATACTTATTCAATTGAAATAAAATATTATGGCGTGGAATTCGGTCAATTTTCGGACACGTCACATTTTCCTACCATCTTTTGCCTCGGCGCCGACCGAGTTTTTATTACATTTAGTTTAACTTCTTACTTATTCATATTTTTTCTTTCTAAGCTTATCTTAAATATTTGTGTGTATTTTTACTGTCATCTTTCGATGTTTATCAATAGCTCACTTTTACCTGTTTGTTTTTAAGAATACAACTATTAGCCCCCAAATAGAGTGATGGCGCATAACTCATTTTTACGCGATATGAAAGAACGTTAAGAGTTATGTTGCACTAACGTGTGTTGGCTGCGCAGCGTGCCAGTGGCGTGCACTTGGAGTGTGTATCATTTTGTTGCGCCATAGCGAAATTGTTAATGCGCTGCGCTGGCGCAGTATATTGCGCTTGAGTTGACACAAGGAATCTTGCCCATGTCTAGGCGATCCAAAACGGTTTTGCTAACAGCTCCCAGATGCATGCATACCAGTTTTGCAAAAGAAAAATTGGACCTACTTATGCAAAACAGAATCAATCCACAAACATGCCAAAATTGGGTTAAGGATGCAGAAGGCTTTCAAAATGCACCTTCTACAGAATTAAACATTTTTATCACAAAGTAGCTAACCCACAAAACACGAAGAGTATAGTAAACTAACAAGATCCATAACCTATGGTAATCCAAAAACCTAAAAGGTTTATTTGAACATATAGGACAAAATATAATATACAATATTCAACAAACTTTTCCAAAATATATAATTTTTTGTATGGAAAATTTTTATAAAAACGGCTTTTTCTCAAAACTGTCAGTATGTGGGTTGGTTCCATTTTGCATAAGTAGATCCAATTATTCTGAAGATATGTGTTACTCTACTTTTACTCTTTTGGATCAAATTTTCTATTCATTTTAAACTCGCATAACTAATTATTTTATAGTCATCCCCATATGAGTCCATGGAAACGAATTAGTTGCTGTAATCATTTAGCAAGAATATGTAAGTCACTCTTTTCTCTATTGTTTTTTTTAGCAAACATATATTAAAGAATTCAATAAGCATGTTAAGAATATTTATACAATTTTCGTCAATATAGGTAGCATATTTAATGTATTTTGTAAAAGAAAAAACTTATAAATATATTTAAGTATGTTTGATTGTTTCATTTTATTCACCTTATAATGTGTTTACTATCATCTTATTAAAATAGATTGTGATAAATAAACCATTTATATTAACAACAAGTTTGAGAAGTATATGTAAGGTTAATGTAAGTGATATGATAAGGGAGCGTTGTGAATTGAAAGAAGATGTAGTGACAAGAGTTGAAAAGGGAATGTTAAGGTGGTTTGGCCATGTAGAGAGAATGAATGATAGCAGAATCACAAAACAAGTATATGATAGCAATGTGACTGGAAGAGTCAGTGCCGGTAGACCAAGACGTACTCACCATGATCAAATGAAGATATTTTGAAGAAAGGTCAGATAAAAAGTAGTTTAAATAAGCGTGTATGTATGAGAAGATTAATGAAAGTTGATGAAGCGAAAAGTGTTTGTCAAGATCGTAACAAGTGGAGATCCATTGTCGCTTCCTACCCCAATGGGAAACAGGCGTGACAATATGTATGTATGTATGTATTTCGGACAGGTTGCTAATTTTAGCAAATAAGCTTAAAAATAATATAAGGCTATTTTAATAGCAGATTGGCTACATAATAGCCATTTGTCTCTTATAAGTACCACTAGTTTTTTGATTTTGTTTGGAGGCAATCTGACAAATGGACCACCTGGTGATAGGTGGCTACCGTCGCCCATGGACATCTGCAACACTAGGGAGCTGTGTTGGCTACCTTGTTGAGATTTTAGGTGTCTGTACACACCCTTTAGAAGAGCCCCATATTGTAGCTCTCTGGGCAAACCACGGGAGGGAGTTCATTCCATAACCTGGACACATGGCATGAAGGTGCGTCCGCCATGTACCGTGGAAAACTTCCAAGTGTCCAGGAAGTGTGGATGAACTCCTAATCGCCGGCGAGTAGTGCTATGATAGAATGGCGACATAGGTATCAAATCAAATTACTCATCAGAGCACATTCCATTGTACAGAGACACGCTTAAAGCGCAAAGTAGTGTCCAGCATTACCTAGTATCTATTGCAAATGTTGCAGATAACATCCACATTCCATTATATAGTTTATAGCATGGCTACGTTTTATGGGGAACAAAGGTCTGGCCTGACTTATTATTACCTGAGTATGATGACTTGTAAGCAAGTTAAACCCCCTACAATTGAGAGAAAGGGAAGCACACTGATGCTTTGGAGACATTAAACCCACTATGTTCTAGTGGGCATAGTAGACCATATTTCTTATGATGCCTGATTTGGCCATAACACGGCGGTAGTGGACAGACCTTTTCTCAAGAAATGCTGGCTTGACAGTGAAGGGTGACATAGATACTAATGGTCTTAATACAAGGGTTGCCAAAGTCTGAAGTGGAGGAGAAAAGGTAGGAAACCAGCATTTAAAGCTCAGATGATGAGAACTTCAAGATATCAGGATACACAAAATTAAAATCAGTTTATTTCCTATGACATAAAAGCAAAATACAAATACATAAAATGATATTAATAACACATTTACTTCCAAAGCTTCTTGATAGACATATTCTTCTCTGAATCTTTCTGCATGACTTTAGCTACGGCCATCTCAAAGTCCTCCTGAGTAACATGGACTCTCCGCTCTCTCAATGCATACATTCCTGCTTCAGTGCACACTCCTTTAACTTCAGCACCAGAGGCTCCAGGCATTAACTCTGCAATCTTACGTAGATTTATACCTCTAGTCAAATTCATTTTGCGAGAATGAATCTTTAAGATATCAAGGCGAGCTTCTTCATTTGGTGGAGGGAACTCAATCTTCCTGTCAATACGACCAGGTCTGAGCAACGCAGGGTCTAAGATATCAATCCTATTTGTAGCCATAATGACCTTGATGTTCTTTGTTGCCTCGAAACCATCCAGCTGATTTAGCAGTTCTAACATAGTCCTTTGTACTTCAGAATCTCCACCACTTCCTGATTCAATACGTGAGGAACCAATCGAGTCAATTTCATCCATGAAAATGATTGATGGTGCATGCTCACGGGCCATTACAAAGAGTTCACGTACCATACGACTACCTTCACCAATGAACTTTTGAACCAGCTCAGATCCTGAGACTCGTATGAATGTGCACTCAGTGTGATGAGCAACAGCTCTAGCAAGTAAAGTTTTTCCGGTACCTGGTGGCCCGTACAGTAAAACACCTTTTGGTTGAGCAATACCCAATGCATCAAACAACTCTGGATGCTTAACTGGTAGTTCTATTACTTCTTTAATCTCCTTGATCTGCTTATCGAGACCGCCGACCATTTCGTAAGTGGAATCTGGCACTTTTTCAACCATCATAAGGGAAACCAACGGGTCGACTTTGTTCGGTAAAATTTTGTGAAGTGTGTAGCTTTCATTGCGAAGTGCAACGCGGCAGTTTGCGGTTACATCGTTGATGTCCACATTTTTGTCCAGATCAACAACAAACTTGCCTTCAGGGTGCACTTTCACGAGAACTTTCTTCTTGTCCATTGGTTTCACAACCTCGCCGACGTACGAACCTTGTTCCTGCAATAGCTGCAACTCTTCGCGCAACATACGTACTTTCGCGTTCAATTCATTCCTCTGTGCTTGTAACCGGCGAAGATTTTGAGATTTCTCGGCTACAATAAGTTGGAGTTCCTCGATCTTGGTAATATAGTATGGCCGGAACCCCTCGCCTCTTGTCGAGTCCACCTCCATCTTCGACGTTATAGTCATTTTTAAACTATGCCCTTGCACATTAATTTGTAAAATATTATATTTCTATTGATGTTTTCTAGATATTTGAAACAACTATGCAAAAATAATTTTCCGAGTCACGATGATGTGTGACATATGCAAAACACAAAATATACCAATATACATTTATTCTTTATGAAAATAGAATTACTAAACGGATAATTGTTATGATTTTTTCAATTAAAAATTTATCTTTGATCGAGATTCTACAACTAATTAATAACTTATTTGCAGTACAGAAACGTCTATTATATATATTTTTTTATATTATAATATTTTTTAATTCTAAAATAGTAGTAGTTTATATTAGGGCAACATTAATATAAAACGCGTTCATATTTTGATTAACACTACCGATACGTTCTCTTGTCGAAAAGAACTTAATAAATAAATTTTATAATTCTTGCGTTGAAAAATAGAAGTAATAATTACATTATAAAATTTGTGTCATTTACACATTTGTCTATAGTTATATTATCAAATTAAAAAACTGCAATGGGGAGTTTATACTTCACTGCCATCTGTTGAGTGCTAATACAAGTAATTCTGAGCGGGAAACTATAATAGTATGAATAGAACCTTTTTGGTTCAGCAGTAAGAAATTATCGTATTAATTAATTTATAGTTCGGTATTAAAAATTGTTCAAATGTATGTAGTTCACACACATAAAACGTTAACGTGGATCTAATGCTGACATTAAACGACCAACGGGTGATATTAGACGGGTGGTTGAAAGTATCAGTATATATATGGAATACTCGGAGGGGTGTATACAGTATCATATATATAAAGTACTCTGTGGTTGAAAGGTACAGTCGGTACAGAGGACTTACTCTCAAACATCTTTTTGTCGTTCGTTTTCGTTTTAGTACATATTTTGCTTTTTTTCTTTGTACTTGATTAAATTTTTCATCATGTTTTCCATTTATTTTTGAGTTATAGAGTTTATTATTGTAGTTTACAAAAAATCTTTTTCTCACATTTTTCTATTTAAAATTTCATTGACTCTTTCGGGTTTATCATAGGAAAACGAACGACGAAAGGACTTTTGAGAGTAGGGCCTCAATACAGAAAGTACACAACGATTTTCAATGATATTATATTATAAATGTTTATATGGATCAATTTGGTTGATTCATCCCAATTGAAAGACATAACTGAACCGATTCTAATATCAGCTTACGAATTTGTACTGTTTTTGTTATTTAGCTATTTTTAAAAAATATGATAGCTGTGATGTAAGTTTAAAGATGGTTTACTGGAAGCCGGCCGCGCGAGTATGTACTTTTATTTGAACATTTAATATTCGTACTGTACATTTTCCTGTGTGCATCTAAGGCAGATGTGCGAATAATGCTGATATTAAACGGATCAACTAAATTAAAATAAACTGATTGTAAGGCACTGAACTAAAACTATGTGAGGGCAAGGTTGGATTTGGGTAAGCTGAAAACGATAACATAAAAAATTAAAAAAGATATGGTCCTAGATGTCAAATCGCACGTGAATGTGACAAATCGACAAAACAAAAATGACCTGTCTTTCACTTTGAACTTTACATTTAAATAAAAAAGTCTTAACTAATTGCTATAATGCAACTAATTAACGATAAAAAACCATTTTTTCACAAAGATTACGAGAATAAATAACTAAAATATACATGAGAAAAAATGTAGGCGTATTCACATACATTTCAAATATGAACATCTTAAATCTCATGTAAAGTATGAAAATTATGTGCATATTAATGTCGGTGGCTTTCCTGGTATGTGGTACCTTAATTTTCAAGGCATTATGGCTGGTGCGGATAGGCACATTAGCGCACTGGAGCTACGTAATTGGATCTGCAATTTATCCTCAAGATGCAAAGGAAAGCATAATATTTAGCGCTGGTCTATTTGGATTTATAGTGATGGGTACTTTTGTACCATCGTTCCTTTTTCCAAGAATCAAGTTTGTTGCTACAGCACTAAGCATACCACCACAGATGCACATGTTAATGTTACTACATAGGAATATTTCTTCGAGGATTGAAAATGAGACGATTGGTAAAACTATACGAGCATATACCGCATTAACCTTAATTTCCACTGTTTGGACCATCGTATCTTTAATTAGAAATTGATTTCACCGTAGTAACTCGAGAAATTCAATGACGGAACGATCGAAGTCTATTATTAATTTTAATGTTATTTACATAGCAAGGTTTCAGCTCATTCTTAGAAAGAATAACAAAGTTATGCGATCAGATACTTAGAATAGTTCGGATTTGTCTGCAAAAAGTGTAGAAAGACTAATAAAATGCAAATATTTTTGTGATTTGTTGTTCTTATTTCCATTACCAATTAATGTCAGGGCGTAAATTCGATTCATAGATCAAAGCAAGAGATGGTCTCATGATATACGTTTATTTACACAACGAATTCAAGCTAATGGACAGTCATGAATGAACGAAACAAACCAAGCATGTGCAATTGTTTAATATCGGTATTTTTGTACGCGTTAAAAGATTACATTAGTATTTAAAGTATTTATTTACTTTGCACTGTAATAAATGATCATGAGTCGCGAATAGATAAAGATAGGTTAATCAATAAACTTGTATGTGAAATAATGTGCAAATATTAGTATTCTATCGAGGTGGTTTATTTCCAGTACAAAAATTACCACGATAACGCGGCCAGTCAGTCGCTGTGACGCGGCTCTCGAATTAAGTTGTGTGTTTGAGTTGGCGGAATTACGATAAGTGGTCATTCGACGAGGGAGTTAAATTTAAAAAAAATTGTCACTAGACATTGACAGGTAACTTATCATCATGATCTTGTCGTTTTGCCAGAAAAATATTGATTTATTTTCGATCTATTTAATATTAAATATTTAATGATTAGCCGCATGTAAATGTACACTTAGCGCTTATCTATTAATGTTTAGCTTAATATATGTGACAATACTTCAAATTATGTATAATAAACCTTCCAATTATTTGATATAAGTGTTTTTATGTGTAGTGTTATTGTTTGGTGATTTTCTGTGTTTTTTGCGTTTATAGGTAAGTTAATTGTTATATATTTTATTTTATAAAAGTTCCCAACTATTATGCTCTCTCTAGAAATTATAAGAAGTCCTTTAGTGTTGCAACAGTCCGTTAACTTAGTTAAATGTGGTAGCAAGTAAACCTTTCGTGTTTCATTGTTTGGCTAAGATTTACATTATTTTACGTGTCCAGAATAATAGAATAAGCATTACAAAGTACTCATGTGACTTATTATAATATTTTTGTGTTAGTAATTATTTTTTTAGTTCATATTCAATAGTGAAATAAATTAATGTGTGGACACCAATGATGAAATGAATTTATCATAATAACTGTTTTATCATCTTTTTTAATTTGTATATTATAATATAAATATAAATTCATTTAAAAACATCTCTATGGAGTAAGTTTTATTGGTTTGAAAGTGAATTCAACTTATTTTTCCATTTTTTTTTGAAGTTATGGCTACTTTTCAATGACAATTAATGACAGTATAAGAGGCAATAGAAATATTAGCAAGTACTTAAAGTAATTATAACTTGATGACTTTTAACACATAGGTGAGATCTATGTTTTACATTAAGTAGGAATAAAAGCTTATTGAGCCATAAGTACACATACTAGCTACATATATATGTTACAGCCAAAGTAATAAATCCGGATATTATATATATTATCTAGCCATTATTTGTAATGTCTACTCAATTTAGATAAAGTGATAATTGACACAGAATTAATCACCTTAACTAGCAATTTTAAATAATATCTTTGAAGCCTTGGATAATGTAATAAAACAAGTAGGTACCTATAGGTAAAGATTATAAAATTATGGTTGGGATACACAGCATTTATTTATTATGCACAAATCTGAACTTTTTAAATATAGGTTAGAAGGCTTAGCCTTTGTGGTTATTTTTTTTTATAACCACCCAAAATTAATTTTATATCTCAAGTAATAAATAAATGTGCCGTATATTTATACCACACCTAAAATTATATTTCAATTTGCCTAAGAATTAAAATAACATTGTCATAGATAATATTTCTATGTTAATTAACATTGTTATAAAGTTATTTAAGTTTAATTTATAAAGTGAATTTAAAGCTCTTTAGCCATAAAACATTTTTTTTCTAAAAACACAGAGGTCAATGCAAGTATTTGGTATCACTCTTTAGAGACTACAATTATAAAATATTTAATTTAATACTTTGGCTAACTTTGACCCACTAAATATGAATAATATCCGGATAAAGTGATTAATTTATCACATTATCTAGTCAATTTTGCTATTCTATATAATGACCACTCATTATATATAATAGCTATTTAATCACTATGACTGTAACATATATATGTATCATCCTCTTATGACTCGAATGCTAAACTAATTATAATTTATATAAAAACAGTTTTATTTCTTTACCTATGCAATTAAGGTGACTTAAGAACATAGCAATTTTTTAAGTAGGTATAGCCTTAAATCTGAGATGAGAGGTATTTTTTCAATGTTTTCCTCTAAACACTAAATCAAATTTCTCCACTTAGATTGCCTTCTATCAAAGGTTTTTTGCAGTTGTCCACCTGTCTAGGGCAGCACATTGCCAGTCAGATCAAGCAGTAAGACTGAGCTCGTTCTCCCAGCACCGGTCCTGCTTTCCCTTGCTCCTCTTACTAATAGCTCCTATTACTGACCCTTGGATACCATTGGGTAAGCTGGCTCCACTTTGGTTACTATTATAATTGGACGTAGTTCAATTATTAAAGATTAAAGTTTTAGCTGTATTTCCGCATTGATGCAATTAAACTTGTTAGTTTAAAAATGATACATTAATGCTTATATTTGCCTAAGAACCCATAGACACAAGTACATCAATGCGGAAATACAGATAAAACTTTAATAATTCAAAAGTAACACTTTGTGGGTTGGATCCTTTTTGCGTAACTACATCCATTTACATTTTGGCGATTAAATTAAGTGTTGAAAAGATATTCATATCCAGGCCAGAATGCACCACTTACAAATCTTCTAACAGAGAAGGGAAACATCTCGTAGGATTGATGTGTCAAATCAGTCAATCCGCTTTGGACAAGCATAGTGGGTATACTGGCTATTATACATACTAGCGTCTGCCCGCGACTTTGGCTATGTGGAATAGTTTTAAAAAATCCCCCGCTTTTGAAACATTCTTTATTGGTGCTCAGCTCCTATTGGGCTTAGTGTGATTATATATAATAGCGGTAGCCTATAGCCCACCTCGATAAATGGACTATCTTTCAACTGAAAGATTTTTTCAAATTAGACCAGTAGTTCCTGAGAGTAGCGCGTTCAAGCAAACAAACTCGTCAGCTTTATATATAAGTATAAGATATCATAGAGTTATAAGATGTTAAAATTTCTTTATTTTGATTTAGAATGGGCAACACAAGCAAGAAACTCGCAGCTAAATGCACACTTCTCACAAAAGACGAGCAGAAATACGTAGCGGCAACATTCAGAGCGGCGAGTAAGAACTCTGAGAAGATAAGGGAGGACGATCTCATCGTGAGTGGAAAAGTAGACGCAGTGTTGCTAGAAGTGTGTTCATTTTTTTTTGTTTCATTATTTTCTCTTTTATTTGTGAAGTTTGGTTGGTTACTTGATTATTTGATAGCCAAGTTCACATCTTTGTAATTTTGATTGATGTGATACAAGTTGCCCTATTGGTGCAAGTAGACCTATTGGTGGATTTTGGATATTATAACTATGCCAACATAAATTAAAAATAAATCCGAACTTATTTACATAAGATTCTCATGAAAAGGAGCGTTTCTCCTTACTCACTCACTCATTGTCACTCACTCGAGTGAATACTAGGAAGGTGATAGGCGATAACCGGCTACTTGGCAAGAGACGAATTTAGGACTGTAGTTAGTTCATCGACGTAGAGTCGCTAGTTTGTTCGTATTCTATAGGACACACTTTGGTAAGTGTGCAGCGGAAGTGCAAAAATTAATTCCTCCCTCATGTTTTATCTCAGTCAAACTCACTTCACCGATATATTGCGGTAATATTAATGAACGGACGAAACGCTTTGCTCCCACTTTTACCATGGGCACTGCTGAGGAGTGGAACACAATCCGTAGTCTGTTTTTCCTGAAACATAGGTACAATTTACATGTATTTAAGTTTCACGTGAACAGGTCTCTTCTAAATGAGCATACGCAGTCTTAGACTGCAATTCCACTAGCACTGACACCAGGTTCAATGTCGGTCAAACGCGAACTTATGCAATATATAAAAAATATTTTAAAGAATTATCCCACATTAATTTGCAATCTTTTAAGCATTTATATATATACCTACTTATATTAAACAAATGGTTGCACGTAAACATTCATTCAACCATCATCATTAAAAGTTAATGTAGTATTATCAGACTCTGAGCAAGGCTAAGTTAATGTGTAAATAATATCGGCCATCTACCTTTAGGCCTCGTACAACGAAAACATTGTAACGACCAAATTATCACATGATAGGTTTACTAAACGTCATTGAACGTATAGCTACGATGTGACAACATAGACGTTTTTATGTTCTAATTTGGGCAGGTAATATTTAGTTTGTGCCGTTATTTCTTCTATCTTTGCTTCAATGAATATTTTTATTAGATACTCCATACTAGCATTTGCTCGCGACTTTGTCCACGTTGAACAGGTTAACAAAGATCACAGTTGTTTTGATAAACATAAAATCAAAGGTTATTTTTAGCAGTGTAGTTTTTAGTATCAAAATACATGAATCCCGAAAATTCTCGTAAACATTCCGGATAAATAATGTTTTACTAAATGCAACTCAACTACAATTGTTTTGCTAAAGATTTGATCGATTGATGATTTAATAAAGATGAGATTCTCGGATTGTCGGATGTAAAGTACCGCAGATTTTAAGTCCGGAAATTTAATATCGATCAGCAAAACCCGCATCGAAATCGGCCCGGTAGTTTTTACGTGAATTCCTATAACAAACAGACAAACACAAAAATATGTAAGAAACAAAAGACAACACTTTTAAAATTGTATAATATCATAGATAATCTAGACCGTCAAAGACAGCTGATGATCTAGGACCCGATCCTAGCTCCGTCCGACGTCCGACCCACTCAAACACAGAAAAACAAAATCACCAAAATCGCTCCCGGTGGTTAGGAGGATTCTAGAACCCGATCTCAGCGCCACCTACCGGTTCCAGCGGTATAAAAAGTATCCTGTCTTTCAAGTTGGATCAAACTGCACACGGTGTGCAAATTTGATTAAAATCGGTTAAGTAGTTTAGGAGTCCATCGCTGACAAACAACGTGACACGTTATTTATATATATTTAGACTAGGCTTTTTGTCCCCACTTCGCACGCACGTGATAGGTAGGAATCACTTAAGACCTCGAGGTTGCATACTTGTAAATCGAGAAAAAATAAATAATAAATTTTACTGCCACTCTTAATGTAAAAGCGATTTTATTAGGATGTTCACGGCCTTAGGAATAGATCGATTTTCATGAAATTGTAATGAATCAAGTACTTTCGATACTGGGAACGAAAATGATTCTTTCCATTTGAATGGAAAAGACTGCTTACGAGCTATGCTAGTCCAAAGTCAATTGGCAATACAAATATTTTTATTGCAGTAGTTCAGCAGACATTAGACGGCCCACTTGATGGTAAGCGGTTACCATCGCCTATTAACATTTGCAACAACAAATGTGCTACAAATGCGCTGCTGTTCTCTTAAGGGGGACTGGGATCTGGTCACTAATACCGGAACACAAGGTTGTTATGGCGACATACTCTAGACCAGGGGTGATAGCCATCCATATACACAAATTTTATAAGCCTATTAACGTTATAAAGAAAGAAAGAAGAAAAAAAGTATTTATTTAGGACTGTGCGGCGTTGTAAGGTTCGACAATTATGGACTGTATTGGGAGAGATTTGAACCTGATCCTTGCGCTAGAAAAGCAGAAGCTCCACCAACCTTGAGATCCACCCACTCCTGGCTTGGTTCAGGTTGCAGCACACAGAAGAACACTGCACGGCACCAACTTCACGTTGAAATGATCACTTCTTTTGACCAGTATTGCACAACAAGTTCTTAGCACGGCCAGTAGTTAATTAACAGTTAGCATAATATAATATTAAAATAATACACGCACGGCGCGATCTATCTTTGCCAAAACGTTGACAGAAGTGAGTCCAAAATGGCTGGCCCTACCCTGCTGTGCATTGGCCGTCACCTCGCACAGAAAGAGGGTAGACAGCAAAATTAATGGAGCGATTTTCTACCTACCTCATACTAGGCAAGGACCGAACAAGGACAAAATACAGAAAGTCTTACATGATAATATATATTACAATTAATTGTGATGTCCTAAAGAGGCTCTCGCTTAGTATAATGCTAGTTTCACAACTAGCGCTGATCTTCCGTAAGTACCACAGAGTACTTTATATATACTGGTAGTAAGTACCTCCCAGTGATGCCACGGCTTGGCTCCACAGAGCAAATTAAAACAATAATAAACATTCGTTATAAAATTATGCAAAATTATTACTAGTGTATATGAACACTGTTATAAGTTAACCAAGGTCTTCTGATATTGTCTAAAATGTAACCAATCAAACTTCAAATTACATGCAAGTTTCAGTAAGTTTAATTTTTACATTTTTATATTGTAATTGTTGTTTTTGTTTAGTTCATTTATTTTAGAATCGTAACTTGTATGTAATGTTGTGTTAGTCTAAGTTGTGATTAAGTTATTTTTATTTTATTTCTTTATCATCGCACATTCGCATTGCGTTATTTACGTGCACTTGATTTGTTGGTGGTGGGTTTAAAATATTTTGTGACTCTTTAATTTGGTGATTAATTCGATTTTGATTGTTATTCGAGACAAGCTGGAACCTTTATTTGTTTACTGAGATAACCAAGCAAAATCATATTATGTACTTAGACTATGTCAAAGAAGCAAGTGAGGTATGTAAGAATAAGCCTGTATGGCGCTCTGTTGTTCGTGCCTACCCCGCAAGGGACCTGGCGTGAAGTTATGTATGTATGTACTTAGACTAATTTGCATACATTTAATTACATAGCCAAATAACAGATCTATCTGATCACACATCACTACGGTTATTAGGATCTAAAATGGATCCAAACTAATTTAGAATTCTATGATCATTCAATATTTATTATTACTACAAGCACGGAGAAGCCATTCTAGGTACTATAATCCCTAAGTAGATACGGAATTCTAAAATTATCCCAAAACCTACATGACTAGATCGGGTAGATGGCGTGAGTCATTTTTATTTCGCTAATATCTATCTATACTAGTATAATCGAAGTGTCTGTCTGTGATTTTAATCTTATATATAAAATTATCGTGTCACAATGTTACTTACCTACGATACTCCTCTGAAACGGTTTGACCGATTCTCATGAAATTTTGTGTGCATATTGGGTAGGTCTGAGAGTCGGACAACATCTATTTTTCATCCCCCTAAATGTTAAGGGTAGTCCACCCCGAATTTTTTTAACGTTTTTTTATGATACAGCGTTAAAAAATACATACAACCTTAATTTTCAACCCCTATTTTTTATTTGTTAAATATCGATTGAAGCTATTACGGGCAGGACGACGTCTGCCGGGACAGCTAGTATACATGTAAAAATGTAACTGAAAACTTTTATTTATAAAACCTTAATCGCATAGTTTGTTTCCCATAGACTTCTAAACGTCTCAATACATTTCAATGAAAATTTTAGGTCCTAAAACAGGCATTATGTCTTCAATTTTCGAATATGCGTTTTATATCGATATATCGGTTAAAATTTATGAATCAAATATATTAAGCAATTTAAAGTCCCGCATGAAGTGGCAGCAACAGGTAGTTACATTACATATAATGTCTAATGCCTTCCTTGATATAATTTTAAGAAAATTGGTACATAAACAACCATGAAAGAACTTAACCGCTGACAGTAGGTTGTAACTTGCCAGATCGTGTTTTCATTGGCAATAAAATGAGCAATGTCATTATCCAAACGCAATAAAAACCGTCTAGACTGAAAAACATCGATACGCTTCAGCTACTAATAAAATATTGGTAACAGCGGGCGAATTAAACCTGCAGCGATGTTATCTATTACTGAATAAATACCGGTATCCACCAAGTGATTCGAACATCTTCTCGCATGGATTCTATAGAAGTTTTATGGTATGTAGATCATGAAGAAGGATATGAATCATATTGGCAAAAAGAATTGTATACTGAAAGATGATGTATCTGAGAATAAAGATACGCCAAAAGTAGACATATGAATTGTGGGTAGGACAATAAGATGATTTGATGACAAAAGACGCATAACAGAATAGAGGAGTATAGAGGCCGAAGACATATTATACTGGTAACAAATGACTGGGAAAATGGCAATAAAAAGCATGATAAGTACTGGAGCAGATAATACGTCTTATATTTCTTTAACATGACCAAACCAGCGATGTATCCTGTGTCTTGTAAGAAAACAGCGAGACGCAGTGGAGTCCAAAGCAATTTTTTGGCGTAGTAAATATAGTTTAGGACGCAATTGATACTTTAGGATTTTAATAAATCTTGTAATCAAATAGCTGAAAGGATGTTAACTTTTTTAAGGTTCCGAACCGATTGTGACCCAAAAAATGTAATATATCGTGAAAAAAAAAATGCTAATCGGTCTCTAAGCAGCATAGCTATTTGTATGTTCTCGCTAAATTGCATACCACTCACTTCAAAATCAATTACATCAATGTAAACTTTGTATGAAGCGAGTATATGGATTAGAAAACTTAAAACAATGCGCTTTATTCTAGCACGTTTTCGTTGAGCTGGCGGGCTGTCAAATTCGTAATTAGTCTTGCACGGATCGATTTTGGGAGATTGTCCATGTTGTAAGGAACTAGCGGGCTGATGGCCTTGATAGTCTTCTTGCGATTGGTTTTTATAAACACAGTAATCTTTGCCAGGACGACTTCCACCCAAGCTCATTTTTAAGATGGATAGGAATTGACATTTTTCTCCTGACATGGTCCTTTCGACAATATTGTATTGATGTGACTAGTTTATAGTTTGATTTAAACCAACATTAAGATTGTGTAAGGATAATAATGACTACCAGATACATACTAAAACTACTCCGATTAAGGTAGTGGTGGGACAATAGTTTTAATCAGTACCGCCAACACTTTAACTACAGTGTGTAGGTTCTGTCGATTTTATCTAGAGGTCAGTCACTCAGCAAGCTGTATTTGAAATGAGAAGGCCCATACAATACAAGCTTTTCAGCCTTTCGGCGGTGTCGATAAGGATCACGAATGATGTGTACTCCTTCTTGTTGGTTTTTAACCTCTTCAAACAAGATAGCCTTTCTGGAATATCAAACAATTATTTGAATATTCGAAAATCACATTGCCAACAAACTGGTAATGGTGAGTCTAGATGAATTCAACGCTACTGCGCATGCATCAGACCAGCCGCAAAGCGCCATAAGTTTACATTTTCACGGGTGTAAGCGTGCCGGTGGTGCGCTCTCCCGAAATGATTTACGGCTCACTAAACAGACGTTTAACGTGTAAACGATGATCGAAATAGAATGATCGGTGCGAGGCGGGGAATGCGGGTAGAACAATGCAACTACCAGGTCTCTTAAAACGTGAGCCAGTCGACCATTCAATTGTTATACAGCTTAAGTATTTCATTATTCATCGCTACACACTTACCAATTTGCATACTGGCGTATGCGTTCTTTCTTTTACATTATTCGGCTATTTATCCATACAAGAGAAATATGTCAATGAATAAACGGTGCCATAGATTATTCTTTGCCCGCTTTTTGTGTCTGTTGAATATGACTCGATTCTAGGGATGCGCGATGGAAAATGTGAAGTCGACATCATTCAACTCGGACGTCGTAATCAATGGACGCGCCGAAGAATCGATATTATTTACGAATACGAGTAATATATGGTTACATGCAACAGTCTGCCATCGAATCAAATAAATTGACTCGAAACATATGGGAAATTTTTCGATTGTTTATTTGAGTAGCGAATCAATTGTCACCTGTGGTAATTTTTAGTCAATGGCGATTGTTTACAAAATCAAAATCAAAAGTTTTTGTTCAAAATAAGTTCCACTGGAGAAAACTTTTTGGAGATCATATTTATTTCTGTCAACTTAAATATAAGTGACGTGTCATCAGCATACAGCATGTGTGTGAGGGCACACATATCATTAATAAAATATGGCAAATCATTAATATATATCAAAAACAAAAAGAAGGGACCTAGAATAGAGCCCTGGGGCACACTCATAGATATGCCAGTCTCACGATATTTGACATTGTTAACTTCAATGCTTTGGGATCTGTTATTTAAGTAAGACGATAATATGTTGAGTGAATCGCCATGAATACCATAATAATTAAGCTTTTGTAGGAGGGTCATGTGTTCAGCGCAGTGGAATGCCTTGGACAGGTCGCAGATAACACCAATGGCATTCTGTGACCTTTCCCAACCATCATGTGTTTTAGGAGCTCAACTCCTGCATCGGAAGTGGATCGACCTATGGTCAATCCGAATTGTTTAGCCTGAAATAATTTATTAATATTGAAGTGTGAGAGCAATTGGTTTAAAATTATTTTTTGGAAGACTTGCTTAACGTCGGTAAAATGGAAATTGGCCTAAAGTTGGAGGGGTAATTATGGTTTTAGTAGAGTTTTAAATAGAGGAATAACTTATATTAAGTAAGGAAATACTTCTTTATCTATGCATCGATTAAGTATTTCTATTTGTGATGATGCAATAGTGACTATTATGTCATTTAAAGTTTTAAGGATATACCCCAAAAGTCAGCTGTGTTTTTTAATGTTTTGAAGGTTTTTACAATATCATCTGTATCTATATCATTGATTGATAATTGAATTTTAATAAAATATTACATCTAACTACACACTGTGTTACAAGCAGCTCAGCCTCCAGTGGTGATGATGATAAATACCTAGTTGTTAAAGTTGCTATATTCCTAAAGTATTCATAAAATGTTTATGCGATTTCAATGTTATTATTACACGTCTCATGACACCAATCTCTGGGTGGGTCTTGTAACACATAGGTCAGAACAAACAAAAAGAGGGTAATTCCTGAGATATCATTCACCAAAATTAAACCTCTGGCCCTTGTATACATTCTTGCTAAGTTATTCGCAGAATTGGCAAAAAGACATGGAGAACATATTTATGTTGTTTAGCCTCGTAAAATGCAGTTATAAAAAAGTTTTCTGCGTGTACGACGTAGGATCAACATTTATAACCGAGCGGGATGTTTATGCGTTAGAGTTTTACAAATAACAATTAAATGTACTTTTTACGGTTCCGTAGCCGATTTGACAGAAACTGATGGATTGTGTGAAGGATGATATGATGATATGTAGTGTGACAGAAGGTGTATGTCAGAGTAGAGGAGTGTAGAAGTAAAAGACATATTGTGCCGACCCCAAATAATTGGGATATGGTGGTGGTAAAACAGAGAGAAAGGGAGAGCCGATTTGATAGAAACTGGATCCTTATAACATCGTCCTCCGTTCATCTGTTGACGTATGTCATAACTATTTTTCTCCGGACGAGAAATTGATAAAAAATGAATAAATCGTCAATTTATTCTCCTTATCATCAAATTCAATTCAAACACGGAAAATTATTCTAAAATGTTGATCTCCAAAGTGGTCTATATAGACCCCTAGTGATAGACTACCAAGGGCTCTACGCGTTAGAGAACAAACACTAACCAGGCGGTGATTATAATTATGGCTTCTATGAATAAAATGATTCATCTAAATAAATAGAAATTTGAAAGGGTTAATGAAACTGTCTTTTGAAACCAAAGCTTTTCCTTTTTCTGAGCTCGCCTTCATTTCGTTACTTTATCTATTGTAAATATAATATTGTATTTCATATTTCGAAAATTATTGAATACATATTATAATGTTTCATGTATGCGATGTTAGGATATGTATAGGTACATTCAGTTTCGCTTGCATTAAATCAACATTAGGTAAGCAGTGCCGGAAAACAAGTGGTCTACGATATAAAAATTTGAGGACCTCTAACCTAAAACGATACCCCATATTCGTTATCAAACTAAACCTGTATACAAACTGAACTCCATTTCATTATAACGAGGTCTACGTAGTAATTGGCAAACACAACCTCCAGACCGATGCAAATAGGGCCACCCTGGACCAATAAATCAAGTAGCCTGGCTGTGACGTCATTATATCAAGGGCCGGCCGTCTTCCGACCGATGGTTATTTACTTGGGGTGTTTCGGTAATAGAATTATTGCTCCATTGTCTCGGCTAAGTGCTTGCCGGAGAGTTAATTAAAGTTCCCTTCTACACAAATCAATCTATAATATTATAAATATTCTAAACATGCTGTGTTTGTACGTTGAAGCTATAAAAAAACAGCCAGAATCCCTACTAATATTATAAATGTGAATGTAAGTTTGTTTGTTACGCTTTCACGCGAAAACTACTCAACTGATCATCATGAAAAATCCTGGAGGTATTAGAAGTACATAGGATATTTTTGATCCCGAAAAATTAAAGAGTTCCCTTGGGATATAAAAGAAGTTTCCACGCGGACAAAGTCTCGGGCAGAAGCTAGTAAACTATATAAACGATGGATTACACATACATACATACATAACTTCACGTCAGGTCCCTTGCGGGGTAGGCACGAATAACAGAGCGCCATTCAGGCTTATTCTTACACACCTCACTTGCTTCTTTGACATTCATAGCTCTTGTCATGCACGCTCGTCTGTTCTTAAGGCTCCTGACATCACCATCTGCTAGTACACGATGGAGAACACGATACAATTTTTTAGATTTCTTGTCTATTTGTTGTGGATTCACGTAAAAACTGTTGGGCCGATTCGATGCAACTTTCGCTGATTGACAATTAATTCTCAGACTTAAATCTGTGCTACTTTTTATCCCGGGAATCCCGCGCTATTTACAGTATGATGTGGTGTATAAATATAGTTGATCCTGATCCACTTCGATCCTGACAAGGGTAATTGTTTTTTTCAAAAATTTCACGGTTCAACTTAAGTTTTCCTCATAATGGGCCCCGAGACTCCTTTCAGTGTTTTTGACTATTTTGTATAGTTTGGGATTTTACTCTGAAGGCCCATTTCAAATATTCACCCGTATGGGACTTAGAAGTTTTTCAGAATAAGATTAACATACAAAGATTATCGGGACGGTTCAATAGCACTTATTGTGTTGAGACTTTTGTGCCAAAATGATTACAGAATCGAAATTGAAAAAAAAAACAAAAACAAATTAGATTGTTGTAACAAAACTGTTATAACTAGAATGCCACGAATAGTGGTTTCGCCGAATACCGAACACCGAATGTTTCAAGTAAGATTGTATGTCCAATTTGCGCGTAGAAGAATTAGTATTGAAGCAATAATTTCTGAATTTTATTTTCTTGTTTTTGACTATAGGTACATATAAATAAAACTATGTTTTAATGGTGATAAGCGCGATTTTAAATGGTTTTTAAATTTAATTCTGAATAGTAAAAAAAAGTGGCCGTATAAGCCGAATACCGCATAGTTAAAAAAGTGGCCAAATAGACCGAATACCGCATAGTTAAAAAAGTGGCCAAATACACCGAATACCGCATAGTCAAAAAAGTGGCCAAATAGACCGAATACCGAATAGTTAAAAAAGTGGCCAAATAGGCCGAATACTGAATAGTTAAAAAAGTGCCCAAATAGGCCGAATACTGAATAGTTAAAAAAGTGGCCGAATAGTGCATATTTAAAAAAATGGCCAAATAGGCCAAATACTGAATAGTGAAAAAAGTGGCCAAATAGGCCGAATACTGAATAGTTAAAAAAGTGGCCGAATAGCGCATAGTTAAAAAAATGGCCAAATAGGCCGAATACTGAATAGTTAAAAAAAAAGTGGCCGAATATGCCGAATACCGAATAGCAGCTAAATATTCGTGGCATCTCTAGTTATAATCACAGTATCTCACGTGATTGTTTATGACTGGATCTAGATAATCCACATAACTGTTCCTAACCTATAAATTAAAATATTAACCTTCTTTCACGAAAACATGTAAAGAAAACTACTCTAGTTACTGCTACGGTTGTTTACATTTGCATGATGAAACGTCGGACTGTATGTTTTGTTTTTATATATTGATCGGGCCATGAAAGTTGCGGCTCGATAAAAATAGCTATTCGGGTGTTTGATATTTTGGAATTATATATTTATACTAGGACTTGCTTCTGAGCGCGACTTCGTCCGCGTCGAATAGTTAAAAAAAGTAACTAAAAAACCCCTATTTTGAAACATTCTTCATTGGTGGTCCGCTCCTATTAGTGTGCGTAGGTCGGTCTTAGCGTGATGATATATATAGCTTTCTCGATAAATGGGATATCTAATACCGAAAGAGTTTTTCAAATCAGACCAGTAGTTCCTGAGATGAAATGAAATATTTATTCTTGCATAAATGTAGTTGTATACATTGAGATTTGCGCGTTCAGCGTTCAAGCAAACACTCCAGCTTTATATATTAGTATAGATATGACCGTAACTTCGTCCACGCTTAACATAAAGCACCACAGTATAAAAAATGTAAGTTATAGTTTGACTGAAACTTTGTCTCAATACGCTAATTTAATATTTATAATATTATAGATGAAATTGTTTATTACATGCTTGCATTTTAGTTGTGGATATTAATGAATAAAAATGATAAAAAAGGGAAAATTATAATCTACTTTATATTGACACTTGTCGTAATACGAATATGCAAAACCGACCGATTTAGGCCCTCTAAGCAAATAAGGCTGAGATTAGATGTATCATCCAAATTGGTCGTTCTAAAATTTAATTGAATTTTTCGAATGGATCGGACAAAAACAAATGACGAAAGGCGTTTAAGAGTAACGCTCAATTCAAAAAATGCTCCGTCAGCTGTTTTATGTGCGACCATGGTCGTTATGGTTGTGGCGAATACGTCACTAATGACGTCATCATTTTCGATCACACACATACTGCGCTCACAACAACCCAAGTCAAGAGCTGGGCCGAAGTAGGCGTTGTGGTCACGCCTACTTTTTAATTCTCTCTATCGTTTTAGCGATTTTCAAATCAACTAATGACATTTGGGTGTTTCGTCGTTTGTGACATCAACGCCCTATAATCCGCTCCACTAGAGTTTATGATTGTAACGTCTGCAAGGAAGTGGGATAGGAAAATCGCGGTCGTGGTCCTTATGAGCTTTTGAACGTAGCCAATGTTACCGTTTACAGTTCAATCTCGCTCCGATCTCGTTTAGTTCGTTCGTTCCCGTCCCGGTCAAATACAAGAATATCTCATTATCGTATCGCTCTAGTTCCAATCCGATATGGCACCGGTACCGGTTCGACGAAAATATTATTTAACTGAAACAACACAAACCTGTACCGCTTGCTCTTTAACGAAGAGACACGCACTAGAGGTTGTAAACTTTAGTTATTGATAATGCGTTTATGCTTTAAACGCTTCCGCTTAAGGATTGGTCAATTTTATGGCCCCTATGTACAACAATGTGCCAATTAAACGGTGGATTGATGGAAACCATGCCCTGAGCGTCATATTGAAGGGAGATTATAAAAAGATATATCGATACGGACAGATTCGTTTACATTCTTGATGTTGTTTGTATATTGCACGTATCGGTCTGGGCGCTCTTTTGTGCGGAGCACTTTGTTTGAACGGAATAAATGTTATTATGGCAAAGTTCGAAAAGGGTGTAAAAAGATTTGGTGTATGAGCGACACTCGAATTTCTTGATGATTTGAGAATCTTTTTTGTTACTTGCCTTCCCGGTTACACTGTTACGAAATTGTGGGATACGAATATAAAATAACGTTGGAATTATCATAATCCTTATTAGAAGTTCACACACGTAAGTCAGTCCAGACCACGAAGCAGAAAATTGTAATGATATCAGTGGCGCAAAGTCTACTAGGTTTTTTTTAAATTATACAGCACCCGTGGTCCAGGTGAACAAGATTGCCCGGGCCTAAATACATAATTTAATTATGTCTAAACTTTGTATAATTAAAGTCTACTATTTACACCTCAATCGTAGTTGAAAACTCAACTAATTCGATCTCGGCTGACCGATCATATACCTATATTTTTAAAACAGACATGGCCGCCGACGTACCGGGCAGTAATATTCTAACCGGCGCTAACAAAAACGAATCTTTTTTCAATATAGAAACTGGCCATAAGTTTGAAAACGCTTCTTTAAGAACCATAAAGGCCTGTCCGCACAGCGATATTTCAAGCCGTTTTTTTTTCGTAATTCTGTAACACATTGAATATGATAGGAGTAGCCGCACTGGCGGTAAAAAAATCGCGCGGGAAAAAAAATCTTTGACTTGATGCAAATTAAACGCGAAGCGGTGCGATTTATTTCCGCGCGATGCAAATTGAACGCGAAGCGGTGCGATTTATTTCCGCGCGAATATTTTCTACCGTATGAAGTAAGTATGGCTATGTTCGCACTGTGGAATAATATTCGCGCGTTTCGCTCAGTCTTGCACCGTCGCGGAATTTAATACGCGAGAATAAAAATCTCGCGGTGAAATATCGCTGTGCGGACAAGGCCTAAAGAAGCTTTCAAACTTACTCTAACTCTCTATGAATAAGATTGGTGGCCTACAACTAAGATCGTTTCCAGCTCGCAGTTGTTAAAACCTAAATTTGTGTTCATAATTTATACTTCAGTCACGGAATGTTTGCAAAATTTTGTAGTTAGCGCATGGATACGTAGAATGCAGTATTTCAGTATATTAGTTATTTCTAAATTTAGTTTGCTAATACGTTAGTACGCTTGAAGTTTTGGACGATTATTTATTACAATACCTTCTTTAGCCGCGAATGTGCTGAGTTTTTGTGTAGATATTGAAGAATACGTGGTCAGTGAAAACTTTCAAGAAAGTCTTCTAAATCTAAGAATCCTATTTGTGCGCGTGTACTCGAGACTGCCACCGCTCTGCCGCCGCGGTTTCAAACTGTTAGTTTAAGAGCCAGTGATCGATCGGCTGTATGTATTTGACCAGACCTGAGGTTAGCCGCGGAAAACATAATAATATACACCTGACTGGGTAGTAGCTAAGATTTTATTATTTATTGATGTGTATACGCAAAGTAGACGTCTGCCGCGATCAATATAAGTTTTTAAGACTCATCATCATCATCCGAGCGTTAAATCCCGGTTGCATTCGGAGCGTTCACTCCGACGCCCAGGGTCCGCTTTCCTACTTTTCCTACTCCACTTCGCGCGGTCTTCAGCATCCCCCGTTTTGAGACCATTGGCACGCATGTCATCCTTCACGACGATAAGTTTTTAAGACTATAATAAACAAAACATATCAATGGCAGATCTGGTTAATTACTTTCAAATTTTTTTAGTATATTTAAAACTGTCTGCCATAAAGTAAAACTGCGCGATAATGGTTTGCCATTCTTATTTTCCCATAATAATAAGCCTATTTTTTCAAATTTCAAAACGGCAGACGTGGTCAAATGAATTTAAAATTCGTTAAAAATCGATACTTGTATTGCCTCAGCGCTCGTCGCGTCCACCACTTTGAGCTTAGTGAGTCCCCGTACCATTCATGGTAGGTATAGTTGCCTCTATGTATAAAATCTCAGTCTGGTCCAATACATACAGGTAGCCGATCACTGGCTCTTAAACTATGTCTAGAGTAGGGGGGGGGGGGACTTTTGGCTCAAAGAAAAGAAAGTTCAAAGCTCAAAGTAAGATCACAAATAAAATAAGTTATCAATGACTATATTCTATTTATGTTAATGAAATTCAATAAATAATAATATGAAAACACTTACACCACATGATTAATTCATGCAAAATAAGTAAACCCGCCACAATTAAAAATATTCGTAATTAAAAAAATCTTAAAATCACTCTCATGTTTTTACAATCTGGGCCTAAGAATGTATGAAAGCGTATGCGTATGCCCTTTTACATAATGCCAGCGCGGTGGCGATGCGGCGGCAACGCGGTACCGTCTGCACGAGCGCATATATTTATAGCATCAGAGGGCGTCCATTTCTGGTTTTATGACGTTTTAGTATAGAGAACATATTTTTTAGACTATGCTGTTTATTTCTTTCGCTTAGCAGTTTGCTATTTCTTTATTACCACGCACAGGAGGTGTTTGTAAGGATGACTGCTCATCGATATAAATGATTTAAGAGCAAATATTATTTATAATGAAGTAGTACAAAATATTTTTTGTCAATTTCCAGAAATTCTGGGGTCCCCAGATAGATCCGAGACTAGCGCAGTATTTATCAAATTTTCTGTTCGGCTCTGGTCAACAGAAATCTTCCACGGTTGACTTCAATAGATTTGCAGAGCTGTATGTTTATAATGTCAGAGGTATGTATGTAAAAATTATAATAATTTTATACTAATATATTAAGCTGAAAAGTTTGTTAGTCTGATTGACCGCGCTAATCAGACTAACTTGAATCGTCTTGAGGCACGTGTTGTCTTCCCCCCAGGGGGTGCCGCCCTGGATTCCCCCCCCCCGGTCCAGGTAGCGGTACAAGGGGATGCGTCCCCGGGGCCCCGAGCGGCCACTGTCACATTCCCCCCTTCACTCCGTGACAGTGGTGTCCCACCTTTCCGCCTCCAAATCCTAATGCCTTCCCCTCCTTCCCAAACCTCCTCCCCAAACACCCATCCCTTCCGTTGCGACCGCCAGCGTCGAGGTTTTCTCCGCTGGCCGTCGAGGACGGCGATGGTGATGTCCACCCCACCACCGCCCGCCTGACCGGCGACCTACCCTCCCCTGCTCCGTCCGCCGACGCTGCTGTGTGCGCGAGGCGGCGGGGAAAAGGGGAGGAAGGAGAGGGGGGAGGGGTGTTGGCGCAGGAGCAATCCTCGCAGCCTCCTCCTCCCCCTATCGCGAAGCCCCCCCCGCCGCTGACGCTGCTGAGAGCGCGAGGCGGCGGAGGGGAGAAAGGAGAGGGAGGGGTGATGGCGCAGGAGCAATCCTTCGCAGCCTCCCCCTCCCCCCTATCGCGAGGCCCCCCCCGCCGCTGACGCTGCTGAGTGCGCGAGGCGGCGGGGGGGGCGGGGTGGAAGGAGAGGGAGGAGGGGTGTTGGCGCAGGAGCAATCCTTCGCAGCCTCCCCCTCCCCCCATCGCGAAGCCCCCCCCCCCCGCTGCTGACGCTGCTGAGTGCGCGAGGCGGCGGGGGGAGGAGGAAGGAGAGGGAGGGGTGATGGCGCAGGAGTAATCCTTCGCAGCCTCCCCCTCCCGGCGGCAGCGGGCGTCGAGGTCTGGGGGATCCATATAGACCTCCGCCCGCACTAATGCCGCGAGAGGACGCGAGAGGTAGCCGCGCGTCCCTCTCAGGGCCGGGGAAACACCATTCCCCGGCCCGCACACAGGAGAGGCCGCCTCTGCTTATGAGGCGGCCAGCCGCTGCCGGGGTCGCGGGTTAAGCTCGCGCACATACCGTGACCCCGGCGCTAGGCGGAAAGAAGGCTCCCATGGGGTTTTAGTGGGTATACCGGCGCCGGTCGTATTGAACCGGCGTCGGGGAGCCCCACACACCGGCCGCGCATGATCCCCCGCGCGGCTGACGGTGCGGTAACGCATTTCCCCATGTAAAAAAAAAAAACGTGTTGTCTTGACATGAAAAAATTATTAAAAAAATCCCAGTGTTTTTTCATTAAAAGGAAGCTTTTTAGGGGGCGTCGTAAGAAATTTAATTTTTAACGACCACCCTAATATATATACTAGCCTCCCACAACCTCGACCCGCGCCGTCTAGTTCTTACAGTGCATTCCATTAGTAGCTCACAACGCCCAAAATGCTCCATAGACCGTTCTACAAGGCGATCGCGGTCGTTGTGGTCGTGGCGAAAACGTCATCATTCACTACCGCCAACTTGTTCATTTTAATTTTGTTTATGGTTATTATTTACTCTATGGGAGCCTAATCTAATTTACCACCGCTTCAGAACATGTTGTGGCTTGAAGAAATTATCCGCGCTTAAAACCGTTAAAACGTAGTTTTATTATATGAGTATAGCTGTTTTAGATGTATTTATTGTAACTAGTTACACTAAACATCGTTTACGAATTCGATTTAAACGTTTCTCCTATGAGATATTTCTTCGCGTATCGATAAAATATACCTTTATCATTCATTATGTTGGCGTAAATAAATACATTCGCACATTTGTTTTGACAATCGATACCATTCGTTCTGATCTCCGAGAGTATTGCGCGTGCGCACCCGTTGAGCGACGATTTTGACGTCATTCCGTTTTCGGGTTATGTTTTAAGGGGTTATCTAATAGCCGTTACGATATTTTCTTAACTTTTAGCGACTTGTATACATAATAAAACTACCTTTTAACGGTTTTAAGTGCGGACGACGTCGGCCGTGACGAGGGCCCCTGAAAAGCGGCCGGAACGTCGGATAAACCAAAATCAAATAAATTACCGCGCTTAAACCGTTAAAACGTAGTTTTATTATATTGTACCGAGTTACGGGACTCGAATTAAAAATGCCGTTGAAATTACTATAGAATTTATTAGGCATATACAAACACGTATAACACAGGTACAAATGTACAAACGTAATGCACGATTCAATAACACGCGCAAAGTCTGTCACTATCGATGCACACATGTCGTGCCTCCCTTGCGATTATCGCTTGGCTGCCCTTCTCTGCATTCGGGCATCGCTTTATACTGCACAATGACAATATATCTCGCGGCGGCGCAGACTGAATTTTTAAGAATCACACCTGGCCAATGCCTACCATAAAAGATTACAATACACCATGGGACGTTTTTCTAATTACAAGTTTCAAAAACAAAGTAAACAACAGCAAAAGCGCAATTCAATGTTATTAGCTCAAACGACGCCGGCGGGTAATAAATGTGCTTTGTTTGGTGGCCCAAATCGTAACAATAATCTTACAAAAATAACCGCCCTAAAATCTCCTGCAGTTACATATATGACTCATCAGGTCGGCTGGGTTGAGCTCCTTGCAAAAGAACTTTTTTTAAAAATTGATTTCAAAACGACCATAAATGGAAGAGTATGGAGTTCGGTATCTCCCTCGCGCATTATCATATTTTTACCGCCTTTGAAAAAGTAAAATTCTCAATTCGTCGTGTTAATATTAGTATAGGATCCCGCTATACAACGACCTTCACCGAGATGCTTATTTGATGAAACCTATTCTATATTTACTTTAATGTGTCAATAAATATATTGCATATGGGTTGCCTAAAAAATTTCAGTCCTGTATATGATTAAATAATAATTTGAAGAAAAAAAAAATTAACATTTCACCGGTTGGTTTATTAAACAAATTCTATACCAATCGAAAGTATGTAGCCCATAGAATATGCAAAGGTTAGGTTGCCTATTCTTTTCCGGTCACAACTCTCGGGTAGCCCATATGCAATATATTTATTGACATCTTTAATTAAGTATAAAATAGGTTTCATCAAATAAACATCTCGGTGAAGGGCGTTGTAAAGCGGGATCTTAGACTATATATGTATTTGACGAGCTTTGCGGTTAAGTGGGCATAGTCTTTGCATGCACCTAGCTGCAACGCTCCGGGTTCGATTCTCGGTCTGCGTGTTCGGGATCCGCCCAGACTAGTCCGTTGTATATTGCCCATAACACAAGAGTAACTTGCTTAATTTCGGGAAATACTATCCGTGTGTTTGTCTGCCGATTTAATTTGATGTATGTGCAGCCATAAATTTTGTTTTTACATAATTTCTTATGTTGTTTCCAGGTACAGAAGATGAAAGAATGCAAGTTACCTACAATAGTCTTGGTATGGAGTACAGCGAAGAAGTGGAATTGCCCTACCAGTTATTGAGAGAAGTGAGAATTTTGACATTTTACATTTATATATATGCATTAAAAATAGATGCACTATATAACATTAGTCGCGGGTCAATATCTATTTTTTTACATAAGTTCAGAAGACCGGCAGACGGCCCACCTGATGGAAAGCGATTACCAGTCATTACGGATAGGACACACTGCTCAAACACTTTCGTCTTTGAGCAACGCGGACTGTCGACGAGAAGACTTACTAGAGACTGCCCAGCCCGACTGGATCCTCCTATTGGCTATATGTGGCTAAATGTATCGTGACTGGTTGCAGATTGCTGCATAGACAAAATAATTATTTTTATGTAAAATATTTACGTGAATGAGATGCTTTAGTGAGGGACTGGCCGACTGACAGCTGGTCATTTTTTTTATTTTGTTAATTTTATCTATATTTTAAAGTTTTTAATTTAATTTAATTTGTAATAATGTAATTTAAAATTGTAAAATATGTTGTAATATGGATCTTTGTGTCTGAAATAAATAAAATTATTATTATATTTTTTGTCCGAGTTTGATATATTCCTGCATAAAAACTGTGCAGAAACGGAGAAGGAATACAGTTTCCTGCGGTCGGGCGGCCTGTCGTAAGAGGTGACAAAACAACCCACAGACAGGTGGCAAGGTATTTGCCCGTCTAGATGGCTACCACCCCTGATCTAAAGTATTACACCCTTGAGTTGTGTTCCGGCATTACTGACCGGGTTCTAGTCTCCGTCAGAAAGCAGTAGCGCGATTGTACAGCACCTTTGGTGTTGCAAATGTCCATAGGCGATGGTAACCGCTTTCCATCAAGTGGGCCGTTTGCCTATCCGCTGAACTCCTGCAATAAAAAAACTGTTTAGTCAAATGTTGGCTATCGAGTTTTCACAAGAACTCTGTTGAATGGCGTCAGTTGTAGCCTACAATAATAAATGCGATATCTAAACGAAGACTTCTTCGAAACATCAGAATTGGCTGTATGGACTAAAATTCCATTGCCTGCTTTTTTGGTCATTTCTACTTCTACTGATGGTGGGAATGGTCCACAAATTTAAAATCGTTCAACGGGCCATAAACCAAACTTATGTTGGGTGTTTCTCTTATGTACAGTATCAGAAATGAGGATATTCGTAAGAGAACTAACGTAACTGATATAGCTCGGTCAATTACCAAGCTGAAGTGGTTATGGGCGTCCTAGGACTAATGATCGATGAAGCAGACGAATCCTGAAGTGGGAACCGCGTTTTGATAAACGTAGTGTAGAACGCCCTCCAGCCCGATGGACCACTGCTTTGGATAAGGTCACCGGAAGGCGCTGGATGAGGACAGCGGAAGACCAGGATACGTGTCGCAGTGGTCTGCGATAGTCTGACGATGAGGCAATCTCTTTATATTTTCAGTACTGTGAGAGCATAGCCTCGACTTACATCAAGATCCTCAAGTCCTCGTCCTCCCGCCGTGCTCAGGCATGGATGAGCAAAGGGTTCCGGGGGAGGGCTTCGCACGTCCAGGCTCTAGGGGAGGCGGTGGCCGCCAGCGTCGGTGGCGACATGGACTCGCCACAGCACCATTGCAACGCGCAGCAGCTCAAAAGATGGTGAGTGGTGGTTTTGGTTGTGAAAAGCATTTCCTTTGAGGTCCAGCAGTTTCCACCGATTCCAATTTTCAATTGTGTCATCATCTACTAAATCTGTTTGATAGATGCCTAATGTAGAATACAGAACAAACAAAATATATATCCCATGAACCACTATAATTGTTAAGTGGCTGTTTTATAATTAAAAAACTCTTCGTTTAAAAAAACCGACTTCAAAAACTAAAAAGTATAAAATAACAAATTTTTAAAGCTATTATTATTAATATATATTACGTTAAACATCTTAAAGGCGGTGCTTGGTAATTTTCAAAATATAGTAATTTTTATGTTTTACTTCAAGATGTTTTAGATAATATATATAATAATAGCTTTAGTAATAAGTTATTTTATACTTTTTAAAGGAAGTTTTTTTATTATTTTTTGTTACTTTTCAGTGTCTAGCAATGGGTACACCTACGAAAGGTGCCGTGCGGAATGGAAATTTTTTCATAAAAAATGTTCATAAAATGAAAAAAACGGCCAAACTATGTCAAATTTTTAGGGGACCAAATGGCAGCTGATTTTTTCAGAAACGCGTCGAACAAAAAAAGAATCACGTAAATCGGATCATAAGTCTCGGAGTAATTGGTGAACATACGTAAAAAAAGATTCCGACGAATTGAGAACCTCCTCCTTTTTTGAAGTCGGTTAAAAATGGTTAAAATTTAAAACATTTGATGAAATGCAAATGTCGATTAATTCCTCTCTAATACTGGATACACATATTTGAAAATCACAGTCACTCTCTCTCTCTCACTCACACACACACACACACACACACACACAACGCGCAAATATATATTTTTTTAGTAGTTAGTTAGTAGTAGTAGTTAATAGTAGATAGAGAAGAGTGGAATCTTCTGATACAGGTATTTCATACTTCCAAGAATATTCCCACCACCATTGTATCTAAATTTAAGGCAGAAGCTTTTATAAAGAATTGAAGACATGAGTGGATGAAGGTGTTAAGTCGCATAATTCCAATTCTGAGTAAATTGAGATCAAAATTTTACTTTTATTTTAAACTAAACTGAACCTAACACCTTTTTCAATTCTTTATTTTTTTAAATATGCCTTATATCTATGGTCTAAGGTCTGTAGTCATTTGGTATCGACTTATAACCTTCATCTACGCAAAAAAAGGAAAAAACCGAATATGCGACATATCACCTTCATCCACTCACGTCTTCAATTATTATTAATTATTGTTATTAATGTGGCTTCAGAGAACGGCTCAACTATACGTTTGGTTTGGAAGCTGTGGTAGACTTTTGACTTTCAAGGTATTAATTTTCTTTCCAGGTTACAAACGAACACACTCCTGAAGCAACTGGCGGAAATGGTGTTTGTGAATCTGTACGGGATTAACAAGAAGCAGGGCGATGAGAGCCCCACACCGTTGCCCACCATCGTGCCTTCATTACTCCCCATACCTGATGGTAAGTCAACACCCTATTTAGTTGTGGTGTTTTGTATATTCAGTTAGTATTTTTTAACCGACTTCGAAAAAAGGAGGAGGTTCTCAATTTGTTGGGATCTTTTTTTTTCCTTTTTTTTATGTATGTTCGCCGATTACTCCGTGATTTATGATCCGATTTACGTGATTCTTTTTTTGTTCCACGCGGAATAGCTACCATGTAGTCCCCTATAAATTTTACATAGTTTGGCCCAGTAGTTTTCATTTTGCAAACATTTTTTTGGGACCTATATTTTTTAAGAAGCGCGGCACCATTCGTATGTCCACCCATACATAGCTAGACACTAAAAAGTAACAAATAAAATTTAAAAACTTCGTTTAAAAAAACCGACTTCAAAAACTAAAACGTATAAAATAACTTATTTCTAAAGCTATTATTATTAATATATATTATCTAAAACATCTTGAAGTCGGTGCAAAGTAAAACATAAAAATTACTATATTTTGAAAATTACTAAGCACCGACTTTAAGATGTTTTAGATAATATATATTAATAATGAGAGCTTTAGAAATAAGTTATTTTATACGTTTTAGTTTTTACAACACGTTGAAGTCGATGATGTTTTACTTTGCTCTGAATAAAGGATGGTGTAAAAAAAATTCTCTGCTTTTTTTTTTTAATAAAATAAATATTCTCACTGTCAGGTCTAGAAGCGATGCCGGACTACCCAGCTTTCATCGACCTCTCGCATATAGTTTGGCTGAATAGTCATATACCACAGAAACACCAGCACAAATGGAGGTTCCTCTTCTCCTCTCATATACACGGGGAGTCCTTCTCGACCATGTCGGGTGTGTATTTATGGAAACATCTATAATTTATAAAATCTAAATATGATTCTATCAGGAAATCCCTGCGAGCTGTTACAAAACCACTAATAACAGCGAAGCACAAAACAGCTGCTTTCAGAGGCTGTTTCAAGTATGCTGCCACTCATTGCTGGAACGATATTCCTCCACCCATCAGAAACCTGAAATCGATAAATTCGTTTAAGTTCCATTATAAAAGACATTTTCAACACACTTGCTCATAAAGTGGCTCTATGGTCACCGCAATTAGGCACAGAATGACACCCATTATCAAACTGTGACAAAAAAAAATTACAACTCACTAGTGAGTTATAGAATTTTTTTTTAATTTTATTGGTTGAGTTGCTTTGTTCTTAATAAAGTTTTTATTCAAAAAACAAGATCGTGTTCTATAGAACAAATAAATTAATGTTAATATTGCTTGCTCATTTCATGCAACTTCTTATTTAAATAGATAATTTTAACTCGTACGTGTTTAATAAATAATATATAACTTTCACTCATATATAACTTTTTTTTCTCTGTAATAAAAGAGAACTTTAAATTCCCCATTTTGTACGTGGCAAAATAGGCGCAAACATTATGCGCGGAAAATAAAAAAAATAACCTCATCCCTTTAGTCTATGGCCAATCGCAATGCGCGCGCATAGGAAATCTGATTATTTTTTTCCCGCCATAGCGAAACATTTTCACAACTCGTTTTCACTGTTGAAATTATAGTTATTTATTAATTAAAATGTCTACAAGTACTAGTTACGAAGAAAATGTTTTATGTTGTACACCGCCCGATATAAGATGTGAAGCCCTCAACGTTATGGAAAGTTTACTACCTGAAAACTCCAAGGAAAAATATCTATTTTATCTACTAAATAAAATGATTTTTGGTTGTTATTTTATTCACAAGCGTGTTGAAAAACGTCGTATGATACACGTGTGTATTGATGATTACCGTCCTCGGCTCTCTTAAGACCCTCGCCTACGGCTCGAGTCTCAATGGGGCCTCGGCGGTAATCACCAATCTTACACACTAGTACCATAATGTACTATTACTTACTTTACAAAAAGAAGATCCAGCATATTCATTGATAAGCCTTTGAATAACTAAAGTATTTGAGAAATATATTTGATTTAAGAACTTACTTACATATGATAGAAGTCAGTGCACAGAAAATGAGTACAGAGCAATGTAGCGTAAATAGACATACTTTTTTTAAAATGCTAAATACAACAACATAGTTACAACATAGACAAGTATCAGTTATATATATATATGTATATATATATGTATATATATATATATATATATATATATATATATATATATATATATATAGATTATTTTTCAATATTTTATTTTTTATTATTTAAATAATAAAAATAACAAAATATTTATACTATTTATTCTATGTATGTATATATTATAATTAACAAAGTAAGTAGTTTTTAAGTTAAACAGATTTAAATTATTCGGGTCGTATATTGCGTTGTGTCGGATATTATTCCGGCACAGCAACAAGCTGAGTGCGAACCTTGTTTGCGGAAAACGCGGGATGCAAATTCTCAATATATGTTATTTTCAGTACATGTTAGTAATGTAAGTACTTCGCTATTTCTTCAAATAAATTCATTCTTTCTTTCTTTCGAAATACCAAGGTTAGAGATATGAAATTTGGTACACATAGAAGTAGTGTGTATTAAAAATGTAAATTCAAATACATTTATTGGCTTTTTAGCATGCGTAAATACATGATATAAGGCTCATATGTTTTGTCCATAATGGCGTGGTTTTTTTTATTCTAATTACAGTATTACCATTTTTTTGTGTTAGGATACAATTATATTATAATATTTACTGAATATTGAAAATGGGGCCCAAAATCATCCGTGTGAGGTGTGATATACATTTCTTTTTTAATTTCAAATTCAAACTAAGTACCACTGAAGAACACTTTTTGAAGGTAACTTATTGTTGCGAGTTGCGGGACTCAAATTAAAATGCCGTTAGAATTATTATAGAGTTTATTAGAACTCTGCAAACACGTATAACAAATCCAAACGTAATGCAGAAGGTCGTAATTCAATAAAACGCGCAGTCGTAATCGTCACGCCTTGATCGCAGTTGTCGCTGAAATGCCGCCTCAGTCAATGAAGCCATCGTTTTCTACTGCACAAATGCAATGTGCCCGGGCGGGCACTAATAACGTACGGGCGGGTAACGTGGTACTAATTTCCTAGAATCAGCGTAACACCTGCCTAATAATTACAGCCGCAAGCTGCCATAAACGAGTGCAATAAAACAATGTGCTGTTCTCTAGGAACGTATGCGAATAAATAAGTAAACAAAAGAACACTATCATAAAAAAATTACAATTAGTTCAAATGCCTGGTAATAAAATGTGCTTCGTGGAATTTGTCTTTGTCTGGGGTCTAAGTTGTAACATTATTTTGAATAAAAACTTTTGAATGTAATAGGAGATATTAAATTCAATCTATTGGAGTCTTCACTTCCAAAGTGGTGTATCATCGTTTTCAAAAATTAATGTGTTTGACAATTTAATTTTAATTTAAAAGCGCCTCACAATTTAACGATCTAGCACTAAAATTGAACATTGATATCTTTCTAACTAAACCCAACAACCTTAGAAATATAATGAACAAAGAATTTCTCAAAGAAAACAAGTGTTTTCCAAACTACTCAATATGTATTCAAATTCATATTCTCTTTTCAATTTACTATTGATTCAATCTGCATCATCAACTACACACACACACACACTCACGCTCACGCACACACGCACGCACGTACACACACACGCGCGCACACACACACACACACACACACACACACACACACACACACACACACACACACACACGCACGCACGCACGCACGCACGCACGCACGCACACACGCACACACATCTTCATCAATCAACCTGAGCAAGTCTATATGCCAAGGCTTTTAGTTAGCAATACTTTACTTATGTTGTTAATTTATATCGTCATTTGCCTGTAAGCCTCACTAAAATAAATAAATAGACACTGTGTTGATTCGTAGGTCGCATTCAGGAGCAGGGCGCCTCGATTCTCATAATCGAAGACAACGCCGGCTACATCTTCGGCGGGTACGCGCCCGAGTCGTGGTCCCTGGGGCCCAACTTCATAGGGAGCGAGGACTCGTTCCTGTTCACGGTGGCCCCCAAGATGAGGGTGTACCCTGCCACGACCTACAACAACCACTACCAGTACATGAACCATCACACGAAGACGTTGCCCAATGGATTGGTGAGTGTTATAGTTTAGTTCTATTCATTCGTTCATATCGTTCGGTCCTTGCCTAGTATAATGTAGGTAGAACATTGCTCCATGAATTTTGCCTTCTACCCTCTTTTGCGTGAGGCGACGGCCAAGGCACAGCAGGGTAGGGGCAGCCATTTTGGACTCACAGTCCACGGTTTGGCAAAGATAGATTGCGCCGTGCGTGTATTTATATATCAGCCTAATCAAATATATATTTACCTATGGATAAATATATATTTATCCATAGGTCGCTGATTCATATCCGGCTCGAAGGACCATTAAATGTACAGTTTGTGCACTTGTTCTCGCTTGTGGTGGTGGATGCTGGCAGTTGTTGGTGGAGTACTGGTGCTTTCTTGTAGTAGGATGAAGAAAATACACCTTGTTATTTTCAGGGATTTATTCTCGTAGTAGTTTGGCTTGGATGCTGATCCCTGGTCGCAGCTCAATAGCGACTCGATCACAATATATTTGTGAGCGTTATTTATAGTGATGTTATTAAAGTAGCCTAAAGTAGGCCGCAGCGTCAGCAACATATGCTAAGTGTCAACTAACTACTGGCCGTGCTAAGAGTTTATTGTGCAATATTGGTCAAAAGAAGTGATCATTTCAACGTGAAGTTGGTGCCGTGTAGTTTTCTTTGTGCTGCGGAGAAGGTGGATCTCAAGGTTGGTGGAGCTCCTGCTTTTCCAGCGCAAGCATATCAGGTTCACATCTCTCCCAATACAGTCCATAAGTGTCGAACCATATTATCCGTAGGCTACATCGCCCCAAACATATTCTTGTGGAGAAATTGATATCTATAATATTATAGGAACATTTTGGGAAAGGTTGAGAAATTTTGTTAGATTAAATGTCATTTTTTTTACATAACCAACATGCACTCATGAATCAAAATGTTCGAGAATAGATTATTAACTTCTATATATATATATAACAATGAATCATAGAAATGTATGTACGCGCATAACTTGAGAACGACTTCACCGTTTTTGATGAATTTTTGTGTGTGTGTTTGAGTGGGTCCCGGGATGGTTTAGATTCATAGATGGAACCGGTAGGTGGCGCTGAGTTCGGGTTCTAAATTCCTTCCAATCACCTAGACCAATTTTGGTGATTTTGTTGTTGTATCATGAAACAGTCTTTAAGGAATTCAGGAAATATGGCGGTTGATAGTTCGCCGGGTCCGCTAGTTATTAATGACGTTTACATTCATCAAGTATATAATTAAACTTTGACGTAAAGGTGACAATTTTTTTTTTCTTTTTTATTATTGGAGTTCAGCAGACAGGCCGACGACCCACTTGATGGAAAGCGGTTACCATCGCCTATGGACACTTGCTATACTAAAAGTACTACAAATGCGCTGCTGCTCTCTTAAGGGAGACTGGAATTTGGTCACTAATGCCGGAACACAATTCAAGGTTGTTATGTCGGCATACTCTAGACTAGGGATGTTAGCCATCCAGACGAGCAAAGATCCTACCACCTGGCTGTGGGTTGTTTTGTCGCTTCTTACGACAGGCCGTCTGGCCACAAGCAATTATATTCTTTCTTCGTTTCTGCAGGATTAATAAAGACTAGTGGTCGCCCAGTGGTCGAAATTCGACCATAATTAATTTAAACTATAAGTTTGAACATTATTAAGGTTCTTTTGTCAAAGACTTATACATCTATAATCACAGATGTCGTCAAGGCTACACTGTTAATTTGACTTTAGTAATAAATGAGAGTATATATGCGTGTGTGTGTCAAATACATGGTAGTGTGTGTGATGTGTTTTTATTGATTTAAATGTATTTTTTTGCATAATTAAAAAAAAATTGCATTCTGCCCTCCTATATAAACTACTAGCGACCCGCCCCGGCTTCGCACGGGTGCAATGCTGATACAAAATTAAATACACTACAGAAAAACTATGAACGTTGTATATAAAACATAGCGGCCCGCTCCGACTTTGCACGGGCATCACTACATAGAAACTCTAAAATTAGCAATGTTGCTTAGTATTATACATATAAACCTTCCTCTTGAATCACTCTATCCATTGGAAAAACCACATCAAAATTCGTTGGGTAGTTTTAAAGATTTAAGCGCACATAGGGACAGAAAAGGCGACTTTATTTTATACTATGTAGTGATGATAAGTGTGCGAAATTTCATACTCCTCCGTCTGCGCAATTATCTTATAAAGGGGTACAAAGTGGCCTATAAAAATCTTCTTCCAGCTAATGGGTGGTCAGTTCAACTTCGGTGGTATATGGGTGAACGCAGACCCATTCGGTGAAGGCTCGTCTGCGGAGTCCTGTTCCACTTACAGAGGATACAAGAGGCTGAGCAAAGAACCGTCCTTCAGGATCAGGAGCCTCGAAGTGTGGGGTGTTGGTGACAAACCCGTGACCATTAAGGAGTCCGTGAGTGTTTTCAGATTTTATATAGTCGCCTCAAAAGTGCGCACGCGCACGTTTGCAAGGTACTATACTATGCGCACTGTAGCACGGTGCGGATGACAGCTGTCAATACCACATTAATAGGCAAGTGACATTAAGCAGTTATATTTTTGAACGACTGCCAAAAGGGGGAGGTTCTCAATTTTACTCGATTTCTCTGTCACTTGTGAACCGATTTTCAAAACTTTTTTTCCTGTTTTCGAAAGAGTATACTCCTTAGATGACCCCATTCTCGTCAAGTCAGGATCTGATGAGTGGTTCTCATGGAGATCGAGCGCATTCCTTGCTAGAGCGCCGACAGCCTATACACTTCGGAAAGGCAAAACATGTATACACATACCAGTAATACCATTTCTAAAGGAGCTGAAAATATTAGAAACGCTATTCAAGCAGCTAAAAAGTTATTTTTTTGTTCAAAAACAAAACCTCCTTCAATCTAAAACGAAGAAATAAATATTTTCTGCAATATCTTTAAATCTGTGCATTTAACAATTTTGTTGTTTTTTTTATGTGTTATTTCAAAATTTATAGCGAAAACGAATCTCACAGTGGATCATGTTCTCTTTACTACGTCTAGGTGCTTGCAAATTATAAAATCAAATTGAAAGAAAAAAATAAAGCTAAGTGCTGAACGTGTAACGTTATGCCACAGGCTTTAGGGGCGTCCATTAATTACGTGAGGTGTTCCAGGCGGGGAGGGGATCAAGCTAAATCTTTCCGAATCTCACCAAGGGGGGAGTGGGGGGGTCGAAAAATTTTCAAACGTGCCTCACGTTATTAATGGGCGTCCCTTATTTAGTAATGAGAAATATTGCTTCTGTAGTTAATCGATATTTATCAAAGACAAAGAAGTTTACATAAGTTTAGGGTTTAGAGATCTAAACTTAAATATATGAACAAAACAAATAATTATATACATTTTATTGGATTAAACTGCCTAAACTGATGTAAGGGTAGGAAGCATTTTCTTGACCCTGGTCTCGTTTAGAATTGTTTTCGATATAATTGAATTTAATAATGTCAGTTGCCTAGTAATGTCACATTGCAGCAAATGACATTTTTGGGTTTTTAAAATTTTACATAAATGGACAAATATAAACATATAATAAAACTGTAGTGGTCGAATTTCTGTACAATGAAAAGAAAATGCTAAAAAGCGAGTTAATGTGATGTGAGAAGTGAAATAGAACTAATTTAGACTTTTTTGAAATTGAGTAACTGTGGAATAGTTAAAAAACTTTTCACGCGGGCAGAAGCTATACAGTCTATACATATAAATAAAATTGGAGTGTCTGTTTGTAATATTGAAATAACCGCTTTTTACTACATCACATATGAACATAATATAAACGGTGCATACACCAAATAACATTTTTTTTTTAAATTTTGTCTGTCCGTCTTTGTTCCGGGTAATCTCTGAAATGGCTGGACCGATTTTGACGGGACTTTAATTGGCAGGTAGCTGGTGTAATAAGGAATAACTTAGGCTACTTTTATTTTGGAAAATTCTTTCATTTTGGAATTATGACGATTTTCAATTACCACGCGGGAGAGACCGCGGGGCGCAGCTAGTCTAGTCTCGTCTAATCTTTACATAAAGCTTTTTTTATTGCTTTTTAGATACACTAAAAAGTTGCATAACATGGACGTGTCGTTTAGGTATCACAAGATATGTTTACTGCTTTTTTTTAACCGCCATTTGCAAGTCCTGCATTTGCTACCGCACTACGCTACAGCGCAAATAGTATATATAATCAATAGTATCCATTAAGTTAGTCTAGACTTCTTTAACGTAAACGATGTATCGCTTAATCTATGCGCATTATTATCTAGATTTCAAGAACCAGTGTCTTAGATACTCACAAGTCTGAGCGAACTTTTTTGACTATAATCGGAAAACCTCAAGTTAGTGACGGATTCAGAAACTAAAACTGTTTGGTAATGATGAATAAATAATATATTAGTGTTGATTGTATTAAAGAATATATAATTAGTTTTTATATATAAAACGATACAAATATATAAGTGGTTTTTAGTAATGTATGTAGTCTATTGTAGCGTAGGAATTCTTCAATGAAGCACCTTTAGCTCAAGAATTGCGTATTATCTCCGCAAATTGCTAATGCGCTGGAACCTTGTCAAATTAACATTCGCGTGACGTCATCCGCAACTCGATATGTACGCGGACTCGCCGGCCAATGATGCTAACAGTACTGAGTGTTCGGCTACGATTACGTCACCAAAATGGTGGCCAGGCGCAATAGCAATTTGCGGGGATAATATATATCAATATTTTACAATAATTTAGTAAAAGTTTGTTGCGCGTACAGTAATTCGTTTGCTTTCATTTGTATTTGATTTCAAACTTGGCGGTTGGTCATAGGAGTGTTTCTCATAGTAAATTTATGATATTGTGCGTACACACCGGCGCGAGCGTACTGTTTCATAACATGCTGGATCGGTGTGTTCTTTAATAATAATTAACCTTGGTTAATCGTGCGGCGACAAATATATATTTTTGTTTTCTTTTTTTATTGCCGGAGTTCCGCAGACAGGCAGACAGCCTTGATGGAAAGCGGTTACCATCGCCTATGGACATTTAGCAACACCAAAGGTGCTGCTGTTCTTTTAAGGGTGACACGAACCTGGTCCCCAATGCCGGAACACAACTCAAGGTTGTTATGGTGACATACTCTAGACCAGGGGTGGTAGCCATCCAGTCGGGCAAATGCCCTACCAGCTGGCTGTAGGTTTTTTTTGGTCGCCTCTTACGACAGGCCCCCCCGCCGCAGGAAATTATATTCTTTCTCCGTTCCTGTACGGATAAAACTAAAAAAAATAAGTCTAATGTAGACCCAGTATTTTAATTATTTCCGTGGTTACGTACAGTTACTAATGATGATAATTTTTCATTAGTCTATAAAAAATACGGCGGGAGATTTAAAATCGTGACGTCACGATTCACGTTCAAATTGTCAATAGGGTCGCATATTACTAAGGCTACGTTCCATTAGAGACTCACAACGTTCACGACCGCGATTTTCCCCGTTCCACTTGCTTGTCGGCATTACAGTCGTAAACCCAAGTGGAGTGGTCGTTGTGAGTAGTGGTCGTTGTGAGTTTGGTGTGATCAAAAATGATGACGTCATTAGTAACGTTTTCGTTATCACCACGACGACCGCAGTCGCCTTGTGGAGTAGCTTACGGAGCATTTTGGACGTTGTGAGCTATTAGTGGAAAGCGCTGTCTGTGTCTTGTAGCTTATAAAATGTCAATGCTATAATTTGAACGTGAATCGTGACGTCACGATTTTAAATCTCCCGCCGTATTTTTTACAGACTAATGAAAAGTTATCGTCATTAGTAACTATACGTAACCACGGAAATAATAATCCATAGATAATCCAAAAGGAAGAATATTAATTAACTATTTCGTGAAATGTTACAAAATGACTTTGACATCTGTCATTCTACTTGACAGCTGACATTATGAAGTACCGTTGACTATTATTAAAATACATTGAATTTTATGTAGGACGAGCGCGACGTGAGTGTTCTGGACACGAATCCCGAAGCGAAGGCCTTACTGGAGCTGGCCGGCAGGACGAGGCACAGCGAAGGCATCCGCGAGCCCCCGCCCTTATAATGGACGAGGCGCGTGCTCTGCGGTTGCGGCCACGCCCCGCAGCTGCCGACACCACTCTGGCTGTAGCCGTGATGGTGCCTCCAACACGACGTGCACATCTTTAAGATATTCCTAAGTATTGTTGACACATATTTTATTATGTATCAAATTGTAATAATCTGTTTAAATAATTCTACTATACCCTGTTCAACGATTTATTTTACTTTTGATGTTTAACTCATGAAATTGTGCGTTCATTACAGTTTCAGATGTTACCATTGTCACATATCATTAATCCATGCGACGTAATAGTGCCGTTCTGTAAGTTATCTCATTCATAGAGATGATCTCAAATGATATACGTGCACTAAATTGATTAAATTTTATCACAAAGTAACTTGATTTTTTACAAAAAGGAATCGGTGACTCTTCAGGGCAATATCAATTGATCAGTGATTGACATATTAAAAATAAAATAAACCGTTGGATGCAAGTATATTGTAAATGCGAAAATACAGTACGAGCAAAACTTAAATGCGTCCTTGAAGTTCGTATGTTTCATTCCGCAGAACACAGTTCTGAGATTCACAGACGAAGCTGAGCGGGCAGTATTGCGCTCTCGCTCGACCGTTATCCGAACACGCATTCTATCTCTTTCGCACAACACCCCGTAAGGTGTAACAAATGTTAACACATGACTGGATTGCGCAAATTTGGGGAATTAACTTCGCTCGAAACGCATATAAATTTTGCGCGTACTCTGTCTCTGGCGATTTCCTGGAAAAAGTTCTCTACCGATTTCGCTGAAATTTCGTCTACGTAGTCTCAATACCAAAGTTGAACGTAAGATGCTTTTCATCCCGAAAAGTGGGATAAAATGAAGTAATCTTTCGGAGGCCAATAGCGCCTAGATGAAAAATGTATCCAATGTAACTTATGTGAATACTTGCTCTCAAAACAAACTAAAGTTAAATCTAGTGTCCACCGTATATAATGTTAAAATGTGACATTTTTACCCTTTTTTGGGGTTGTGTAACCATTTTGGAAAAACCGAAAGAAAGCCTTATGTATTCATCATGTCCATCCGGGCATCTGTATTTGTATGTCACAGACATTTTTCTCAGAAACTATCGGTTTTATATGGATATAAATTGAACGAAAGGTGTTTAGTTGTACATAATGGTATGGTAAACATGAGTGTTAATTTTTTGTTCAGTATACATAGTCCTGGAAATACCGTTTTCAGTTCTGGAAAAATCATGCTAATGTGATTTAATAACTTTTTCAATGATGTCAATACGTAGCGAGATATTGGTTTCAAGTCGTGAAAATTGTTTTCCCTCTGTGAGTTTTGTACTATCTTGAGTGGAAAATTCTAAAAATCAAGATTTTATACAATATCTGTCGAGTAGTTTTTGAGGTATGCGGTATTTTCGTGGATGCGTTTTTATGGTTCCGCAGTCGAATGACTAAAACAGTGGCCATTTGTCACCTCTACGAAACCTTTCATAGCTCAAGGGCTATGACGCACTTGCCAGTTTTTATTGTTCGTTGAATACAGTCAATCAGGTTAACTTTGTCCCGCCATGCGACCAATTATGTACGTATTGTCTCAGTTTTACTCGATAATAATAAAAAATATGGATTTTCCGTCGGTTATAAATGTTTACAATTTAAATTTAAATGATTTTGCATGAGCATAGAGTGCAAATCTCACAAAATTGATAAAAAAAATTGTGGGCCAACGTTAAGATGAATAAGAGTGGGGTAACTTTGCCAGTATAAGAACTGGCAATACAATTTTGACATTTTGCTTACATTCAGAGCCTTACGATAACATTGGCTCTTCTTTTATAAATAAATCAATTAGGTCGCCATCTTATGACAGCTGTTTACCAAAAAAATAACCTTTGAATTTAGGGCTGCCAGTAAGTGTGTTTGAAAAGGACCTTTATTTATAGCAACTTATTTATCTTGTATTCAATGTTAAAAATCAGTCTTTATTCATTATAATTAGAATAGATAATGAGTCGTATAATTCCAATACCCGCCAACTCCCTTAAAAAACCAAATTAAGCTATGTATGTTTCTCGACAGTCTATGAAATATCTCGTATGTCATTTCGTTTTATACCTAAAACCGCCAACTTCCAACTAAATTTGACATCAAAGTTTGAGTGAAAAGTGAGTAAGGCTGGTGTGCACCGAAATTTAACCGACGGTTAACTAAAAACAATCACTGTTTTTCCATACATTTTTGGCGATTATTTTATTTTAACCATCGGTTAAAAGTCGGTGCACACCAGTCTAAGTGGGCTAATGTTAAACGGAAAGCTTAAGTTACTCCGATTGATTGTATGCGAATTTAAAAATGAGGCGGTTGACCATAGAGTATGAATGTTCGGTATAAATTAATCGTTAATTTTGCGCGTACACACCGGCGCGAGCGTAACAATGCCGGGTCGGACCGGTTTGTACCACTTGTAATCGCACGCGAAATTACGTCCGCATTTTATATAGCGTGAAACGACTAAGTTCGTCCATTGCGAAAAAGAATTTTTAAAGGAATCGTATTGCACTAAAATAATAAGAAACAAGAATTAATCTTTACAAAGTTCTCGCACATTTCACTCATTTAATGTTGTTTCATGTAAGTCCGAATAAATCTCATAGTTATAATGTCTTGTTTACATGATGCCCAATTCCACGGCAGCAAGAAGAAAAGTGAGCAGCCAGAGTATGTAAAGACATTTTTTTGTTGCTAAAGCACGACAGCAGACAGGCTGACGGCCCAAGGGTGATAGAAAGTGGTTTTGGCCTATGGATATCAGCAATACCAGAGGTAATGCCAATGTGCTGCCGGCCTTGAAGGAGAAACTGGAACCTGGCCACTGATGCTGGAATACAACTCAAAAGTTGTTATGGCGGCATACTCTAGACCAGGGGTGGTAGCCATCCAGTCGGGCAAATGCCCTGCCATCTGGCGATGGGTTGTTTTGTAGCATCTTAGAACAGGCCGCCCCAACACAGGAATTAGTATGCTCTTTCCGTGCCTGCACGGAGAAAAAATATTTGAATACTTAATACTTTTTTAAATCTTAAGCTCTAACAAACGTATTTTGTCAGGTTCTGGTTGACATTTTTTTACACATTTCTGTTTTTTGCGTATTTGGGGCTCTTATTTATTTCTTCTTTTCATTCTATTGAAACTTAAGAACACTTGATACTTTCGGTGCCCACTTCCCTTCTTACTACCGTAGAAGTGGGCATAATGTAAACAAGGGCTACCTACCAAAATATAATAGGCGAAGAGAATGAACGGAATAAACAAATAATACATAATTTGAACTTTAATAAAAATAGAACTAAAGTACGCGCCACAAAACAAGTCCCGAAGACGCGGCGCTGCAATCGCCACACTTAATCCTGTCAGAGTAATTCTTTGGTAATCCGTAAAACGACGTAGGAAGGTAGGAGGCCCGAGCCTAGCAGTTGGACGTTCATGGGCTCTTATTATTTATTATTAAATACTTAAACTACAGATTTTTTCAATTAAATACACATACTTAAATTACTTTATAAATTAAATACTTTTATTATTAGTCTGTAGTCTGAGAATCAGGCATAATTATTTATATATTCCATAATTAAAGCTGTAAATTTATTTTCTGGCTACTTAACGAACAACATTCTATCAAATGGCGGAGTTGCCACTTTTAGTTCCTTTATTATTCGTGGGTCTATTTTCGTGGCGCGGACTTTAGCTTGTTTGAGAACGCTACATTCTCTATGTCTATGATATAAAAAAAATTCTGCTGAAGCAGACTTGTAGTTAGTAAATTTTAATGTATATAAGTAAACGTGCTATTTGTATTTCGTATTGTTTATTGTATTTTCGAATATAAAAGGAACTAGTCAATAGTTATGGAAAATAGTATATGTGATTAAGTGCAGCGACAGGTCGTGTCCAACGATTGCTCCTCACAAAAAAATGCACAAATTCCATTTGAGAGATAAATGTCATAGTTATGAATACAAAAATACGTATTGCAATTTGTTTTTTGTAGTGTTAACAAAAAGAGGCGAAGCCATTTTCAATACCATTCTTTACCCGTGAGTGATTTGTTCGGCCAATAAAATTGATATGTTTTGTGCCAAGTTCAAGTTGCCATATTAGAAAAATATTTTTTATTAATACGCAGTACATAGTCACTTTACTGTAAACATTGTAACATTAAATAGATCTCATTATGCAATATACATATATGAATGGCAAATAATCTTTGTAATTATTTTTTAATTCTACAAAACAAGATGCAGGCATTTTTTTGTCACTTCTTTTTTGGGGGCACGCAAATTCTCGAAAGTTGTAAGTCTATAATTTTTTGTTTGTAGCCCTACTCAAAAACCTATTAAAAAATATTTATTAAAGGTTATCCAAATTGTTTTTTTTTCATTTTCAAGTTTTTATGTTAATTTTTCGATGTTTTCGAAATTCCCTTTGAGAGCACTGCGTGCTTCCACAAAAAAGCCCTGACTAGATGGCGCTCTGGGTAATTCTTCCCTCGCTTTAAACATGTTTTAAATCAAAAATCTTTTATAAGTGTTCTCCTTTTGTTAAAATCAAACAGTTGTTTTAGTATATATTTATTATAATTGTTACATTTTTGTATATTTTTAATGTATTGAATCTATGAAATGCTTTAGCTTGCTTTACATTTGCGATAGTTAAGTAGTTAGTTAATAGTGTTATTATGCAATAATAATATATTATCTATTTACGTAATTTTCGTAATTTCACAGATCATCATATTTAAAACAGATTAATTAAGTATTTAACTAATGCAAATTTAAATGAAGTTTTTACGTGGCGCTTAATGTTTATATGTAGAATTTTATATTGTAATGAATTCGGTTCCCTTGTGATTGCTTAGGTGTAATATATTATAGTTAAAATGTACAAAATCCGTATTTATTTTAATTTATTGTGATAATAAATAATTTTTAAATTGATATTGGGATGTTTTATTTATGATGTTGTAAATATGCCATCGTCAACAACGGGCAAATAAAAAAAAATAGTTTAAAAAATAAACTAAAAAAAACGCTTTTATAGAAAACCCAACTATTATTTGTTTTTCATTTTTCAGTTAAATTTTCTATGAAACAGTATTTTTTTAGTTTTTTTAAACTATTATTTAATTTTCATTTTTTTGTGATTTAATACCCTTCACCGTGGAAACCTTGAAAAAAGAATTAAATACACTCTTATGATAAAATGGAACTATGTAAAAATAAGCTTTTTATTAAAAAGGTTTTTAAATTCAAGCTTTTGAGATCCTGCATATCATGTAGCAGCAGAGTGCTACACTGCGGGTCTATCTTGTAGTACAGGAGTTCTTATGGCCACCTTCAGACTCCATCATCAGATCAGCTCCGTGGTACCATATTATTGCATTGTCACGCAATATATACATACGTGCAAAATTTCAGCTCAATCGGAAAGTGGGCCAAATTTAACTTGAAAGATTCCGTTACATAGTATGGAGCTAATAAAAGCGTATAAAAAAAACTCATATAAACAAATCGTACCTTTATTCAATTTCAAAATAAACTCTTACATCGTAAACTTCATTCTCTTCTTCCAATAGAAAGATCTATGGGTTCTTCGTTGTCCCATTTCCCGCTATCGGAGGCATGCCGAATGATGCCGTACAGCGGCACCGGTGTGGGTGTCATTGGCTCTGGATTCATATTTTTAGAGCTCTCGCTGACCTTTGTCGAATTTCGAGTGTTCACCCTAAAGTATAAAATCCTAGTACTTAGTGGTTAATGCTTTGAATCCTATTTCATAACCTACAGTTCAGCTGAGCTATACATAGACTAAAGAAAATGAAGAAACTATATTGTAATCTAAGATCTGGCTTAATTGCCTAGCTGCCAAGCCATAAATCTAAATAAATAACATAGGTCCATAGATGGTGAGTGAATAAATTGTAAGATAGAGAACCGGTCATCATTCTTATTGTTCTATAGTAGTACCTGTATTTGCGACAAGCGTCTTTGCGATGCCTCTCGAGGTAGCGCAACTGGCTGAACGCTTTGCCACACCCGTTGCAGCTCCACTGCCAGGTGTGATGGCCGCGAGTGCGCTGGTGAGCGCGGAGGTTTGAGCTGGAAATTATTCTGGCAATCTATAAGTGTATCTTTGCATCTTTATATATAAAATTCTTGTGTGCGTGCGTGTGGTGTCTGTCTGTGTGTCTGTGTCTCTCTCTCTATCTCTCTCTCTCTCTCTCTCTGTGTATGTGAATGTGTGTGGGCATGCGTGCGTGTGTGTGTCTGTCTGTGTCTCTCTCTCTCTCTCTCTTTGTGTGTGTGTATGTGTCTGTGTGTGTGTGACTGGACTCCTCCTAAACAGTTGGACCGATTTCGTTGAAATTATTTCTGTGTGCTGAAGTAAACTCTAGAGTGGTTTTAATTCACAATAGGACCCGGTAGGTGGCGCTGAAAGCGTGTTCTGACTTTTATTTGTTTAGGGCAGGCAACGTCTGTTGGACCGCTAATTTTATGTAGATACTAGCTATCCCGCCAGACGTCGTGCCCGGAAAATCTTCAATAGATATGCAGACAGCAGCGCCACCTACCGGGTCTAATTGTGAACCAACTCAGAAACCTCTGGCTCATGCACGACAGCTTTGCTAAAGATCATCACATGATCAAAACTATAGTTTACGATTCTATTAAGGACATACAGACGAACATTCATTTTTATATATCAACAAGAAGAAAAGAACACAATCGCTTTTCGTCTGTCTCGCTAAAACTAAAAAATGGTTTGACCGATATGAATATGTTTTTATGTTTGTTTGAGTGGGTCCCGGGATGGTTTAGGGTCCGGTGGACAGCGCTGCATTTGGGTTCTAGATTTTTATTTGCAGGACAGGAGAACGACTTAATATAGATTTTACTCCGTGCAGGAACGGAGAAAGAATACAATTTCCTGCGGCCGGGCGGCCTGTCGTAAGAGGCGACAAAACAACCCACAGCCAGGTGGTAGGGCATTTGCCCGACTGGATGGCTACCACCCCTGGTCTAAAGTATGTCGCCATAACAACCTTGAGTTGTGTTCCGGCATTAGTGGACCAGGTTCCAGTCTCCTTTAAGAGGGCAGCAGCGCATTTGTAGCATCTTTGGTGTTGCAAATGTCCATAGGCGATGGTAACCGCTCTCCATCAAGTGGGCCGTCTGCCTGTCTGCTGACCTCCTGCAATAAAAAAAAAAAAAAAAAAAAAAGATTTACCATCTTTTATCAGTGCAGGAAAGGAAAACAAATACAGGGGCGTAACTACCGCCGTATCAGCCGTATTAACGACACGGGGACCCCGGCTACAGAGGCCCCGAAAGTGTGTAAGCGAAAATTCCTAAAAATCATCCACAAACGTTTTAAGATTGACATTTTTGAGAACAATTGATGGGCTAACAAGAACGGCTTACAGACTTGTCATTGTTGTCTATAGAGGCAGAAAATTTAGAAAAACTGAAGTCGTTTTCAGCTATGGATTATTTGATAAATAAGCTTTCCGAAATAAAAGGCGAGAAAATTGTATTTTTGATTTGAATGGTTTGTGTAACTTAACTTTTAGGAGCATTAAGTAATAACTTCTAATCAATATACTAGCTGACCCGGCGAACTTCGTACCGCATATTTCCTGAATTCCTAAAAGACTTTGTTCCATGACACAAAAAATACCCCAAAATCGGTCTAGGTGATTAGGAGGATTCTAGAACCCGTTTTCAGCGCTACCTACCGGTTCTAATTGTGGCTGTAAACCATCCCGAGACCCACTCAAACATACACACAAAATTTCATCAAAATCGGATGTATAGTTTATGATTGTGTTACACAATTCAAGACATTCAATTTTATATATCATGATTTCAATTCACATCGTGTATTTTTTTCTTTTATAAAAAAGAAAGTCTTTTATACTCTTTCTTTCGGCCCCCCAACACGTTTTGATACAGGGCCCGTCTAAAGCAAGTTACGCCGCTGACCCCAGTACTACTATATCGGCATAACAACTTTGAAGTGTGTTCCGGCATTCGCTCTTTAGAAGCATCTTTGGTGTTGCAACTGTCCATAGGCGACAGTTATCATTTTCCATGACGTGGATTGAAACGTGAAAATTGTTCGCTTGTGCAGCAATAAAAACCATAGAGTTGGCGAGACCTTCAAAAAATGTTCTAGTGTGCAGTTTTTACATACATACATACATAACTTCACGCCAGGTCCCTTGCGGGGTAGGCACGAACAACAGAGCGCCATTCAGGCTTATTCTTACACACCTCACTTGCTTCTTTGACATTCATAGTTCTTGTCATGCACGCTCGTCTGTTCTTAAGGCTCCTGACATCACCTTCTGCTAGTACACGATCAATTTGATCATGGAAGGTGTGTCGTGGCCTTCCGCGACTTCTGCATCCATCCACTTTTGCATTGTATATCTCTTTAGTCATTCTTTCATCATACATTCTTTCCACATGCCCGAACCACCGGAGCATTCCTTTCCTTACCTTCACCCCGACACTCTCTTTCAGACCAACTCTCTTTCTTACTTCGGTATTACGTGCAGTTTTTACTTTAAAAAATGTATAAGATTTGGTTAAAAATGGTTTTGGTTATAAACAATAGTTATTAGATTATGCATTTGTATTGAAAATCTCAACTGTTTAGTGTAATGTACCCTTTTGCACTACCACAAGAAGTACCTTGTTTCACGCCAGTCTAAGACCTACAATCTGGCAAAGGCTTTAGCTTGAAGATTATTCTAGAATATCCATGAATAATTTAATTATCACTGGCTAGATTGGGGAAACAGGGGTAATACCACTCACAAATATGACTTGGCAAACTCAGTGCGTTGGATTACGGGACACGGGTTAAAGCTTAGGGGTATGATATGAGAGCAAACAGTGACTATTTTTAAAAATCTGTTAGGAGCAAGACAAAGACAAGTACGTCCGTTTTGATTTCGGTCCCACCAACAAAATTTAATATGTGAAAAACTTTAGTATGTGAATATTTTTTTTATTCTTACTTTTTTTTCATTTAGCTATTATTATTATTTATTTTGTTATATTTACAAATCATTCTTTAATGCAATAGTATATATTTAATTAGCTTTTGTCACACACATAGTTTTGGCGTCAATATGTTTTTATATGAGAGGTATCACCCATAGTCGGGTAGTTTGCTTTATTAATAAATGTTTATAAATATTCAGTATTAAGGAAAGTTTCATACGTTTCGTGTCAAAGTAGTTATTACTGATGTAAAGTATTATATTTGATAAACGTAACACGCTTACTGACGCGATGGTCGGTGGCGGGGGAGTGCATGCAGGGTGTCGCTAGCAACTGACTCCAGGCACCTTAGACCATTAAACAATGGTCTAAGCCAGGCACTCACTGTCCAAACTCCGAGCTGAGATGTGCATTACAAACCATGTAGTTGGTGTTTTATTTGTGTACATACAAACTGAGTAAACGAACAATTGTATGCTTTTGTCCAAATCTATTCTAATATTATAAAAAAGTAAAATTTGTGATTTCGTGACGTTGTAGGGGGTAGTTTCTGGATCTACTAAACCGATTTTGAAAATTCTTTCACAAGTGGAAAGCTACATTATTCCTGAGTGACATAGGGGTATATTTGATTGTGATAAATATTTTTTTCTAATGTCCAGAGAAGTGGGCTCGGGTCAGCTAGTTTTAATATAATGATATTCAGAATAAATATAAAAGGTTTTCCTTAAGTGTACGGCATTCCCCTGCTTCCCTTACAAAATTGTATTTAAAGAGAGAAGAGTAACTTCATTACCGATCAGCAAATGTCCTCCTGCACAGTGGATCGGGGCACGGGAAAGGTCTTTCTCCAGTATGAAGACGCATATGGCCTTTCAGTACCCAAGGACGATCGAACGCCTTCCCGCAGTACGTGCAAGTGTGGACTGCGCGAGGATTCCGTCGGGGTTCCACAGATTCGGTTGATGAAACTAAAATCATAAACACCTTTGAATGTCTCACTGCTGGACTAAGTCTCTCTATATTACAACTGACGGGATACTTTTTTATTTTATAATCGCATCTATATATTAATACGCGAAGCAGACTTTATAAACCTTTTTACGAAAATTGCGCCGACGGAAGAGTATGAAATTTCGCACCCTTATAGTTTATATAGAGGAGTGCAGAATGCATTTTTTTTTTAATTATGCATGCATACATTAAATCAATAAAAAAAACATTACACACAAACTACTTTGTATTTGACACACACACACGCATATATACTCTTTTGTTTATTGTTAACTAGCGACCCGCCCCGGCTTCGCACGGGTGCAATGCTGATACAAAATTAAATACACTACAGAAAAACTTGTATTATACATATAAACCTTCCTCTTGAATCACTCTATCTATTGGAAAAAACCACATCAAAATTCGTTGGGTAGTTTTAAAGATTTAAGCGCACATAGGGATATAGGGACAGAAAAGGCGACTTTGTTTTATACTATGTAGTGATAGTGATATACTATGTAGTGAAGTGAAGCCAAATTAACAGTGTAGCCTTCTAGCCAAGTATGAAATTTGGTCAGCAGGTCCAGACAGTATATAATTACCTATCTCGTTTAAAGTTACTGTTTCATCAACCGCAACGATTTTTTCGTCAAAAAGCTCTTTGCAACTCAAAAGTTCCTTATCCAGCTTCTCTTCTTCTGAAGTTTTCACTAAACTTCGCAATTTATCAGCGATCTTATGTATTTCCACGCCTCTGTTGACAGGCTTTAGCGGTTCGCGGTTTAATATTTCCTCTATTATTGGAGCTAAAGGTGTCATTGGTTTGCTCTTATAAACTGTTACTGGTTTCTGTAAATAAATTAATCTTGGGCATGGAAGAATAATATTTTCCATGCTGTTTTTATATTAGGCGAGTTCAGCAGACAGGCAGATAGAAGGCGGCTACCATCGCCTATGGACATTTGTAACACCAAGATGGCTTGGCAGGTCTAATACATCAGTTATATCGATTGTGCCGGTTTCCGTTTTTTATCCGTGCAGGAAAGAGAAAGAATACAATCTCCTGCGGCCGGGCGGCCTGTCGTAAGAAGCGACAAGACAACCCATTGGTGGTAGGGCATTTGCCCGACTGGATGGCTACCACTCCTGGTCTTAAGTATGTCGCCATAACAACATTGAGTTGTGCACCGGCATTGGTGACCAGTTCCAGTCTCCTTTAAGAGAGCAGCAGCGCATTTATTGCACCTTTGGTGTTGCAAATGTCCATAGGCGATGGTAACCGCTTTCCAACAAGTGGGCCGTCTGCTTGTCTGCAGTTGTTAGCACGTGGTAATTGTTACAATATGCATATTAGGTCAGAAAACAGTAGTGCATGCGTTCCGGCTAGGATCGAACTCCTGCCCTTTGAGTTGGGGATGCGTGGGGCAGCCATTACGTAATCAAGACTTTTTACAAATATAAAGATAAACCAAAAATAGATGGGTGGATTGCATATAGGGTGACATGATTTACAGTGTGACAGTGGTCGTATGTAGGAATAGAGGTGTATGGCAGTAGTAGGTATATTGTGACAGCCCTAAATGTTTGGTAGAAGATGAAAGAAAAAAAATATAGATAGGATACCTCAACAACGTTTCTGCTTGGCTTATCATCCGATATTTTCTCCACTTCACAATCATCTTTCTTCTGCACACAATTCTCATTCTTCCTCCCAAGTCTTGCTTCTAATGACCTTAAATTATAAGTTTTCTCTTCTTTTCTCTTACTTCTAAGTTCTGGAGATTTTAGCGACTTTTCTTTCTCGGACGCGTATTCATAGGATTCCGTTTCAGTGAATTGAGGCAAGAACTGACTTCTTTTCAGGAGTTGAAGGTAAAATCTGGTGGATATGGGAACTTTATCATGGTATATTGTCTCGTTGGTTTTCAGCAAGTTTTTTTGACGACGCGTTGAGAATTTTAGGTTGCGGGTGGGTTTTAAATCATCTGGAAGAAACAAACAAACAAATTAATTTGTGATTTCAGATACATTTTGACAGTTTTTTTTTATTGATTAAGTTCAGCAGACAGGAAGACGGTGCACTTGATGGAAAGCTGTTACAATCGCCTATGGACATTTGCAACACCAAAGGTGCTGCAAATGCGCTGCTGTTCTCTTAAAGAAGACTGGAAACTGGTCACTAATGCCGGAACACAACTTAAGGTTGTTATGGCGGGATACACTAAACTAGGGGTGGTAGCCATTCAGTTGGGCACATGACCTACCACCTGGCTGTGGGTTATTTTGTAGCCTTTTACAACAGGCCGTCCGGCCGCAGGAAAATGTATTCTTTCTCCGATCACAGATATAAATACAGCTTTTAGCTATTAGCATTTAGTGTTACATAGTTGAATAGCAAAGACGGCCTCTGTGGTTGAATGGGCTAAGTCTTAGCCGGCTGAACTGGCTGGAACGCAGAGGCTCGGGGTTCGATTCTTGGTATCGTAAATATCAGAAAATCTTTCTGTTATTTACTATGGTCTGGGTGTCTGGCATCGGCCCCAGAGTGGTCTGTTGTATATTACCCATAACACAAGCGTAACTTGCTTGGGGATATAAAATGTGTGTGTTTGTCTGCCGTTTATTATTATGATTGCTGTTTATTATAATTATTATAATGACATGTGAACTCATATATGTAAAACTTAAGACCTGTATTTTTATGTACCATGTCATATGCAAATAAATTTCATTTAATTTAATTAAAAACTTGACTAAGTGCGTGTCAGATCACGCATATTGAAATGTTCCGTAAAGGCGACAAACACCCATCGTTCTGTTATTTTACTAAATAAATCCAAAAATCATTTAATCAAAAATTTATGAAAACAATTTCGTTGAAAGTATTTTTTGAAAAAGAAAAAATCTAAGGTAGTTCTTAGATGTTTTTTAAATTTCCATTTCATAGTATAAAAACAGACGAGTGCAGTACATTTTTTATGACACAGGAATATAATACCTCGCCATCTCTTTAATTAAATTTAAAACTCATTAATGAATACAGGATCATTTTTGTATTTGAGTGGATATTTTCAAATATAATTAACTTTTTTGCTTCGTAGACTAAAATTGTTTGTAGTTTTCAATGACCAATTGCATGCTTGAATTTGTCATCTAATGTTTTCTCTACCATGTTTAAAGCAAATAATGATTTGATTAATTACTTAAACACACAACACTACAAACATTTTCTTTACTCTTTTACGTGTATAGCGCGGCCATCTTGATTTTTAGTTGTTCGCAGTATACATAATTAATTACATTTTATTATTATATATATTACATCAGTTCATCATTGTACAGTACCATATAAACTGCAACTCATTTTTTTAACCGTATAGAACCAGTAGTTTTTGAAAAAAAAATACTGTGACATACAAAGACAGACAGATAGATAGACTGACATGAAGAAAATACAACGGCTTCATATTTGTCAAAAAAAGATAGATAATCGTAAAAATATCACTCGCTGGATTGTTTCAATTTTGGGACCACTATATAGTCGGTTGCTACATCTTACCGACCGTTCATTTGCCCTAGCATCGGTTAAAACTTGACATAAGCTTCATACAGTTTATGTCAAAATTTAACCTTTGGTAAGGCACGTGAATGAACAGTGGAAAGTGTCCTTTTGGCTCCGCAACAGGCAGACATTCAACCGTATGGAAGATAGCTTTCGTCGCCTACGGACGTTTCCAACACCAGGGGCGTAGCCAACGCGTTGCCGATTTCTAAGGAATTTTATAACGCCCTTAAACAAGCCCATATCGTAACGCAGTGGAAAACCCTTAGCAAGAAGTTCGAGATCATTATTGTACGCGGAATAAATGTTCTAAAGAACCTTTGCTTATTTGGAAATGAAAAAACCTGGTTTGCTTCTCCAAAATATTTAAGAAATCTAAACAAATTTTTAAAATCTAGTATAAAAGACAATAGACTTACTTTCTACTGAAAATTGACCTGATTCTTGTATGAAACTACTCTTGATTCGTCTCACGGTATTCAAAAAACACTTTGGCATTTTCCTTACACATATATTATTAAGAATAACAGCATTATAACAATATTAAAACATATTGAAATAACTTTAAAACAGTACTATAGTGCAGGGCACTTGTTGATAAGACAGATATAAACAAAAAATACTTTTTAAAATTTTAAAAGTTCGAATCTTATGTTTAAATTGTTTTTTATCTTGCCAGTATTATTATATCAAACTTTTTTATTTTAAAATAAATGTAATGTGTATACTCTTTGGTTATTTTGTTTTTAATTGTTGTGATGTAAAAATTGTATTTTAAATAAACTAATTTTACTCGCGACTTTGTTCGCGTGCATCTAATATCTCTATATTTTCACCCTGCAATTGATTGAAATAGAACATTATTGTATATTTATTTACTTGGAGAACGCAATAGGATAACAATAAATAATTCATTATTATAATATTGTTTGCAATCCAAGCGTGCTGACTCATCAGTGTCAATATTGTTACGAGTGCGGGACTCGAATTAAAATGTCGTTGGAATTACAATGGAATTTATTAGAACCATACAAACACGTATAACACAGGCTCAAATATAATTAGCAACAACAGGTAATCGTCGCTTGACTGCCTCACCCCTCCGTTCGGGCATTGTTTTTATATTAAACTATACAATACAACAATCGACCGTGTGGGCTGAATTTTCCAAGAAAGCGTAATCTGCACACCTGCGGGCATAAACGAGGACGGTAACTATAGAATATTTTTCTTAATTACAAAATTTAAACACAAAGTAAACAACAGAAGTCCAAATGCGGGAAAGGTAATAAACTGCAGGTGTGCATTCACTTTATTGGCGTGTAACAATATTATGCTCGTAAACAAAATTATGGTAATTAGTGTCAGTAATATTTATCATTAATAATAATCGTGGTCGAAATTAACGATAAAATTCGTATTTTAATCCTCACTAGTGGGCGTCCAGTCGTCGAAATTCGACCATAATTAATATAAATTATAAGTTTGAATATTATTAGGGTTTTGTTGTCAAAGACTATAATTCTATAATTACAGATTTCGCCAAGGATACACTGTTAATTTGACTTTAAGATTAAACAAAAGAGTATATATGCCTGTGTGTGTCAAATACATGTTAGTGTGTGTAATGTTTTTATTAATGGTTTAATGTATTTTTAGCATAATTAAAAAAAAATAGCACTCTGCCCTACTTCTCTATATAAACTATAAGGGTGCGAAATTCCATACTCTTCCGTCCGCGCAATTTTCGTAAAATGGGGTACAAAGGTTTTTCTTCACGTATTAATATATGATAATGATAATCTCTTCAACTGCTAAACCAATTTTGAAAAAATCTCACCAGTGGAAAGTTACATTATTCTCGAGTGACATAGGCTATATTTGATTGTAATTAATAATCTTATATAAATAATTAATCTTAGATATGTATTTCTATGTACGCGCATAACTTGAGAACGACTTTAACGATTTTGATGTTTTTTGTGTGTGTTCGAGTGGCTTTCCGGATGATTTATATTCACAATTAGAATCGAGACAAGGCACTACAATCGGGTTTTTTTTATTGCAGGAGTTCAGCAGACAGGCACTTGACGTAAAGCGTTTACCGTCGCCTATGGAGATTTGCAACACCAAAGGTGCTACAAATGCGCTGCTGCTCACTTAAGGCAGACTGGAACCTGGTCGCTAATGCCGGAACACAACACAAAGTTGTTATGGCGGCATACTCTAGACCAGGGGTGGTCGTCATCCAGACGAGCAAATACCCTTCTACCAGGTTGTGGGTGGTTTTGTCGCCTCTTACGACAGTTCGCCCGGCCACAGGAAATTGTGTTCTTTCTCCGTTCCTACACGGGTCGTAGATTTTTATATTTTCAGGACAGGACAACTTCTGTGCGGACGTATTTTCTAATCTTGTGGTACACTAATGAAAAGGGGTTAGTCGAGGATACACTTATTTAAATACTAGCTGTCCCGGCAGACGTTGTCCTGCCCTGAAGAAATAAAATTTAAAACCCGACTGCAGCGCCATCTGCCGGGCTTATTTGTGAATCTAAACCATCCCCGAATCCACTTGAACAAATACAAAAAAACTCATTCAAATCGGTCCAGCCGTTTAGGAGGAGTTCACTGTCAACACACGTACAGAAGAATTATATATATGAAGATTAAACACACTACTGCAGCACACATCTAATCAAAACATGAAATAAGTATTTCGAATGATTAAATAAAAGTCATTGACCTCCAGTTCACATGACAGTTTTTACGGTCTATAAATATCATTTGAAGCCACCCTGAAATCTGCTACACATTCGCGTTATTGAATGCGCCGTGACGATTATTTTTCTCTATGACGTGCACGAAGTTCGTTTGATGCGTCATTCGTGATCAACCTTTTTGGTTAGGAAAAGCTTGTGTATCTATGACGTGCTAGTGATGTCTATATTGTGTTTTTTGGATCAAGCGTTTTTTTAAATATGGATACTCACTATTTTTATATGCTATGTGACTCTGGTCGAATGCAAAAACTGTGCCAAGCCAAAATTAAGTAAAAAACTTTTTAACTTTTTTTGTTTTTAAAAGTAATTAAACTTTTAAAAAAAAGCCTGTAATTTTAACATAGTAATTTAAATAAAGAACTTTATTTAAATAACTATGTTAAAATTACAGGTTTCTAATACCAAAAAAACTACTATTTAACTTTATTGAAGTGAAACTTCCTTATCGGCGTTGAGAAAAATTACCGTCACATTTTTCGGTTACGCGTCACATTTTTCCGTTACGCGCCATATTTTTTTGCTGGTAGGGGCTTTATTTATTTAACCAATTTAAAGAAGTTTCACTTCTTACGTGTGTACACTAGTACACGTTAACGTTTTTTATATTTAGGGACTTTAAATAAATGACGTTAATTTGTGTAAATAATTCCTCAAAAAAGTACCTACGTCTTTTTTAAGTATCATGTTTTTCAGCTTTACAGTTCCTTTTTTATTTCGTTCTCAAAAAATAAAAGCGAAATAAGTCGCAGCTTAATATAATTTCATAAAAAAATTGTGTGTCCGCTCCAAAGCCCGACGGCGATTTACTCCAAGTACGATCATCTTTGAATCTGCAGCCTTAATAATGGCGGTTACAAGACCTTCAAAACACCTAATCTTACACTAAAAGATATTATTTTAGATCTCATTTAATTGCATTAAAGTTTGAAATTGTATGATAAAAAACGTAACGCTTTTCAGTTAACGCTCGTGTTGCACTCCTCATAAAATTTCCATACCGGGGGCGTTATATCAAAATCGATTTTTAAGGAGTAAACTTTAAAAAAGTCCACACTGTTCTCGTCAGTCCAAAATTGTTTACGGCCCGAACTCTCGACATCCCTAACTTTTGAAAAGCGTCGCAGAGCACGCGCGTAGCCAGCCCTCATCGATTTATTCTTTGGCAGGCGTCCGCCGCAACACCACGCGTATTTATATTTAGATTAAACAAGTAAAGACGCCGAGAGTATCCGAGAGATGTTATATTGTGGGACGATAAATAGACTAGTGATATGTCAGTGTAGTTTCTCTTAGTGCTAAGTGTTGTTTGTGGTCGATATGGGCAACTCTTGCAGCTCAGGGCAAGCCCATAAAGACAAAGACAATGTATCTCAGCATTCTGAAGAGTGAGTAGCTTTTATATTGTCAACTATGCTGTTGTGCTCTGCCTTTAAACTTTGAGCGACGATGCGATAAATCATTGACATCATATTTGTCGTTTTCTTTATTTGTATGAAGAACAAGCAAAGATCCCAAGGCCATACAGTCTGTAATATTTATATATCGGACTTTTCTTTTTATATTAAGTTAACTTTAAATTTATTAAAGCTAGGATCTTTGACTGTTCGTCAAATAATGAGGAACAAGAAGGCTATATTTTTATTGCATGACTTAGCAGACAAGCAGACGGCCCACCTGATGGAAAGCGGTTTCCGTGGGCTATGGCATTTGTAATAGTAAAGGTGCTACAAATGCGCTGCTGTTCTCTAAACGGAATCTAGAACCAGGCCACTTTTACCGTAGACGTAACACAACTCAAGGTTGTCAGAGCGGCATACTTTAGACCAGGGGTGGTAGCCATCTAAACGAGCAAATATCCTACTACCTAGATGTCTATGCAGGAACGGAGAAAGAATACAATTTCCTGCGGCCGGGCGACCGGTCGTAAGAGGCGACTAAACAACCCATAGCGAGGTGATAGGTCATTTGCCCGAGTGGATGGCTAACACCACTGGCCTATAGTATGCCGCCACAACAACCTTGAGTTGTGTTCCGGCATTAGTGACCAGGTTCCAGTCTCCCTTAAGAGAGCAGCAGCGCATTTGTAGCACCTTTGGTCTTGCAAATGTCCATAGGCGATGGTAACCGCTTTCCATCAAGTGGGCCATCTGCCTGGCTGCTGAACTCCTGCAGTATAAAAAAAATGTGGGTTGTTTCGTTGCCTCTTATGATAGGCCGCCTTGCCACAGGAAATTGTATTCTTTCTGCGTTCCTGCACGGATGATTACTACTCCTTACTACAGCGCCCTCTCCACATTTTGTTAGTATATCAGAAGGGTTGACAACTGTCGTGATTATAATTGTTTTTATATGGAGAAAAGAAGAACATCGTAATGGAAGTCGAAATATTTAGCAACAAAATTTACGTATAAGATGTGAGAAAGCTTAAATAAATAAATGAAGAAAATGCAATAAAAACAAAAAGTGCCAATGCCCTAAAAGAAAGGAATGTCTGGAATAACAAATATACGCAACTGTACACCGTATATCTGCGACAGGAGAGAGAAAAAATATAAAAAATATATTTTTTTACGTTCTAACCACTTTGCATCGCTCATGTTTGTTTATCTTATACATGTCTAAAGAGTATACACACTGTACAAACACATAATCAAAATGTCAAAATATAAATGAAGCATAAACAACCGTTTTAGATTTTAAAATTCTAGTTTTAATTCGACACTCTGAATGCCAATCAAACGTTACGAAAAAACAGGCCAAGTGCGTGAAACTTTACGAGGAAAGATTCCATAGTATTCCGTGCATCCACCATTCTTACAATACCACATAAATGGACATATTATTACTTGCCGATAAAAAATGAATGCACATCTGCCTGCCATAAACCGGTTTATTACCTTCCCGCATTTGGACTTCTTTTGTTTACTTTGTGTTTAAAATATGTAATAAGAAAACTTTCTACTGTTATTGTTTTACGGCAGTCACTAGGCAGGTGTATCGAACTGATTCTTGGAAATTATTGTTTTGCGTCGAGGCATATTGTATTTGTACAGGATAAAAAGAATGCCCGAACGGAGGGGTGAGACAGTCAAGCGAAGATTACGATATGAGCAGGACGTTGATTCGATTAGCAATATAGTGACGGACTTAGGGCGTGTTATTGAATCGTGCAGTGTGTACTGGTTGCGTCCAGTTATATTTGTACCTGTGTTATACGTGTTTGTATAGTTCTAATAAATTCTATAGTAATTCCAAGGTATTTTAATTCGAGTTTCACACTCGTAACTGTCTAAAGACACATCCACATAGTGGACCCTGGGTATCGAAGCGAATGCTCCGAACGCAACCAGGTTTTAACGCTTATATGAAAATGTTGAAAAGAAGAAAAGACTTGGCACTGAAAATTAGCGCTATACTGGATAAACTTCCATAGATGGATGAGGATAGCAAGATATGACGTCATAAGTTAAACAGATCAAATACCTAGGGCCTTACCTATAATCGTTTCTTAAATTTAAAGAAACCAGAATTTAAAGAATCCAGGTTGTAGAGCATTTGTCCGACTGGATGGCTACCACTCCTGGTCTAAACTATGTCGCCATAACAACCTTGAGTTGTGTTCCGGCATTAAAAACCAGGTTCCAGTCTCCCTTAAGAGAGCAGCAGCGCATTTGTAGCACCTTTGGTGTTGCAAATGTCCATAGACAATGGTAACCGCTTTACATTAAGTGGGCCGTCTGCCTGTTTGCTGAACTCCTGCAATAAAAAAATACTGCTCAGTGAATGATTAGTAAAAATCTTACTTATAAACTCTCTTTAGTCTCTTTAATCATTGAAATTTCGTTTATCTATGCTCGTCTTAGGTAAACAACAGGTTATACACGTGTATAAGTGAAACAAAAAGATATTAATTGATTAAGGTCTAATGATTACCCTATAAATATAAAACTAAATATGAACTACAAATTATACTATGAACTATATAAAAACTAAAACTAAATAAAAAAAGGGGGGGAAGTGCCTAAACATTAATTAATGGTCCCAAACCACTGTCATGTACCTGGAATGTTCCCAAAAGGCTGGCGGCGTTACCACGTTGTATGGCAATGCCTAGTCTTTGCGCAAAATAGACGCCAGCCTTCTGGTCGCGTGTGATGTCTACCAGACGTTTGGCGACGTCTCGGTAGACCTTTAGGGCACTAGGACCCTACGGACCCAAAGTTTCCACCCCAAATGCCGCAAATATGTAACCATTTCCGATGGTGGCATATTTGCGACGCTTGAGGGCCTCCTGTTCGGCTGCAGCAGAACCGGTGGTGGTGCACGTACCTGAAAGATGGGACGCCGCCAGAGTGTCAACGCAAGTAGCATCCCACACTAAGGGGCGGCCCATCTTCCAGGGAATCAGCGTCATCTCATCCGGTCTCTTGCCATCGTCGCGGCATAAGCCGTTTGGTTCCAAAATGGAAGGTACCCCGGCGGTGACGAGAGCAGAGGTCTTAAGGTCTTATTCTGATTCTCTTACTTAAGATGCTATCATATTTAACTAATTATTATAAGTAGCACTAATGTGCGTATTGTTACAATTAAGCATGAAGCAAGTCAGTTGCTGGAAGAGATCGCTTTAGCATTCACTTTTTTTACAATAAATATTGTCTTATTGTGATTTTTGTTTTGGTGAACAATAAAGTGTTGTCTATGACGGCGTTAAAGGAAAACATCGTATTGAAACCTGCACACCGATATAACCGCAAACCCAATCTGCTTAGATAAGCGTGGCGGATATACTGTCCGTTCCCCTATGAAATACGTAGGGTATTTGAATTTTCCAAAATTAATTTGTTGATTATTTTAATGTTTGTATGTTGGAAAATGAATAGTTACAATAAAACTACGTTCATATGTATACAAGTGCGAAAATTAAGAAATATTATAATTACAATGAAAAATTGATTACATCTAATATATAAATTCCGGTGTTTGTAGTTAAATCTCGAACGTTGACGATTTCATGAAATTTTGTGTGCATATTGGGTAGGTCTGAGAATCGGACAACATCTATTTTTCATCCCCCTAAATGTTAAGGGTAGTCCACCCCTAATTTTTTTTAGATAAATTTTATTTTTTTATGATACAGCATTAAAAATACATAAACCCTAAATTTTCAAGCCTCTACGATCACCCTATTTTTTCAGGCAGGACAACGTCTGTCGGGACAGCTAGTATTTTATAAAAGTTTAATTGAGTCCTTTGGGAATAAGCCTTTAACGCATACCCTTTTATATGTAAATAATCCTACAATTTATTGTAAAATTGTCTAAAAATCTACCCAAATATTTCTTCTTTTTATACAAAAAAAGTCAACGAAAGTATTTAACTAAATATAAACAAACAAAAAGGTAAAAATAAAATTAAGATAAAAATGTTTGGGAGTGGATATTTAATTAAGATTAAATCCGGAACAGGGGCACAGTGGTGGTACAATTCAATTCATCCGAATTACAATGGCATAATTAAATAACAGCGTTCTTTCATCTCACAAAGACAATAAATAAAGCTTTAACTGACTTTATTAAGAACCATCAGGTGGGCCGTCTGCTGTTTCTCGACTTCATAAAAAGCTTTGGAATACCCTACGTCCTTACCAAGCTTTAAAATTCAGATTCAGAAGCAATTTCAATCGTGTTTATCCGTGCAAGAACGAAGAAAGAATACAATTTCGTGCAGCCGGGCGGCCTGCAGTAAGAGGCGACAAAACAACCTACAGTCAATGGTAGGGCATTTGCCCGTCTGGATGGCTACCACCCAGAGGCATAGCTTGCCTTAGACGGGCCCTGTATCAAAATGTGTTTCGGGGCTTAAAGGGTCATTTTTTATTAAAATCAATGGGCTTGCGCCCCTTAGCCTCTGCGCCCGGGGCGGCTTCAGACGGTAGGCAATTGTCTGCGGCGGAAAAATTTAGAAGCGGAAAAAATGTCTGCAAAAACGCTTGAACTACTAAGCCCGAAACAAAACGCAACACCCAAAAATATAGTTCAATACGTTCACTTATATCTAGAAAATATATGGGTAGTGAAAGCAACAAGTTTATGCAACAAGAATAGACAGGTTCTGGGAGAAGAAATCTACTAAGACTTCTGTGAGTTTTCTTAAGTTTTAGTGGGAGCGGCATTTGCGTTTGCCTACGCGGCAAAAGGCTAGGGTCGGCCCTGCCGGGTGCCACGTCCCCCTTGCACTCCAGGTTAGGATGGTCCTGATTGTACCTACAAGTATTAATCCATAACACGAATTACTGAAACACTGATGTAGAATTGTTTTCTAGAAAAATTAGTGTGATATCTGTAGGAAACCTACATAGACACTGGCTGCATGGAAGCCTAAATATTTTATAATAATAAAACATTGTGTCTAATAGTTTTAAGTCAGTTGCTATTGAACTGTTGATGTGAAATATTATCTGGTATTCAATTAATACAAACTTTAGTCCAACGAAGTGCAGTGTTTAATTTCATACATGTACGCGCATACACTGGCTAAATACAACTTTTAAACATGGTCCTTCGAGCCGGATCTGAACCAGCGACCTATGGATGTTTATGTTTATTTAAATAAAATATAAAGCTGAAAAGTTTGTTTGTTTGTTTTCTTGAACACGCTAATCTCAGGGACTACTGGTCTGATTTCAATAATTCTTTCAGTGTTAGATAGCCCATTTATTGAGGAAGGCTTTATAGGCTATGTTGCGGACAGAGAGCACCCCCTTGACCCGGAGGACACCTACTCTCCGCGCTCCGCATACCGCTGACACCCATTGCTCGCACAGTTAGCAGCTAGGCGTTGGACGGTACGTGGGATATAGGAGCGACCTTAGAGGCAAAAATAATACCTCCTCTTACACAATGGTAAGACCCACCAATCCATACTCATTACAGACACAAGTAGCCATACAAGATTAGCTTAGCGTGTTGCTGGAGAGTTTCTTCCGCCGTTTGTTCTCCTCCAGCTATAACACGTTGCGAGCGGTAGTAATGATAGAATAGGATCGGCTCCGCCGCGGAGTCGATGAAGAGTCCCCAAATAATCACTTCAGCCTGTTGGCTTAGCTCATTCAGCCTTTACGGCTTGTTCTCATATAGAGTCAATCCCCGCAGCGGTCGAGCCGAGGTCGACCTCACAGGAGGTGCCTCCGAGCGTGCTGCTTCCGGCTGAACGCCTCCGCTCCCACGGAGACGGGAAGCCCCCAAAGTCCGGTATCGCTGAAACAGCCATCTGCGGCTATTCAGCTGAATCAGCTCCAAAAAATAAATAAATAATAATACAGTTTCTCATTAACGACTTATTATTAATTTTCAAAAAAGAAGCAACTGCCACCAATAAGCTATATATCATCACGCTAAGACCAATAGGAACGTAGCACCAATAAAGATAGTTTCAAAATCGGGGCCTTTTTAAACTATTCCACGCGGCCGAATTCGCGAGCAAAAGCTAGTAAAAGATACGCCGACAGGGAACAACTATTTCATGAGAACTCCACTTCTACTGGAACGACAACTAATAAGCACATAGAATACGAAATCATAGTAAATGCAGACAAAGTCGCAGTAAACGGACAGTTTCTAATAACAGATGGCGTATCAATTGTAAATGTAATGTGTGTCAATTACTGTATAGTGGGAGCAATGAACAACGAGTGTCACATCAATCAAGAAACTGCTTCTAAAATTTTCCTTGCAGTGCTGAATGTGAACACTTTTATACAGAATAATATGCTGCATGATCTACACCTGGGATAATATGTTACGCAGATGTTGTCAAGAGGTTAATGCGTTATTTGAGATGCGACATCGTTAATGACTTTAAACATCGGAAATAATAATGAATGAATGCAAATGATCCGTGCAGGAACGGAGAAAGAACACAATTTCCTGCGGCTGGGCGGCCTGTCGTAAGAGGCGACAAAACAACGCACAGCCGCCGGGATTATTATTTTTTTGTCTTATGGCTTGGCAGCTAGGCCTTTATGCCAGATCTTAGTTTACAATGCAATATAGTTTCTTAAGCCTATGTGTGTAGCACAGCTGAACTGTAGGTAATCAGCTAGTGCCATTCAACGGAGTTCTTGTGACAACCCAAAAGGTTACATTTGACTATACAGTTCACATTCTCAAAAAACACATAATCACTACTCAAAAACTATCAATATCCTACAACTATTGTTCACTTAGAGTAATTTTACACATTTTTAGAAAATAAAACTGCACAGCACAACATCTCCTTTCAATTCCCGCCAAAAACTTCGAAAATGTATTCTTTCTTCGTTCCTACCCAGATAATATAAGTATTTTTTAAGAATAAACGGTTAGTAATCTACAGAGGGTCATAAAGAAACTGCGCTATTCATCTTCCGTTATATTTATAAAGTTAAAAGACAAGAAATTGTCGAGAATGCTATTCCCTCGAGCAAGAAGTACATGGTTTTCCTCAACATTGCCTATATATATTTTAGGAAAGCCCAATAATACCCGTCGAAATCATAACCGAGCGTATACATAATGTTTCCATCAAGTAAATGAAGTTTCGACCTTTATGAGGTTTTATTACAATTCTTTACTCGAACGAATGAATATTCTGATGGAGCGCAATATTGAAATATGATGCTAGGGCTGCTACCAGTTTTACACATAATTTTCAACGATAAAATATTTTATGCACCTTATTTATTTATTGGCAACATTCAACATATTTCTTTTTTATATGGCTTCGTTCGATTTGTGTATCTTGTCAAGTATTAATGGATATTCATGTTTTATGCATATGCTACTGGGAAAGTGTCACTAACATTTGTGACTATGTCACCCAAATGTAGCTAATATTTAATATTTGTGGGATGCGACTTTATCATTAATTATTAATTACGTGAAACATTACAGATAACCTAATATATATCAATACATTATCACAACTCAAGTCCCGGCAAAAACAAAATCCAGCTGCATATCTGAAACAAAGCACATTTATTATCCGACGGCATTTGAACAAATAACATTGAAATTATTTTATGGTCGTCTTCTTTTGTTTACTTATTGGCATACGGCCTATTGTTGTAATGTAATAATTAGCCAGGTGTTACCGATTTTAAAGTAAAACCTGATTCTAGGAAATTCGGTCCACGTTGCCGGGCGGGGTTGCTTTATATTGCAATTGCGCAATATAAAACAATGGCCCGATGGAGGGAGGAGTTAGTCGAACGAGAACCACAAACGAAGCGAGACGTGTGTACTACAATCGGGAATATATTCGTAACGGACTTTGCGCGTTTTATTGAATTACGACCTTCTGCATTACGTTTGGATTTCTTGTGTTTGGTTATATTTGTACCTGTGTTATACGTGTTTGTGTAGTTCTAATAAACTGTATAATAATTGCAACGTCATTTTAATTCAAGTCCCGCAACTCGTAACAACATGTCTCATATATATCTAATCTTTACCAACGTTATTTTTTACAAGACGTATCGGGCCACACTCACTAGCACCAACATTAACCCAGATGGAGCATTAGGATGGTAGATTTTTGACTAACTTTATACTAGTGTCATCTTAATTTCTATCTCGTCAAAATCACCGGACATTATAGTCTCAATTGTAGGTGTGCCTGATTGCAGTATTCTGTTAACTCCAATGGTGTGCCCGTGGCAAGCCACTCTTATCTTTATAAGTATTTATAAGCAAAAATAAATGTTTGAAATATTCAGCTGACGTCTTTTCTGCTGATGGTTATACTATTGTTTTTTACGATTATTCTTTCGCGACGATATCGAGAAGGTATTGTGTAAGGTTAATGGGACAAGGGATATCTTTTGGTACAAATACAGTATGCTACAATTTATATAGGCCCTACGTCAAACATCCGAGCTCTTGTGACAACTCCAAAAGTTATATTTTACCAAGCAATTGAGATTTTCAACACAAATGATATGTTATAAAACATAAATATCATTCACCTGTGTTTATCTTTTTTGAAAATAAAAATGCACGGCATACAACACACTCACGTCAAAAGCTCCTCCGTGAATATGGGGTATATGAATTTCTCTATATAAATTTTCCTTTAAAACCTCAATATGTGCAACGAACCAATAATCTGTCAGAGCAACGAATGCAACTTTAAAATGTCGCCTTCGTTAGGTTCCGGTACACGGCTCAAAAAATGCTAGCTCGACTTGTGAGTAGGGTTCCCACCTCTCCCGGAATTCCGGGAGGCTCCAGGAATTCAGCAATGAAAATTTAAATCTCCCGGCTCCCGGAAGGAAATTAAAATAGCCAAATTTCTCCCGGTGGTGCGGCTGCGTGCGGGCAGGCTCGCCTCGTGCACTCGCGTTTACATTTCCCACCGGAGACGCATTGAACAAAATAGCTTAATTTGTTTTGTCAATCAATACCTGTATCAAACGCTGCTTGCTAGCGTGTTTTCAGTATTGTATTCGATATATAGACCAAAGAAGGAAACTGCTTGATTGAAGACCATGTTAAGGCTGAAATTCAAACTTTTTGAATTTTAACATGGATTGCAAATATTTTTTTTAATTCGTTACATCTAGGCCAGATATTTTGAAGTGTGTGCGCTCAGATGAATAATATAAATTTTAAAAAAGTAATGAAAATTGCTGTTCCTTTTTTTCTCCCGGATTTTGACTAATCAAAGGTGGCAACCCTACTTGTGAGGGATGACAAGCCTACCTAATGGTCTTAAAACAGGGGATGCCGATAACAACGCGAAGTGGAGAAGAAGAAATAGAAAAGCGGATTCTGGAGCATCCAAGTGAAGGATTTAACGCTCGAATAATAACGATGAATTAATTTAACTCACAATACCTACGCTAAAACACTTCGGTGGCAAATTAATAATGGCTGTAGAGGCCACGCGTAGTCGCTATCTGTTTAAAAAAAATGTCGTTTGCGTTGGCGGGAATTATAACGATGAAAAATAACCGCCTGGTGAAAGGTTATAAAATAAATAACATAAATATCCGTGAAGCGTGAAAAGAGGGCACTGTTTATTTAATATATACGTAACTGAAATCTATATTAAGGTTGACTATTATTTACTTTGTATCTATAAATCACGGTGTTATAAGATAGAGTGAATTAAAACTATTCGTCGTATGTATAAGGCAGTTCATTTTTGTCTTTCAATTTTGATAGAAATGTGGCATTATCAACTGAAAAAATAACTTAATAATTAAAAAAGGTTTTCCTATGCATCTTCGTTAACTGCTCATTTAATAGTGTTTCTTTGTTTGTGGAGTATCTTTAAGCACTTTGTTTAATATAAAAAATATAGTGGTGTCTTATTTTGGTTGAATACTCTCTTGTTTCTATGTAATAACCCCTGTGGTTAAGTGAGCTGAGCCTTTGTTAACCTAGTGCTGAAGTACCTTCTTACTGGAACGCATTGGCTCTGTGTTCGATTTCTGGCATGGTAAATTTCGTAACATACTCGCTGTTATATACCATGGTGTGGGTGTTTGGGATCGGCTCCAGAGTGGCCCCTTGTATATTAGTAGCTGTGCCCGCAACTTCGTCCGCGTGGAATTTTTTACGCCAGTCCCATTAAAATCGGTCCAGCCGTTTCAGCGATTAATCGGAACATCCAGACAGAAAAAAAAGAATTGATAATAATTTCATATAAGTCAGATACAAATGTTCAATCATTGTGGCAACTGTAAAAAGCCTTTTGGAATTTTAATTAATTCATTACATAAAATTATTATTTATAAATTTCATTCAGAATCAGAAAGGATATATAAAATCCAAGCACCGCGTGAATGATGTTCTGCATATCAGTTAATTAGTAAGTTCAAATATCGAGATTAGAATAATTAAATTAAATTATATTATCATTCTTAGTTCTCTTCGTCCATGGCTCAGACCAAAATATTTACTAAATAGAACAAATCGCGACTGTATGAAGAAGCACGATCGCGCTGATAGATGGTTAGCAAATAAATTTTATTACATTCAGTCTGGAATCCGGGCGACACACTTCGTTTTGAGTATCATATTAAATTATGTAGTTGAACAAATAAGATGAGTCATATAAGGCTTGATCATTGGTCAACGTGGAAGAGTGCCGTTAACTTGTATCGGTGGAAAGTGGTGTAGCAGCGAGAGGTAAGTTAAATGATACTTCCGATGGCAGAGAGTAATATTCGCTGTAGAGTGCTGATGTGAACTGAATTGAAGTTGAACTAGTTTATTTTAAAAACCTTACCTTAAGTATAAAAATAATCCGTGCAGGAACGGAGAAAGAATACAATTTCCTGCCGCCGGGCGGCCTGTCGTAAGAGGCGACAAAACAACCCACAGATAGGTGGTAGGGCATTTGCCCGACTGGTTGGCTACCACCCCTCGTCTAAAGTATGTCGCCATAACAACCTTGAGTTTTGTTCCGGCATTAGTGACCAGGTTCCAGACGCCTTTAAGAGAGCAGCAGCGCATTTCTAGCACCTTCGGTGTTGCAAATGTCCATAGACGATGGTAATCGCTTTCCATCAAGTAAGAGTAAGCCGTCTGCCTGTCTGCTGAACTCCTGTAATACTTTTAAATTAACAAGTCATACAGCTAGTACAATATATAGCAAAATGTGTGAACGGGATGGATGATGCGCGAACGAGATAGAGCCTCTATTGATATATGAGCTCCCGCGTTGCCCGAGCCAGTAGTTCGTTGTCCACTGCGATGACTAGACGTATGCAGCTACCATAGTGGTTAAGACAGATAGGGACATTTGCAACACCAGAGTTATTACGAAGTCTATTTATTATAACTCAGAAAATCTTGTTGAGTCACATTTTCAGTATATAGACTCTAAAACAATAGGGAAGAACCCGTTTTATCCGTACTGGAACGGCGAGAAAATTAAATTTCCTGCGACTAGGTGGCCTTTCGTAAGAGGCGACAAAACAACCCACAGCCAGGTGGTAGGGCATTTGCGCATCGGGATGGCTACCAGCCCTGGTCTAGAGTATGCTGCCATAACAATCTTGAGTTATGTTCCTGGCATTAGCGGCTAGGGTCCCCTTAATAGAGCGGCAGCGCATTTGTGGCAACTTTGGTGTTAATAATGTCCATAGGCGATGGACTAGATAGGATGGATAGGTAACTGCTTACCGTCAGGCGGGCCGTCTGCCTGTCTACTGAACTTACACAATATGTTTAAAAAAAAACCGGCAGTGTGAAGTTAATGGCTCTTTTTTTATAAAGATCCCTCGGACTGTTATAGTGTGGAAATTTTATTTTTTACCTATATTCTACTTTTTTTTTCTTTTTTAAGAGATTTCTATATTATATTAGCAGTACTCAGCATGAGTTGTAATGCCACGTAATGTAGAAAAAATCTGTTCTTTGGGCCAGAACCCTCAAGGGCGTACTCAGAACACCCTATCAAGTTTTCACAATCCAGATAGATCAATGGCTTAGGAACGCGTAGAGTGTGTGTGTTCAAGTGGATTCGAGGATGATTTAGATTCACAAATACAATAGTGTACTCGCTTACGGCCGCTTGCAGGCTGCATCATTAGCCAGGTGTTGCGAATTGCCATTACTAGCTAATTCTAGGAAATTGTGTCGACGTTACCGGGCGTGCACATTTGCATTTGTGAAATATAAAACGACGGCCTGATTGATAGAGGGGTCAGTTGAGCTACAACTACGATACGGGCGTAATGTGTGTACATTCGGGAATCTAATAGTAACGGACTTTGTGCGTTTTATTGAATTAGGACCTACTGCATTACGTTTGTGTTATACGTGTTTGTATAGTTCTAATAAACTCTATAATAATTCTAATGGCACTTTAATGCGAGTCCCGTTAACGCGTGACAGTATAAATACTATTTTGTTTATTTCTGAAGATTAGTTTATGGATGGGTATTATTAGGTGTATTACAAAGGGTAATTCCATTCCATGTTGATCATAGAGTTTACGTTATTATTGTATCTTTGGCCAAAAGCCAGAAGAAAAGTATGCATCGTGGACTTTTTTCTAATATTTTTTACAAGCGATCGTGTATTTAGTATTGAAGTAATTGCATTAGAATTGGAGTAATCAACAGATTAACCAATCACCATGAAAACACGACATTAGTTCACTAAAATTTAATAATCACAAACAAAAATTAAAATGAACAAGGTTGGCGGTAGGCTAAATTAAAGTTTAACAATTCTCATTGACACTTGACATCTTTGTCTTCCGCGATCACGGCTATTGAAAAGTAGTCAAAAAGACGACATAATAAAAATTAATTAAATTACCGTGCTTAAAACCGTTAAACGTAGTACTAGTAGACTTAGCAAACAGTAAACGCTTACACTTACGCCGAATCTCTCATGCCGGACTCTCATGCATGCTGGACTGCCACGCACTTGACCGATTTCTAATATAATTACATATACCTATAATTGAATTCCACGTATATAGTGACTCATCACTATATCTTAGGAACTATAATACCTCTAGACTTGAAATTTGGCATGGACCTTCCTTTCGGCAAGCACCTAGAGGTCAGGTAAGAACAGATTTTACGGCACGCGAAGCGGGCGGGTATCAGCTAGTCTATAATATAATAAACTTGTAGGGGACGTAGAGTTTGTACAATGAATTCAAAAACTAGGAAAATGTCAGAAGGCTAATTCGGACCAGCAGATTGAAAGTGATGTCAGGAGCCTTAAAAACACGATCGTGCATGACAAGAGCTATGAATGTCAAAGAAGCAAGTGAAGTGTGTAAGAATAAGCCTGAATGGCGCTCTGTTGTTCGTGCCTACCCCGCAAGGGACCTGGCGTGAAGTTATGTATGTATGTAGATTCCGAAAATACAACTTTTACAAAAATATTGCATGTCAACCAGCAGACAAGCAGATGAAAATCAGTTATCATCGCATGTTTATAACACGTGTAAGTGCTACCAATGTGCCGCTCTCTAGAACCTGGCCACTAATGCCGAAACACAACTCAAGATTATTAGGGCGGCATAGTCTTGACTAGGGGTGGTAGACTTCCAGACGAGCAAATTGGGCCTATCGCCTAGCTGTGGGTTGTTTTGTCGCCTTTTTGACAGACCGCCTGGTTACAGAAAATTGTATTCTTTCTCCATTCCTGCACGGAGAGACTGCCTGTATGCTCGAGTATATCACGTGTAAAGTATTAAAATGATCTATATCGGTACGTGCGAGCATAGATACGCACTTATGATTGGAAATAAACACCAGTTTTTCAATTAAATGCCTTTATTAACTTACGCAGCCGTACGTGATTCTTTTCGCCGGGTTGTCTTTATACGCGCAACTAACGTCGCTCTGTCACCACGATAAGATATCCCACTCACAATGCCGTTGTTGATATTGCGTAGACTACCTCCTGCTACTGTGGTGCTCACCTCCGAGTGTACCGCGCGTAGCTCGCTTCTGAATCTCCTTATAAACTACACTTAACTCCGCCTTCACTGAACTGCCGACTAAACTCTCCAATAAACTCGTCACTGTCTTCAATTAAACTTCTCATCCAACTATCTAAACTCGTCACAATCTTCTATTAAACTTCTCTGCCAACTCTCTCGTATCGCACTTGTCGCTTCGTTGTCTTGAACTGAATTCTCTAGTAGGCGCGCCTTACGCTGCTTATAGACTTGGAAGAATCTCCTGGAAACCATAATTTCGTTAATTTTTTTTGGAGCTAGATCCAGATGAATAGCCGCAGATGGCTGTTTCAGCGATACCAGACTTTGGAGGCTTCCCGACTCCGTGGGAGCGCAGAGGCGTTCAGCCCGGAAGCAGCGTGCCCGAGGAGGCACCTCCTGTGAGGTTCGACCTCGGCTCGACCGCTGCGGGGGATTGACTCTATATTGAGATTTAGCCGTAAAAGGCTGAATGACCTAAGCCCACAGGCTGAAGTGATTATTTGGGGACTCGTCATCGACTCCGCTGGCGGAGTCGATCCTAGTTTATCATTACTACCGCTTCATAAATTGTTATACCTGGAGGAGAACAACTAGCGGAAGAAACGCTCCAGCAAAACGCATCTTCTTTTCGTTACTCTTTTATTTACTATCTGTCCCTTTCTAAACATCTATCTCTGTCTTTCCCTTTCCGGACCTTCTATTCTAGAATTTTTGTTCATCATCTATCCCTTTCTAAAATGTATCTGTCCCTGTCTTTTTTTCCAGAAACTTCTACATTTTTCTGAAACTTCTTAAACTAATTAAATCGTTCCACCATCACTCGCCACAATATGAAACTCGAAACAAAGCTAGCCTATATCTCGGGTCAACACTTAGAATTCTTTTGATCCCGATAAATGTTTTAGATTCTGTATCATAAAAGTTGGCGCTACGGTCTCGTATCCTGACCTACGAGACATGGACACTGACGGCAGGATTGGTCCACTTGTTCCAAGTCGCTCTACGGGCTATGGAGCGAGCTATGTTGGGTGTTTCTCTTATGGATAGAATAAGAAATGAGGATATCCATAAGAGAACCAAAGCAACCAGGACATAGCTCGCAGAACTAGCAAGTTGAAGAGGCAGTGGTCAAGTTTGCCGCAGGACCGATGGCCGATGGAGCAGACGACACGCGTAAGATCGCCGATAGGCGCTGTTCGAGGAAATCGGAGGACAGGGGTGTATTTTAATGCCGTCGATACAATGCATTAAAAAACATATCGTCATAATGCCAATGCGGACGAAGTTTCGCAGTCATAGCTAGTTTTAATTCCCAAAGGTATGCATTCATATTTGAAAGAACTATTAGATATATTTGTATCACTATTTTCGAGTAACGTACGGGTAACGTATGTGAAGGTCGTGTACTACAATGGTCGGTAACGCGGCGTGTCGGTGTCGGCCGGCGCGCGGACAAAGCGTGACGCTGCGCGCGCGTCACATCACAACTGGGTCACAGAGATACGTTATGAAATTGTACTTAAGATACGCTAAGAATAGAGGTGTGTGGGCGGCATCTACCCTTGTTTAGAAAAGGCGTGAATGTAGAAGAACAGAATTTTATCTGTGCAGGAACGGAGAAAGAATATAATTTCCTGCGGCCGGGCGGCCTGTCGTAAGAGGCGACAAAACAACCCACAGTCGGGTGGTAGGGCATTTGCCCGACTGGATGGCTACCACCCCTGGTCTGGAGTATGTCGCCATAACAACCTTGGGTTGTGTTCCGGCATTAGCGACCAGGTTCCAGTCTCCCTTAAGAGAGCAGCAGCGCATTTGTAGCACCTTTGGTGTTGCAAATGTCCATAGGCGATGGTAACCACTTTCCATTACGTGGGCCGTCTGCCTGTCTGCTGTTCTCCCGTAAAAATATATAAATAAATAAAATATAATTTTTAAGACATTTGCTCAAATGCATTTACAAAGCCTGTAAACAAACTTCGAAGTTAAAAAATACGAATCATACAACGGAAATATATACTCCGTTGTATAGCGCCGTGGCCTTTACGGTTATTTCTAAATTTCCATAAAAAAAGAGTTTCATTATGAGAGTGATAAGCTGAATGTTCGAACCGGACTTTTGCCACATAGGCATGTCAGTCCCATCATTTTCTAACATACAATCTATTAAACAAAATAAAGTCTTGTAAATTACACCATTTATAACTCCAGCAGTTTCAGAGATAAAATAATAATACATTTGTCATCATTAATATAATCATAATATATATGAATATTTGTACGCTCATATATACCAACTGTTTAACCAAGTTTTGAGCAAAAAAAATTGATTTGATTTGATCCAGATCTGAAAAACGACCGCGTCTATAGAATTCCCGCTATCGCCAGACTTTTTTTAAAATTTGTACCGAAACATCCTCAGGCACGTCGGTGTTGCTACAATTACATAAATTAATTCTAAAGGCTTCGAGGTTCTTTATTGTAATACAACTAACTGTGTATTTAATACCGGCTGTATATTTAATCATTAGAAAGACGCAAGATTGTAAATCGTCGAAAATGGCGCCCGTAACCTTTCATTTATTTACTGAAAACACTTCAAAGGGTTGTTATTGAAAACCGGGAATAATATGATAAGGAATCTATTTACATTTCATCGCTACGTTTCGTCTGGTATTTATTTACAGGTTACGTTCAAACGAAATTACTTAAATTTCCATTTCACGTTTTCGGGTGGTCGTGATGTTTTTACCAATGTGGAATTTTTGTTGTTATTTAAAATCATAATTGAGTCAATTTAGTAAAGTTAAAGGTGTTGGCCGATTCTCATAGATACCGGATAAGCACAAAAAATTTCAGCAAAATCGGTCAAGCCGTTTCGGAGGAGTATGGCAACGAAAACTGTGACACGAGAATTTTATATATTAGATTCATTTTAATCATTTTGTTATGTATATTAAACGACTTGAAATGCCGATCACCTACAAATTCACACCTGGGTAACCTCTAAACATTTTATTACCTTTTCATCGTTTAGACATATTTTGTTTACTTTGTGTTTAAAATTTGTAATTAGAAAAACAGCCCATTGTGTATTGTAATATTTTATGGTAGTCATTAGCCAGGTGTAATTCTAAGCAATTCAGCCTACGCGGCCGAGAGACATATTGTAGTTGTGCAGTATAAAACAATACCCCAATCGGCAGTCAAGCGCTAATCACAAGCGAGGCAAGACGTGTGTACATTCGATAAGCGATATAGTGACGAACTTTGCGCGTGTTTATGAATAGTGCAGTTTGTACTGGTTGTATCCAGTTATATTTGTACCTGTTTTATACGTGTTTGTATAGTTCTAATAAATTGTATAGTAATTCCAACGGCATTTTAATTCGAGTCCTGTAGCTCGTAACAATATATATTACCTCGTTCCAAATGCTACTCTATTTAATACCTTACTTTTATTTGCTATGATAAAAGCCTATATTTGTAAAATTATCTCAGATGAAGCCCCACCATTATAATTACAATTTCATTAATTACGTAAGAATGATTTTGACTGTTATTTACCTCCCTACCCCCATGTAAGGATACATAACGTTTCCGGACCGCCCCTCTCCCTCTCCATACGTAAGATTCAATCTCGTTTTTCCGAATAAGGGCCTGTCCGCACAGCGATTTTTCACAGCACGATTTTTATTCGCGCGAATTAAATTTCGCGACCGGAATTACGCCCAGTACGCACTGCGAATAAAATTTCGTACTATTTTTGTCAGTTTACTTCAGTTCTCGGCTGAGACGAACGTGTGAAATGACAACCGAACTAATTTTTAATTTATCTAATGCTAAGGCGGCGTAACAGACGTATCAAAAGATTTCATGAACATTGGTTTCACCCACTTACGGCATTGAGACCCATGAAAGGATTTTTCTTCATAAAATATCAAGAGTTGCGAAAATACAGCAAAAAGTTTTTAGTAGTAGTTTTTAGTATTTCTTAGTAGTTTACGTAAATTACCCGTCAAACCAATATTCTCATTTAGTACCGTCGAGATAGAAAATGTTCACAAAGAATGTTCTCGGATGTTCTATAATCTAATCCTTATTGTGGAGCCACCGCCATAATAATATTATCCAACAGAGGACGCAATATTAAACTTGAACATATGTACCTATAAAGATATATATACTGGCTGTACCCGGCAGACGTTGCCCTGCCTTTAAAAACTAAAAATCTAGAACTCGATTCCAGCGTCATCTACTGGGACCTAATGTTAATAAACTATTCTCAAATCCACTTGAACAAACAAAAATTTCATCAAAATCAGGCCCAGCGTTTAGGAGGAGTATCGCGGCGCCACCTACTGGGTCCAATCGCTTATTTAAACCATTCCGGGACAAACTTCGACACATATAACAACAAAAAAACACCTAAATTCTGGTACCCGATTGCAGCGCCATCTACCTGGTTCAAATTAAAATCTAAATCATCCCAGTAGAAAATTATAAAAATACTAATATCGCTATTAAAACATAGGGGTTGATCGTAGAGAGTTGAAAATTTAGAGTATACAACCCTTCCCCCAAGGGGTGCCGCCCTGGACTCCCCCCCCCCGTCCAGGTAGCGGTACAAGGGGATGCGACCCCGGGGCCCCTAGCGGCCACTGTTACATTCCCCCCTTCACTCCGTGGTGACAGTGGTGTCCCACCATTCCGCCTCCAAATCCTAATGCCTTCCCCTCCTTCCCAACCTCCTCCCCAAACACCCATCCCTTCCGTTGCGACCACCAGCGTCGAGATTTCTCCGCTGGCCGTCGAGGACGGCGGTGGTGATGTCCACCCACCACCGCCCGCCTGACCGGCGACCTACCCTCCCCCGCTCCGTCCGCCGACGCTGCTGTGTGCGCGAGGCGGCGGGGAAAAGGGGAGAAAGGAGAGGGGGAGGGGTGTTGGCGCAGGAGGAATCCTTCGCAGCCTCCCCCTATCGCGAGGCCCCCCCGCCGCTGACGCTGCTGAGTGCGCGAGGCGGCGGGTGGGGCGGGGTGGAAGAAGAGGGGGAGGGGTGTTGGCGCAGGAGCAATCCTTCGCAGCCTCCCCCTCCCCCCATCGCGAAGCCCCCCCCCCGCCGCTGACGCTGCTGAGAGCGCGAGGCGGCGTAGGGGGAGAAAGGAGAGGGAGGGGTGATGGCGCAGGAGCAATCCTTCGCAGCCTCCCCCTCCCCCCCCCCCCTATCGCGAAGGCCCCCCCCCGCCACTGATGCTGCTGAGTGCGCGAGGCGGCGGGGGGAGGAGGAAGGAGAGGGAGGGTTGATGGCGCAGGAGTAATCCTTCGCAGCCTCCCCCTCCCGGCGGCAGCGGGCGTCGAGGTCTGGGGGATCCATATAGACTCCGCCCGCACTAATGCCGCGAGAGGGCGCGAGAGGTAGCCGCGCGTCCCTCTCAGGGCCGGGGAAACACCATTCCCCGGCCCGCACACAGGAGAGGCCGCCTCTGCTTATGAGGCGGCCAGCCGCTGCCGGGGTCGCGGGTTAAGCTCGCGCACATACCGTGACCCCGGCGCTAGGCGGAAAGAAGGCTCCCATGGCGTTTTAATGGGTATACAGCAGCCGGTCGTATTTAACCGGCGTCAGGGAGCCCCACACACCGGCCGCGCATGATCCCCCGCGCGGCTGACGGTGCGGTAACGCATTTCCCCATGTAAAAAAAAAAAAAAAAAAAAAAAGGGTATACAACCCTAAACTAAACTTTATGTATTTATGCTGTATCATAAAAAATAAAATTTTAAAAATATTTAGGGGTGGACTACCCTTAACATTTAGCGGCATGAAAAATAGATGTTGTCCGATTCTCAGACCTACCCAATATGCACACAAAATTTCATGAGAATCGGTCAAGCCATTTCGGAGGAGTTTGATAACTAACACTGTGACACGAGAATTTTATATATAAGAAGATATACTAGAGTTTACCCCGTGTCATTGCACTGTTCCCAAGTGAAGTATATGTTTTTATATATTTCCTCCCACAATCTCGCCTTTAATATTCTATCGTGATATGCTTTATGAAATTTATCCCACAAGGGAGGTCTCCTGTGCATCAGCGAGATTAGTTGCTCCACATCAATTTCGTCATTTTCTTGCACGGCTGGCGATCGGGCGGGAGAATAAGCGCACGACATCTCTTCAATATCGACGTTGCACGACTGAGCGAATCGCGCGAATTTTATTTAACTGCGAACATAGCCATACTTACTCTATACGGTACAAAATATTCGCGCGAAAATAAATCGCACCGCTTCGCGATCAATTTGCATCAAGTCACAGAATTTTTTCTCCCGCGATTTTTTTATCGCCAGTGCGGCTACTCCTATAATATTCAATGTGTTACAGAATTACGGGAAAAAATCGTGCTGTGAAAAATCGCTGTGCGGACAGGCTCTAATAAAACGCTGTTAAAAAAGGATCGCTTACACTAAAACTCAGAGCTTAATGCAAATAAAAGATCTCTATTCTTTAGCAGATAATTTAGGTTATATGCCATTGCTAAGAGATATAGATTATGTTATAATATAATACTAATTTTCGACTTGTAAAATATTACTTAATAATGGGTTTTATCCCCCCTCCCCCCCAGATAAGGTTAGGGGTCCCCCTCGAGACCCTTACATTACTAATGCAAGACCCCTAAGCTATGATGTATAGGCCGCACGCTGAAGGTTTGCTGATGACTACTTACTATTATTAAACAGGTAAAGTATATAATAATAGTATAATAAATTTATTGCATCAACTATTTATGTAACCTTTTTTGTCAACCCTACGCGTGACATCATGAGGCTATCGGCAAACCGTCTGCGCACTGGTATAGGACAGTGTTCATTTCTAACTGGCATGTTCCAGCGATACCTCGTTCGCTTTTACCTTGATGACAAAGTCTTTTTAATGGAATTGAAACGGTCACACCAAAGAAGCTCGATCACGATATAGTCCTTGTGGCATAAGCTCAGTTTTCCATATAATGAATGCTAGCAGTACCAGAAGTGATGTGCCGAAAGTGCGCAGCAAAGAGGCGACGCGGAGGGACGCCTGTCCCGCACTCCGCCTACAAGCCGTGTCTCTTGCTGCACTATCACACACACACACAAAGCTGAATTTGTATCAAGTCAATGACGTCATTTATCGGGACAAAATGTATCATAAGCGTTGATGGGGACGAATAGCGCCAAGATAAAAATTTAATGCAATGTAACTTGTGTGAATGATTGCTCTCTAAATAAACTAGGGGCATAGGTTTCTTATATAAATTTATTATCGATACGAAGATGTTTTCAACAAGTCTTTTCCTACAAAAAGGAAATATGTAAAAGTACCAATAAATAATCCATGATTCGGGTAAATACATGATTCGGGACAATAGGCTCGTTATACGGACGCACAATGCCTTTTGTGAGTGCGGCCGAGCGATTGAATAGGCCCATCGACGGAATGACTGACGGATCGTTATAAAGGCTGGGAGAATAAGTCTTGCCAGATTTCAGAAAAAACATTAAAAAAACGTTTAATTTGTAATAATCTAAATCTAGTGCGTGTCAGCTCCGACGCACGACGGAGTTTACTCCTGCATTAGTTAGTAGCCTAGCCTAGTTTGGATACGTGTTTTTCTCATTTTAATTAAGTTTCTCTAATTTTGTCTTTTGTTTTTTATGGGAAGTAAATAAATAATTGAAATCATATTTTTAATATGTGCACGTGCGCGGCGACAGCGGCCTAATGCGGCCGATTATATATTACAAGAAAAGAAAAACATACAGACCGACAATTATTTAGCCACTACAAATTACACTCACAAGTATATTAATTAAAGATTACAATCATATAACTTATATCAAAGCGCCTGGCTGAAATACAATAGTACTTTTGCTAAAATTCATCTTGAAAAGCAAGCTTAATGTAGAAGAGGCTGATTAACACTTAAATGATTTTAATTAAACAAACGGCTTGACTAATTTGAATATTTTTTTGTTTTATTCGCTCGTCTTGTCTATAGTTGGATGAGTACATGATTTTAACTAGTGCCGTTCAGGAGGCAATTTCTCTTAAGAGGTTAGTCTTTACGAACACTGGTATCAAGGATAAGGTAATTTTGTCTAGTAATAGTCAGAGTGAACAATTGGTAGGTTTCTATGGGTATTTCTGGATTGTCTTAATTCCTCTGAAACCATCATAGATATTGATGGAGGAATACTGATCGGGAGTTTATTTTGTAGCAGCGAGAGGTAGAGGTCAAATGATACTACAGATGGCAGAGTAGTATTCACTGTCGATTGCTGATGTGAACTGAAGTCAACTAATTTATTTTGGAAAGGGTAACCTTAAGTACAAATATTAATAAGTCGTACAGGTAGTACAATATATAGCACAGTGTGTGAGCGAGATGGATAATGTGCAAGCGAGATAGAGCAACTATTAATATGTGCGCTCCCGCGTTGCGCTAGCCAGTATTTCGTTGTCCGCTGCGATGACTAGACGTATGTAGCTACGATAATTTGCATATTATCTTTCCAAGTAATACATAAAACTAGGATGTCCGCTACTCAGACAAATTAGGACACTATTCAGGGGCGAATCGAAAGTTTATACCCATGTTGGAACAGATAAAGAATACAATTTCTTATGGCCGCGACATAACAACCCATAGCCAGATGGTAGGGAATTTGCCCGTCTGAATGGCTAGGACCCCTGATCTAGAATATGCCACCATAACAACCTTGAGAGTTATTGGTAGCCAGGTTTCAGTTGCCGTTTAGAGAGCGGCAAAAAATTGGTAGTAACTTTGATGTTACACATGTCCATAGGGGATGGTTGGTTACCGTTTTCCATTAGGTGGGCCGTCTGCTGTCTGTTGAAATCATGCAATAAAAAAGACGATATTTTATTTGTTTGTTTACTTGAACGCGCTAATCTCAAAAACTACTAGTCTGATTTGAAAAAAATCTTTCAGTGTTAGATAGCCCATTTATCGAGGAAAGCTATAGGCTATATATCATCACGCTAAGACCAATATGAGCGGAGCACCAATGGTGAATGTTTCAAAATCGGGGTTTTTGATAACTCACTCTTTTTTAACTATTCCACACGGATAAGTCGCGGCAGTAGCTAATCATTTAATAAGGGTATTTGCCAAAACGAATACTGTATTAGAACCACTTTTAATTATTTATAAAGACTTATATTAGAAGTATAACATAACCAAACATATTGCGTCATGCCAGGTACAGAAAATTATTATTATTAATCCACCAACAGGGCTGCCAGTTACTAGTGATGTACACAACTATAGCTATTTTTGCAAATAAAGTTTTTCTTTCTTTCTTTCAAATACAGAACCGTAAAAACGGTTAAAATGTTGATTATCAAAAAGCTTTTATCTGTTCATCAGAAATTTCACGGAATATTAGATTTTGTTTGCAAAACTTATCCATTTCTCTCAAAGTGAGAACTTTTGTTGTGTAAATTGTAAGCAATCAATAAAGAACTGCCGCCGATAGGCTTTTCATTCTTAATGCTTTGTTAATTTATAACTTGAGTTTTCAACAAATGAATCCAATAATTGTGTTTGGTTTTTAGAGAAATTTGACAGCTGACAAGAAAGGTGATAATCTTTCGTTACTTTGCTTAAAGGTAAGGCTTCATCTGGGTAAGTGTAAAGATTTAGGCCGTATTACGCAGCGCTTAATGCATTATTTGAAATGCGACATCTATCTATATAATACTAGCTGTCCCGGCAGACGTCGTCCTGCCCGGTAAAAAATAGGGGTTGATCGTAAAGGGTTGAAAATCTAGGGTTGTATGTATTTTTGTATGTTGTATCATAAAAAAATAGAAATTAAAAATTTTGTCTAAAACATAAATAAAAAAAATTAGGGGTGGACTACCCCTAACATTTAGGGGGATGAAAAATAGATGTTGGCCGATTCTCATAGATACCGGATAAGCACAAAAAATTTCATCAAAATCGGTCAAGCCGTTTCGGAGGAGTATGGCAACGAAAACTGTGACACGAGAATATTATATATTAGAGATATACTCATTAACAAATGACGGCAAATATTGCTAAAAAGCTTTAGCAACTCCATTAGTACGGAATTCGGTGTATAATAAGTGTGCCGTCATGCGAGTACAACGAGGAAAAGTTGCACATACAGAAAATTTACAACTTTCTGGAAATATATCCCTTAAGACCTTCTCTGAAGGTGAGACCTACAAGTATCTTGGTATGTCAGAGTTGTTGGGTATTCCTGACGCTGATGTGAAGCAAGTGATGAAGGATCGTTAGCATACTTCTTTGGCATACTAAGATGGACTCAAACTGAATTAGTCGCCCGGGATAGACGACGCATCGGATGCACCATCCACATTCGTCTGTGATGAGCCTGTACATCCATGGAAGTGTGGAGGTAGGGGGTTTTTAAATACCAAACTTCCACAACTGTGAGGTGTACAATCTCAGAGAATATTTTTTCAAAGTCAGCGAGACAGCGGGTATGCATCATGTCAGTAGACAAAGGTTCACTCTGCTATCGTTAGCAAAACAGAACTGGCAGAGGCCGTTGGTAATGAGTGCCTCTGATCGTATGGACGTACGGAAGAGCAAGGAGCTACAAGGTCGGTTCTATCAGGCTTTAACTGGGCCTGATGTGGACCTACCAGCGTCGGTGAACTGGCTACGTTTCAGTGACCTATTTGGGGAAACCGAATTGTCTGTGCAATTACAGACAATGTTATCAAGACGACCAACTATCAGAAGTACATCTTGAAGAACGGCACGCTTGACATATGTAGAGTGTGTCACTGCCCTGGTGAGTCTCTCAGACATGTCACTTCCGGCTGTGCTCGTCTTGCTAACAGCAAGTACCTGCGCAGGCAGAACCTAGTAGCCAGGATCATCCACCACCAACTTGCTCTTAAATACGGACTAGTCTCTTCGGAGGTATCTTATTACCAATTACCCGAGCCAGTTCTTAACAACGGTCAATATCTGCTCTACTGGGACCGATCAATTATGACAGACAGGACTATTGTTGCCAACAAGCCTGATATTGTGATAGATGTTCGGTTTGCGAGACGTGCTATAATTGTAGATGTCGCGATTCCCATGATGGTAACCTCGTGAATGCCGAGAAAGAAAACAAATAAAGTATCTTGGTTTTCACGAGGATACCGTCGTGTAGAACCTGGACTCAATCATAATACCGATAGTGGTGTCAGTGAATGTACTAATAGCGAAGAGCCTTGATCGCTACCTTGAAAGGCTCTCGCTTGATATCTGGTTGAAGGGTCGGATGCAGAAAGTAACTCTGTTGGACATGACTCGTATTGTAAGGAGACTTTTATATTTTTTATTATAAATTAATGTACATATTTTATAAGATATTTATAACAAAAACTTGGGAAATAAAATTATATATGTGAATAACAAATAAAATATAATAAATGAATAATAAATAAATAAAAATATAAATAAATATAAAACAAAATAAAAAGTATTAAAAAACCTCTCATATTCTTCACGTAAGGAGATTACTTTAAACAAATAAATTAAAAATAACAACATATACCTGCCATTGTGTTGATTTGAACTATAACAATAGCGAAGTATTGTATTAAAAACAAATCTTAAATGAAAATATTGAAGGACTGTAAGAAAGAATGTATTTTGTTATTCAAATAAATAATTATTATAAAACATACAATACATAATGTAGAAATAAACACATACTTATTATAATAATATTGTGAGAAATGTATCATAAGGAATGTTATTTAAGTATAAATATACAATTAAAACCACTAATAAAAATGTACATTTACTTAATAATAAATATTAAAAAATATGTATAATTATAATTTTAAGAATGTATGATGAAAGAATGACTAAACAGATATACAATGCAAAAGTGGATGGATGCAGAAGTCGCGGAAGGCCACGACACGCCTTCCATGATCAAATTGATCGTGTATTAGCAGTAGGTGATGTCAGGAGCCTTAAGAACAGACGAGCGTGCATGACAAGAGCTATGAATGTCAAAGAAGCAAGTGAGGTGTGTAAGAATAAGCCTGTATGGCACTCTGTCGTTCGTGCCTACCCCGCAAGGGACCTGGCGTGAAGTTATGTATGTATGTATGTATGTATAATTTTAAATAATTTCTAGTGTATCTTCCCTCATTAATAGACTCAGGGCGCCTTATCATAAAGTACGTCACAGAATCAGCACATAAAACTAATTTCCATTTTAACAATCAATAAAATGTATCTGTGATATGTTGAAGTGCTCTGGTGACGCCGCGTGGCACTTGGCACGCGGTCAAAGCCGCCACGCCACTCCCGAGTGTCGCTATTCCATAATATACTTTCCCAGTTCGCACTATTAACATGTTTGAAATAAAACTGCTGTATGTTGGGAAACTATCTGAAATGTGCCAGATATTTGTACCCTAATGTCCGAATTTCGGTTAATGACCGCCATGTATGTACGCCATGTAAGCCACGGTTGAAATACCCGAAAAAAATGTTTACCTTCAGGGCCAAATCCGTAAACTATACGAAATAGCGAAAAATACACGAGGAAGATTTTGACGAAAACTAAAGTGAATCATTATTAGATATTTTTTGAATTATTTGTCCTCGTCAGGAAGTGAATCGGCTGATTTTGAATAAAGTAACACATACTGTTTCACAATACCGAATATGGCTTCGGTGGATGTGTGAATCACGTCAGCAACTCCCGGATCTGCGGCAGTCTTCACGTCCGTGACATAGCAGACAAACTGCAAGAGAGTCGCTTACGCTGGTACGGCCACATACAAATGTGTAGCCCAGTCTGACACATCGCCTCCGTCAGGTCCCAGTCGAAGGGGTAGGCCCAAGAAATGCTAGCTTGACGTTGTGAAGGATGACATGCGTACCAATGGTCTCAATACAAGGGATGCCGAAAATCATCAAAATCGGTCCAGGTGATTAGGAGGATTCTATAACCCGACATCAGCGGCACCTACCGGTTTCAATTGTGGCTGTAATCCATACCGGGACCCACTCAAACTCACACACAAAATTTCATCAGAATCGGGTGTGTACTTTACGATTCTATAAAGGACATACAGACCGATATTCATTTTTATATATCAAGATGATTGCTACAACTATAATTTCATGAGACATGTCCTATAAATACATAATATTAGGTGCCATATATTATAGGAAGCCAACACTACATGCTGCTATGCAGCTAGCTGCATAGAAAGTATGGACGCTAAGACACACATAACGTCATGAAGCGGTCTACCTTTTCAGCGGTTTTAGTAAACTTGAATTTGACTTTTTACTGCGTAGGCAGGCAGATCAATGAAGCACCTAAGGGGCGCGTTACAGACCGCTCCACGCTCGGAATAGACCTAGTTGTGGCCGGGGGACTTTTTTCCTGGCATAGAAGAGGCCCAGAGAGGGGGGCCCACGCCTGCCAGGGCACGTGGAGTTGGGAAGCCCGCATTCACGTAGGCCTGGCATAAGGCGCAGGACGGAACACCCAGGGGTTTTAGTGGGTATCCCTAAGTGGGGAGTGGCAATAGCGTGGCTTCGGTTCTGACCGGGCACGCTAGTGCCACCCCCGATCTGGCGAATCCCACACTCTCACCGGGTCGCGAGCATCCCCCAGGCTTCTGTGCCTGTCGCGGCTTAATCCTCAAACGGATTTTCCCTGGCAAAAAAAGGTAATTTTATGTTATTGCGCATATACCTTAGACCGTAGGCGTATACACCGGCGCGAGCGTACTGGTTCATGCCCGGCCGGACCAGTGTGTACTTTTTTGGTTAATCAGGCGGCGACACTGCTATACTTTCTTTTCATTTTATTTTTTTCTTTTGTGCAGGTACACGTTGTCGACTGCCGATCGGGACAGGTTGTTTTTATTTTTTTCTTTGTTTTTTCCACTGCCATCAGCTCGTGAATGGTTCTAATTCATAGGGCGGTATCAAGCTTAAATTTATAAAATAAATTTCTTTAATTCCTGTTTGCCGTGGAAGTGACGTCATAATATAAAGGAAGGGCCACCGGTGAGAATTCTTTTATTGTATGAGTTCAGATGACAGATTGACGGCCCACCTGATGGAGAGCGGTTACCATCGCCTATGGAGAATTGTAACACTAAAGGTGCTCCGCTGCCGCTTTCTAAAGCGATACTGGAACCTGGCCACTAACGCCGGAACACAACTTAAGGTTGTTTGGGGGCATACTCTAGACCAAGGGGGAGGGGGGTTGGCCATCCAGAAATCAAATGAAAATTTATTTGCACATGACATGCTACATAAAATTTATACAGGTCTTAAATCTTTATAATATCTATAATAAGTAAGTATTTTCTCCGTTACTTACTATGGTCTGGGTGTCTGGGATCGGCCCAGAGTAGTCCATTGTATATTACCCATAACACAAGCGTAACTTGCTTAATTTGGGGATAAAAACATTTGTGTTTGTCTGCCGATTATTTATTTATTTATTATTTACTGTAAGTATTATAAACGCTAGTTTGTAAGAATGTATGGATGTATGTTTTTTGCTCTGTCACGCAAAAACTACTGAATGGATTTTGAATAGCATACACATCAGAATTACACATAGGCTATAATTTATAAAGATATAGTGTGATTAATTTTTATTGCAGGAGTTTGGCAGACGGGCAGACGGCTTGACGGAAAGCGGTTACCATCGTCTATGGACATTTGAAACACCAAAGGTGCTACATATGCGCTGCTGCTCTCTTAAGGGAGCTTTTAAGGGAATTATTCAAAACATAACGATTTTCCATCACTACGTGAGTGAAACCGCGGGCGCAGCTAGTTATACATATATGAGTCCACATGTTATTACCCATATGTGCAAATATTACATTGTCTTATAAAAGATCTAATTTGCCCAGAGGGTCAAATGCCCTACCTATGTGGTTGTTTTGTCGTCTCTTACGACAGGAGCGCATGCCCGCAGGAAATTATATTCTTCCTCCGTCCCTGCAAGAATATTTAGCTATTATAAACAAAATCATTTCAAAACTCGTCAATTATTGTTACGATTGGGTGTAATAATCCCCGAAAACTGTCAAAAACATACTCGTAATATTTGTAGGCATATATAATTTTACAAATAAAATAACAACTCTTTGGCTTACAAATGCCTCGTAAAATGTATACAAACGTCAATTTTATTGCAACAATGTGAAAAAGCAACAAAAGCCATTCGGAAAATCTAAAAAGCTCACGAACAATGGCGGTCTGTTTACATTGGACGACGCGTTATTGAACGATTTTTGCCCTCTTCAAATCGTCCCTAAAGTTGTAACGATACGCAGCGGAAACAGCTGAATCACTCAAGCGGCGCAAATATGCAACCCTCAGTGGAGTTATAATGTTAGTGCCGTATGCTGTCGAGACGCTCGGACCGTGGGGTCCTGTGGCCATGAGCCTCAGAAATCATTTATTAACAAAGATACACCTCAATTTCTACATCAATTAAATCCACAGGTCATAAATAAAATTTAAATCATGTCATATTTTGGGATAAAACTCCTCATGATTATAGGAACCATTTCCTAAGTCGTATTTTAAATAACCGACTCTACAAAAAAATATCAAAACGACTTATTAACTTGTTAGGCGATCAGAAGGCTACTACTACTTATAGTCTTGTTTTCTTTTATTGTATTCGATTATTTATAAATTTTAATTCACATATTTACAAGAAATTCATTATAAAACTGTAATATCACGACGGCTTCTTGTTCTTTGTGGTTTTATTAGGTATATTTTTACGAAGATACATTGTAATGTGTTAAATATCGTAAAAAGGTGAAACAGTATTTAAAGTCTTCTCACCGCATTGGCCCTCTTCGTGTTGCAGATGTCCATGGGCGGTATCGACTAAACGGTCTACTGTTTGCCAGTGTGTTTACGAGTATAAGCAAAAACACTTTTCAGTGAAAATATAAGCTGACAAATGGCATTGTATGTGTATTGGACATACGTTAAAGAATTGGGATCACGTAATAATATGTGTGCTTTCTGTCTGCCTTTCCTTCACACCTTAATAGCTACTAATAACCCTCTCCTTATCCCATAATTCGCCAATTAAAAATGCCGCACCACCTAGCGGACGAGCAGTCGTCGATCTATTCCGGCGGAACTATAACGCGCGCGTACGCCACCCTCTTGCTACCCTTACCAAAGTGCTGTACAAATTATTAATAAAATATAAAAATCAAAAAGTGGTGTGCCTCCGTCATCGACATCAAGACAAAAATCGGTGAGTCCTCTCTGGTGTCTTATCCTCTATCACCAGAGGGTTACTTATATTTATTGCATGATCCATTCTACCATCTCAACGCGACGAGACAATTCAAAAAACCAGCGCATAACTATGTATGTATGTATGTATGTGTGTCATGGAACTGAAAATATTTTTATACTTCCAAGTGCTTTCTGAATCTATAGAAAAACGTAAAAGAAGAGATTTCCTTTTTTTTCTATTTTATAGAATCATAATCTCGTGATCATGCCGTATCGTATCGTGACGTACAATGTAAACAGCCCGCAGAACTAGGTCGAGGCACGCGCGTCAGAGTCCTCTGACGTCACTCGTGACGTCAGTGCCCCTCCTCCGACCACGCCTCGCCTATTTGCACACAGCTTAAGCACATACCTGTATATAAAAGCCCGATATGTATAGTTTATAAAACACTGTGTTTGGGTCTCAGTTATCCTGTAACATAATAAAGTAGGTTGTTTTATATACTTGTTAATCGGGTTTATTATTTGGTCCATCTTCCTAACCTTGAACATTCATATTCAATCGTGTACTATATCAAGCTCGAAGATTAGTTGGAAAAACACTTTTAGGGTTAAGCTGATACTAGACGGTTCATTCATGTCTTTTAATTTGAATGTAACAAAGTGATCCACATAAACGTAAACTTGAATCATTTAATGTCATTGAATTCCATCATGTCCTCTCAGTTCCTTTCCTTTCAACCAAATTAATTTGGTTGAACCGTCTAATATCAGCATTAAGTCGATATTAGAAGGGTAAAGAAAGAAAGAAAAAACGTTTATTTAGAACTACAACATAAATTTAAATACAATATACAAGCATAAATAAATAAATGTACAATATAAAACAATGCAATAGAAAAAAAAAACAAAGTGTAGCTCTAAATTGGTCCTAGCTCAGCATGTTGCTTGTTAACTTAACCAGCGCTGATCTTCCGCTAGGGCCATTTAAGTGACATACACAGACACTGAAGCAATTAAAATACAAAGTGAAACAAAAAGAAAAAAGAAGGAAAAAAAATGTCCACAACAATTGTAAAAAGAAAAAAAAAAGTAAAGTAGGGTCATGTTTTTCTTTCAATTTGGATAAAGCAATCTAAATGACCCATGTGAATATAAACTTTACTATTCATATCATTGAATACCGTCATATCCTATAAGTTTTGTGGCTTTCAACTAAGTTGATTTAATTCAATTGATCCGCTTAATATCATCATTAGACACTAAGGGCCGCTTGCATAACGATTGCCTTTAAATAAAAATAGTTAATCATATTAAACTGCCTAAATACGTTTTACACAAAACGTATTGACAGTTCTTTAAACATATTTAGCGGCAAATTTTGCGTTGTGCAAGACGCTAATTGTATTTAAGGATGTCAAATATGTTTCGTGTTTCTTAAATAAAGTTTTGCAACCTTATGCAAGCGGTCCTAAAACAGTTTTATGTAAATTTGCTTAAGCAGTTAAAAAGGCGTGTGCTACAGTTTTTACCAAATAAAAAATGAAAATTATAAAAAAATTGTGCGTGCTTGCAGTTCGCACGCAGTAGTGGTGAACCAAAGCGTAAGGCCGGCTCTACACGTTGGCCCCAACACTGATACCAATGTTGGTCGGTTAATTTGGTGAAGCGTACACACGTTGGCTTTAATACTAGTTCCTTTCCGTCAGAGCCAATGTGAAGATGTCCGATACCGAAATTAAAATTGCTCTAAGCGCTTTTACAGTACTGAGTGCGTATACGTTATAATTGTTATTGAAAAAAAAAGAAAAAGCCACGTCAAAGAAGATGGTGGATGACGTACGCACTCGTCATGTTGCAACAGGACTGAGCAAATCGCCAATATGTGGACGGATCTCGAACGTTGGCACAGATTCCTTTGATAAAACCGACACTTATCGGCCAACTACCAACGGTCGCTCCAACATTGGGGCCAACACTATTTTCCAGATCCACACGTTGGGCGAGTGGCATTGGGACCAACGTTGGTGCCAACGTGTGAAGCCGGTGTAACAAGGGGTGGGAGGGATTCTAAATTCCGTGACGTCACATTTCATATATCGTTATGATTTATATTTAAATTGCCAAAAACTTCAATACATTCCCAACTCTATCTGTACGAGCGTATTGTTTAAATGATTGAATATAATATATTCTATCTCATTCTCTAGCAGTTTTAGGGCCGCTTGTATAACGATCGCCTTTAAATAAAATTATTTAATCATATTAAACTGCCTGAATACGTTTTACAAATAACGTATTGTCAGTTCTTTAAACATATAAAAGTTTAACAATACTCGTCGACAATTGTCATCTTTATCGTCCGTGACCGCTGCCACTGAAAAGTCGGAATGCCAAAACGTCGGAATAACAAAATCAAATAAATTACCGCGCTTAAAACCGTTAAAACATATTGAATGTTATGATGTATACAAGTCGCGAAATATTAAGAAAATATTATGATTCTAAAGAAGTTTCACTTCAAAAAGTTTGTAAATTTGACAATTTTAACGGTAACGGATTAGTATATTACCAATTGATCCGTCATAGAGCTGCCAAAAGTAAAATAAATGCTTGGAAAGGATACAGAAGAACCGATTTTTTCGCGAGCTCAACACCTGCCAAGTGTGAACGGGCGGTCACCGTATATAATGCAAACCCTGACCGCTCGTGCCTTATAATGCAGAAATGCTATAACCGTAATGTATGGCTGACCTCATACTAGGGTATGGATATAACCACCCTTTAACTACCTATATTCATTGTCTTTGTACTACATAATGAAATAGGTTACTAAGGCTGGTGTGCACCGACTTTTAACCGATGATTAAAATAAAATAATCGCTAAAAAATTATGCATAAACGGTGATTTTTTATTTTAGCCGTTGATTAAAATTAAATGTCGGTGCACACCAGCATTAGTTAACCAAAAAGGTTTTAAGGGCAAATTGAAAGGTGATATTTTGTTGTGCAGTTTTATATTTTGACTAGCTTCTGCCCGCGACTTCGTTCGCGTGGAATAGTTTAAAAAAACTCCGCGATTTTAAAACAATCCTCATTGGTGTTCCGCTCCTGGTCTTAGCGTGATGGTTTATAGCCTATATATAACCTTCCTCGATAAATGGGCTATCTAACACTGAAAAATTCAAATCGGACTAGTAGTTCCTTAGATTAGCGCGTTCAAGCAAACTAAGATAAAACTCTCTCACCGACACCACACCCTGTCAAAATCTCCGCTTCTATTATATTACGTTGCAGAGAAATTACTTTGAGTCTGTTATAAGCTGTTTAAGTAATTAAAGCTTTTTTAACAATCCCACGGGAACTCTTCAATTTTCCGGGATCAAAAGTATCCTATATGTTGACCAGGGATATAAGCTACCACCACACAAAATTTCATGTAAATCGATCCAATCGTTTCCGAGATTAGCCGATACACACAGACAGACAAACAGAGAAACAAAAAAATTGAAAAAAATCTAAATTCTTTTTCACTTCTTACATCCCCCTGACACGGTTTTTAGCATTTTTTTTCATTGTACAGAAATTTGACCTCTATAATTTTATTATATGTATAGATTATACTATACTTACAGGAAATTTTTTAAAAGGACCTTTCAGGGTCAAATCCTAAACAAAACAAAGGCTGGTTTTTTTTTTATTATTTGACTTGACTTTATGTTGTTGGTCCGAAGACCTCACAACTTTACCGGGGTTTTTGGGGCGAGCCCTCGAGCCCGGGGGCAACTTGCTTAAGGGAGCTCCCTAGGGAGTTTTACCTCGGCAGGACTGTTGCCATGAGAGGGAGATGAATCTGATGATGTCCACCAATGGGCGACACAATAAGCTAATTAAGAACGGGCGACGGGTAATACAAAGCCCGAGAAGAAGGATCCCGGCGGACCGGGATCGGCGGTTCGCGGCGGCCTACACTATCTTACTGCCGTTTCGCAACGTGTTATGGCTGGGAGAGAAGAAACGGCGAAAGAAACTTCCCAGCACCACGCCTAGTCTATCCTGTGGGGGGGGCTATGTCTCCTGGCGTCCCTCGCGAGGACGTGGAGAGATCGTGATTGGCGTTGTCTGAGACGCCGCCGTCTATGTCTGTCTGTCGGTGCCTGCCAGCCTACCGTCCTAACCGCGGGCGGGCTGATCCGGGCCAGCCGTTTTGTGATAGCGTCGACCTTGTCCGTAAGGACATTACGCGGTCGTCGCACGAGAGCCTTTCGCGCGACGACCGCGTAATATCCTGCATCGACTTTTAACTGGTGGTTAAAATAAATTAATCGCTAAAAATGTATACATAAACAGTGATTATTTTATTTTAACCGCCGGTTAAATGTCGGTGCACACCAGCATTAATTGTGAAAACACTCGAAGGAGTAAAAGATTAACTTATGGTTGCATCATAGCACAATGATGTTTAGTATCAAAAATTAACATAGTGACGACACATGTGCGCTCGGGAATTGTCGGCGTGTTTTCGGTACTCGGGTACTTCGGGTTAAACAAAATATTTTAATTTAATCATCATCATCATCTGAGCGTAAAATCCCGGTTGCGTTCGGAGCGTTCACTCCGACGCCCAGGGACCGCTTTTCTACTTTTTCGACTCCACTTCGCGCGGTCTTCAGCATCCCCCGTTTTGAGACCATTGGTACGCATGTCATCCCTCATAACGTCAAGCCAACATTTCTTGGGCCTACCCCATTGACCAGGACCTGGCGGAGGCAGCATGGCTAGACATTTGTTCCCCACATAATTAACCGGTCTCCGTAAAACGTGGCCGTACCAGTGTCTTTCCGCGTCACTCCACACATCCATCGCAGCATATTCATATCCGTGACACACAGTTCTTCCTTGTGTCGTTCAAGTACAGGCCACGCTTCACTGCCATACAAAAGGACACATCTAATGATGAATTTATAGACCTGTATTTTTAATTTAACCGGCATTTTGGGGCCACAAATGACACCTGTCACCTCACGTCACTTAGCCCAAGCTGCTGTGATACGGGCCTTGACGTCGTGGTCGATATCCTCGGACGTACTAATTACAGATCCCAAGTACTTAAACTGATCCGTGCGCTCGACCGTATCTTCGCCTATGCGCACGGATGTGGGATCTGTAATGTTCCAGGCCAAGTACTCAGTCTTCACCACATTTAGTTTCAGACCGCTGTTCTCTAGCGACCTCGAAAGCGAATTTTTAATTTAATATAGCTTTTTAATTATAGTAAAGAATATAATATAAAACTTCTATAACAAAATCTTACCATTTATTAAAAAAAAATGTGTGCGTCTCGAGACGCCCGACAGAACTGATAACTTGCGTAAGAGAAAGGAAGAAGAAGAGAAGCCAGAAAGACTAGCGCCATAACACGTTACGTAACGAAGCGGATTACGCTCCCATAAGAAGTTATCACTTCAAAAAAAGCTTTGCAGAACGGGTATTCTATATGCTATGATATTTTTATCTATGATACTATTTTTTTAAACATTGCAACATCTAATTCTAAAGTGAGGTAGTAGGTAAACGAGTTCCATTGTTTCTTACCCATAGTACAAGCGTAACTCGCTTAGCCTGTGCTATACAATATATCTTTTAGTGTCCTGATTTTAAATTAAATTGTTTATTCCCCTAAGGACCAGACGATAGAGCGCTATATTTTAAGGCTGTCCTTGTTAGCAACTACCCGTGTTTTAATAGAATCATGTTTCTCGCCCGCAGTCAAATGCCCACAACGCCAATGTTGCCATATACCTTTATCAAATATCCGGATGAAAAAATATTTAATAGAGATGTTGCATATTACAATAAATTCCACCATCACCACTAAAGCTAATCTTGCAGGGCCTACTACTTCTCATTCTTGATTATGCTGACGCAGCTATTTATAATTAAGCCAGGAACAACTTAATCAATTTGAACGTCTCCAAAAAGTTTCTATAAGGTCCATAATTGGGTTACGCAAGTTTGACCATATCTATGAATTTTGTCATAAAAAAAGTGGTCGCCAAATCGTTTTCGCCGGAGTACTCACATTCTTTCACTACTTTACTTTTTATTCATCCTTAGTACTCCACAATATCTTAAAAAATCCCTCGAATTTATTTCTTGCTCTCACAATATACGCTCTTCTAGTAAACATAGACTTCTTACTTCTATTCATACTTAATATAACATTTATCAACAGTAGTGGATTTACACTAGGGGCAGTCGGGCTAGTGCCCCGGGCGGCAAATTTTCTAGGGCGGCAAAATTTGGAAAGTGAGAAAAAAATTTCTATACAATATATTATTAACTTATTCTTTTAAATAAACATTTCAATTTTCAAGAAATATAATTTAAATATTATGTATCAAATTAAAATTTTGTTTATTATAATATAGGAAATTTAAGTTAAAACTATTCAAATAGTTTAATTTATTTATTTCCATAAAGGTTTGAAACAATTAAAGTTGATATTTTTTTTTCTGGAATTGATAAATTTATGTAGTTTTTTTGAAGAATTAAAAATATTTTCAAATTATGTATGTCTTTTGATAACAGAAACTTTCATTGATTAATGATTTTTCTAAAATTGGAGAATTATCAAACAATATATTATTACAAATATAATATATTAATAATATATATTTATTTAATATGTATTATATATAATACATAATAAATTTCCTGCAATCAATTAGTTATTCTTAAAAAATAAGATATCAAAACTATTAAAATAAAATTTAAGTCATAGGGCGGCATTTTCTTCAGTGCCCCAGGGCGGCACAAATTTAAATCCGGCCCTGTTTATCAACAACTCTTTCAACGTTAAGGCTGAACTGCCTGCCAAAATATACAAATACAATGCAACTATATATATGCAGAGTGGTGTGATAAGTATATACCTACGACAAAAAAATTACAGGCAATTCGTACGAATTTTGATAACTTGACTACACTATTTCAACGATGGTTGTTTGACGTAGAAGAACTAAATTAAAACCCCCGCCATACTCAACCACCATGAAAGAATTGTTAAAAAGTGTTGTATTATGTGTGGGAGTAATAAACATATAAGTTAATATACCTACGACAAAAAATACGGGTAATTCATACGAATTTTGCTAACTTGGTAACAATATTTCAAACAAGGTCGTTTGACGTAGAGGGAGTAAAGTAAAAGCCCGGCCATACTCACCCAACATTCTATTTAATGCTTTGTTGTTTATTTTGTTAATTGCGTTTTCTAGGGTTCCGTAACCGAAAAAGATACAAAGTGAAAGTTACGATCATAATAAAATAGAATTCATTCACAATGGTCTCACATACAATTTTTCACCCCTTGCATGTGTGCAACTTTTACAAATAAAGAATTCTTTTAATAAATATTTTTTTAAACAAGAAATTATTTTAACAAAATTGTTTTAAACAAGAAATCCTTTAAAAAATGTTTTAAACAAGAAATCCTTTTAACAAAAATTGTATTAAACAAGAAATTCATTTAGAAAAATCATTTTAAACAAGACATTCTTTTAACAAGTTACTGTCTGTAACTATCTTTTTTCTACACCACCACATTAACTAAAAATATCCTTGAAGTTAGGTTGCCTGGAAGTGATCGAAACCGCCTATTATAATGCCTAGAAAATATTGTTTTATCTGTTTATCTGTTTTTTAATACAAATTGCATCCCTAACCTAAACAAATTATGCTTGTGTTATGAGACCATTCAAAGTTCAAGTCATCTGTTTTCCAGTGAGTTGTCTTTTAAAGGCCCATTCAACAACACAAGTCGTCAAATCAACTCCTTAAATGGTTTGAGTATTACAATTCAATTGAACGTTGTGGTTGACAGATCAAACTGCTGCACGCGCCGATCGCCGTCATACAGGGTGACGAACCGTCGATGGACGCCAGCGCTGAGGCTCCCCCGGCTCTGCAGCAGCACCTACTCGACCCAATACCAACGAGGGAGACCAAGCCGCAGCTAAAGGGACCAAGACCTGTTGGTTCTAGTGTTTCTGGTGAGTTGACATTTAACGACTAACTAAAGAAGACATGCGTTTATACCTGGAGTCAAAAACCGGTTGACGGTCTACCTAATGGTTAGTGGCTACCGTCGCTTAAGGATCTGTGCACCACCAAAGATGCCCCAACAACGCGTTGCCGGTTTCGAAGAAATTTTATGGGACTTTTTTTTAAAACTCCGCATCGTAGCGTTGTGATAAAACCTCAGCTGACTGCTCATTCCAAATCCCCATGGTACGCAAAGAAACTTTCTCGAGAAACGTTGCGTACATGAGTGAAGTGGTTTGAGATGCGGATGAACGCCCAGTCGATGGTGAGAGGAGCGGTTGTAGAGCAAAGACGAAGGCACTGTACCGATCAATTCCTAGAAACTCTCCTCGTTATATACTCGGTAGATCACGCAGAGAGACGCAGTATCTCTAAAGGCTAAGCGTATCTAACAGTCTGTCAGTGTGGGATGGAGATAATTCATGGGCCCAGACTGTAAAAAGACGAAGGTTGTTAAGATTTTTTATTATGTTTTTATTTTTTATGATTGTAGTGTGTTTGCTTATTTTAATGAATTAATCATGTCGTGTGTTTTCATATTATTAATTGTTGAAATTCATTCACACAAATCGATAACGGTAATCCATACCTTATTTTATTTGTGACTTATTTTTAAGATTTTCTTCTTCCAGATAGAATCTAGGGCTGATGTTTTGTAATAGAAAAATATATAGTTTTTAAGCTATATCTACCCGTACTATAATATATACTACCATAATATATATTAGCCAACCATTTATTTTTTAGGCTGAGTCTATTCGTACGGGCACCGTACGAATAAATATAATTTTTCGTCCAGTACCCGTACAAATAGTCACGTCGAATGGCTGAGCCTATTAATGCGGGTACTGAAAATGTTCTTAAAAAGGCTCGGCCAAAAAAAACTTAACCTAACCTAATTAAAGATTGATAATAAGTATTTTACGAAGTTCTTCCAATCCATACAAGAGCAGTACGCAAATACTCGCGTATACTTTGTAGTAACATATAAGCAGATCTTGTTCCGTAATGTACAGCGCCAGTACACATGGGACTAATCGTGTATTTGTCGGAAAATTATTTTTGGGTGGTTATAAAAAAAATAACCACGAAGGGGTTGCCGCTTCGGACCTTACCTATATTAAAAATGGTCCGATTTGTTCATAATAAATAAATGTGCCGTGTATCTATACCCCACCCTCATTTTAGAATTTATGTATTTATTTTTATTTTCATGTTTTCAATAATTCTTTAAAACATGTCATTAAAAAAAACCTAACCTGACCTAATTAAAAAACAAGCTAATTATCCAATTCATTCTTATTTTTTTTTTAATAATTGAATGTCTGTACGAATAAATATAATTTATTCGTCCAGAACCCGTACAAATAGTCACACCGTATTTTTTATATATCAATGTAGCCAACTATATAATTTATAAAAATAATATATTATGAATTGTATTATATTTTTATCGCTAATTCAATTGTCACCCTTTTTGTTCAGATTCTTATGGTTATGGTTAATTTAAAAAATATAGATATTTGCTGGCCAAAGCAAAATGTAGCAATAAATACATGTTAAATTCAATAATGACCTAAATAAAATAATGATCTGGAGGGAACTTCCCGTCGCGGTTTTCCCTTTGCACTACGTCATGGGGTTCTTTAAGAAGGCCGTTATAAAATTACTTAGAACTCGTCAACGCTTCACTTTCCATCAGGTGAACCGTCTGCCTGCTGCAAGCAATATAAAAAATCATTACATTTCTTTGTCCCAAAGCTCCCCGTCTCCTTTGTTTGTAATCAGTATTTCAGGAACTAAGCCGTCTCTAAGCTTCAAATTTTTCAACAGTAGGTAACTAAGTATCTAGCTGCATTGCTCGTCTACAAGTTACTATTGATCAATAGGTTATTCCTAACAAACTGTCATTGACTTTCTGTTGTTAAGTTTAATTATGAATCCAAATGTATTTAGCTGTAGGTTTTCCATTAATTAATTAAGTAAAGTTAATTAAATAATTGCCGTGAGGTATTCGATATATTAATGAAAATAGCGATGGGGCTTGAATCACAATTTGGTATGAAAAGCAAGTACTGCCAACTTCAAAATATTTTTGGTTTTTATTTGACGGAGGTATACGCCCCACCTGATGGAAAACCGTCGCGTATAGATATTTGCAACACCAATGGTGATACGAAGGCCTCGTCGACCCCAAATGTGATGATGCCCTCCTAAAACAATCCAATAAACCTCACTTCGCAACGTTTACTTCTGAAACCGCATGTCCTCAAGGAAAGTTCTCTTCAGATCTTTGTTGTCATATTGATCACCTAGTCTACTCCTGGGGTTATTAACTTTCGACCCTGGAGCTCAAGTGTTACGGCTTAACATTTCCACTCCGTATTAGAACATTAAGGCAGGGTTTTACCGCGTAGTGGGCGAAATGTTGGCCAGGAGAGTAAATGGCGAAGGTTCCTCCTTCTGCGAGGACATCATGTTACAGAAGGAGGCGGTCGCGAGGCTTAGGAAGAGAACGAGCCAGTAGACCCTCGTTGCAAACGACAAACAGGCGTCGGAAGCGCCTCTACAGTAACCTCCTCTCAATGACTTAATAGACCGGGGTAAAGGTCGGGGGACCTTCTCGGTCTCGACCTTTAGCTACGCCCAGCGACCTGGGGTGACCTATTCGCAGGGGCACCCCATCGTGACTGCTTGCGTTAAGTCATCGCAGCTACGTGTGACGCCTTATAAAGACGCAGAGGGACGCTGATGGTGCCTACTCTGTAGAGCACCTCGGATGGCTCGGATTCGTAAATATATGCCCTCAGCAACATACAAAAAAGACGATGCATTCCATGCCCCACGGCATCAGTTGTAACTGTGTTACCACTCAGCATAGGTTTGCCATAAATCTCTATCTACATGTCGTTATTTACACTTTCAGATTCAATCTCCCTATCATCGCCAGTAGCATGTGCGTCGCCAAGGGAAGACAGCGAGGGTCCGCCCATGCCGGCCAACGTATCGACATTATCAGAGGATAACAAGTCTTGTCTGCTTGGGAGAGTGCCTGCCCCTGGCCAGCGTGTCAGACGACGGAAGGCGATGCTCATATATGTCTGTGCCGCCGATTCACAAGGTGAGATACCGTTCTGAAATTGAATAAATTTTATTGGCATAAGTCTGGTAACATAATGGCTAGCACACGCGTCCCAAACTCAAAGGGTGCAGGTTCGAATCCTGGAACACATGCACTACTTAGGTAGTTTTTTAACATAATGTGCATATTGCTACAATTACCACGTGCTAATGGTGAAGGAAAACATCGTGTCGAAACCTGCACATCGGGGTGACCTATGTGTCAAACCTGCCAAGCCATCTAGTAAGCGTAGCGGGTATACTGTCCGTTACCCAATAGTGGGGTCCAGCCCAGCAGTAGAAATTTACGGGCTGTTATTATTTATATATTATTGGCATATAAGTAATATGGGGTTACATCTTTTTTTATTGCATGAGTTCAGCAGGTAGCTAGACGGCCCACCTGATGGAAAGCAGTTACCAGCCCTTTGAACATTTGTGCAACAACCAAGGTGTTGCAATGGGCTCCCGCTCTTTAAAAAGAGACTGGAACACAAAAAGTACAGCGTTTCGGGATCAAAAGTACAGCAGATTTAAAGCCGGGAATTGCTGTCGTCGCACAGAAATAATCCAGTACGATATGATTCTTAAGCCGCCACCGGCAGCTAAACTCGCGACTGGCCGAACGTTGCAGCGTACTCTCCGTTCACATTTATTTTAATCCAATGCATTTACACTAGAAAAACACATTTTGATTTATCATACCTGAATTTGGTGACGGAGAAGGGGTTTGAGCTAATCTCACGATACCTCACCAGGAGGGCGGGGGAGTCGAAAAAGTCCCAAAAACACCTCACGTAATTTATGGACGCCTCCAACAGACGGGCTGGCATAATGACTTCATGAAGGTTCTACTTTTGCCAAAATGAGTACGAAGCGCTAAAAGTATAAATTTTTTTTTCAACACATCACAATTTGATGTTTTATAATATATATAATAATATCCGTGTGGGGTCGGAGAAAGAATACAACTTCCTGCGGCGGGAGGCGTGTCACAAGAGGCGACAAAGCAACCCACAGCCAGATGGTAGGGTATTTATTATTTGCCCGACTGGTTGGCTACGACTCCTGGTCTAGAGTATGCGGCGGCTTTCGTTGTGTTCCAGCATTAGTGAACAGGTTCCAGTCTCCTTTAAGAGAGCAGCAGCGCATTTATAGCGCATTTGGTGTTGAAAATGGCTATAGGTGGTGGTAACCTCTTTCCACCAAGTGGGCCGTCTACCTGTCGGCTGAATTCCTGCAATAAAAAAAATTGTTCAAAGTGCCCAGAGTTCATATAGCAACCATTTTACTGCAGATTGCTGTGCGGAGAAGGGCGCACTGCAGTGCGGTGCGGCCGCACAGCTGAGGGTGCGCGCGCGCCGCCGCGGCTGGCGTATTCACGTCGCCGACCTGCACTGGCGGTCGCCGTTGGAGCAGCAGAGGGACCACCGCTTCCCTGTGCTCTGCATCGCTGAATTAGCACGTAAGTTCACTGTTGGTGCAGAGAAACTCCTTTAAAATTAAATTATAACTTTTGTTTTTCTTTTTTGAATTGTGACATTGTCTGTTAAATATTGGAAAAGTTCTGAATGTACTGTTACGAGTTGCTAGACTCGAATTAAAATGCCGTTGAAATTACTATACAATTTATTAGAACTATACAAACACGTATAACACAGGTACGAATATAATAACACGCGAAAAGTCCGTCACTAATAGATTACTGAATTACAGTATTTCTTTGTACACACGTCTTGCTTCGCTTGTTGTCATCGACTCATCTTCATTTGCTTTATTGCAATATATATGTCTTCGCCGTAACTGCATTCTTAGTCACCTGCTATGATACATAAAGATTACAATAATATTTTTTGTTAATTAAATTTAAACAAAAAAAAAAAAAAAAAAAAAACTATCGTCTCATCGTATTGCTGATTTCGTATCATTATTCATATCTTATTCTGTGTCTATGTATTTATGCAATCCGAGATTTTTTTTTTTTTTTTTTTTTTTTTTTTTACCTTTTTCTATATACTATTATTCTGCCCCGACGATATGGGAAGATATTGTGGACTTTGTACTTTGAACATCTTTGCAATGCCATTATGTTGAAATAGCAGAATTGGGCACCAGGTGTGTGAAGCTTGCAGACGCCTCCGGTTCACCAATCGGAGGTAAAGAAAATTCCAGAATACATGAAAAAATCCCTCATTTCGAACATTATATTTATTACAAAGATAATAAATACACAATTTATCTATCAAATAATGAAAATCGCCTCTGCAGCGTAGGCCTTAATACTTTCCCATTTTCCCTTTTCCAGCTGTTCTTCTACGGGTTTTGGGGCCTTCCTCATTCTTCTTATCCCTGAGTATGATACACAAATAATTAATGCTTATTTGTTCCCAAAGCACAAGGATAAAATAATAACAAAAGTTCTTCTAAGTTGGGATTCCCGATTTTTCACCTGTAGTTAAGTTTTTGTGACACTCATGTTTTGTGGAAAATAAATCAAAAATAAATAAATAATTACATAAATAAAATCATATATCAGTAATTCCGTTCTTCAACGATCACTCGACCCATCCGTATATATGTAATTACATATAATAAAACAATTAATACATAATTCACTTACATAGTGACACTTCCTACATCCACTTGCATCTGATGCTACGTGAATCGTAGAATTGTAGCGACTACGTTAAATTGCTACGAGATTCGTAGCAATATGTACACAGTTGTTTAGCGTAGCACTTCGGCTATAAAGTTTTCACTTTAATTTTACATCAGACAACGAACATTTTTGGCATTAGAAAAAAACTATTTATAATATTTTTTTTCTAAAGTACTGTATCAATATGTATGAAATTTTATAAGGTGTGGTCTATATAGCGCTATTCAATTGTTTTGTAAAATAATTAAAAAAAATTATATCCACGCAGAATAGCTATTCTATAGTATAGAATGATGTAGACAATGGTATCGAGATGACATTATAACAAATTATAACGCTTTTGGTAAATTCCAGGTCAATCGGAACTAGGGGCAGTTGTACCAGTGCTGTTCTTAAACTCCGGTCTTGGCACACCGCTACTCCCGCACACTCTGGAGTGTGCTGACTTCAAAGCGGCGCTGGAGGCTGCTGAAGATGACAACGACAAAGCTTTGCTGAATAAGTGGTAACAATTAATATTTTGCTTTTTAGGGCTGCTGCCAAATAACGAAACTGGTGACCCTGCGATGTTGGGTGGTTTATACACAACCTTTTTGACTTTTTCGTAAGTTACACATGCGCGTTGTCGTTGGTAGTTGCTGTACTCGTTGAGCAGGCGCACTTCAGAAAATAATAATATTTAAAACTTATCGAATAACTTGTGTCTGGTGATTGAAAATTGGCTCTTAATCAAATACATAAAGACTAATAAGTGTCCTATTAAGTGGAAGACTGGATATAGGATATAAGTCAGCCGGCTTCCCCTTGTGCGTGCTATTGTGGTGAAGTAGGTGGTGAAGAAAGTGTGGTGAACTTATGCTGATCTGACAAAAGTATTACGATTAGACCGTCACTTGTCATCCGGTTCAAAGGACCAGTTGTGAGTCATTCTTGATGGTAGGGTGCTTCAATGATTAGTGGAATGTTATAGTATAATTTACACTTATTTGATTAACGTATGCGTTGCCGACTGCTAAGTAGCGGTCTTTGCCGCCCGCGGCGCTCCCGTCTCTCCCCGATGGAATCGGTTGGCTTTAACAGTATTTCATTATTCCCTCCAGTGCTTGTCGTAGTAGTGGTCTTGATTTTTTTTATTACTGAAGCATAGCAGACTAGACAGTCGATAGTCGAAGTCGATTTCCATTTTGTTAGTTTTTTTTATACCATACTTTAGTACGTCGATAAAGAAATTTTGCGTCAAGAAAAATATAGGCCACGATGATCCAAGCCTTTCCTTCTATCATGATGACAGGTATAGTCTGGATGCGAGCACTACCCCGCCATGCTACCGGCTGGTCCGTGGCGCTCCGGCCCGGTGGCGCCGGGAGATGGCAAAGGCGCTCAACGTGCTAGTGCGAACCCTCCCCCAAGAAGCCTGCGACGCCTATCTCACCACTGTCGTTGAACAGGTGACCAACCACTAAGATAAAGAAGAAGCGATGAAAGATATATCTCTTTCTTACTTTTTTTTGCACAAATAGGGCAAATAGGTAGACGACTCGCCTTGTATAAAATAGTTATGGAATGAGATTTTTTTATTGCACGAGTTTAGCAGACAGGTTAATACCAAAGGTGCTATCAATTTACTGCTGCTCTTTAAAGGAAGACTGGAACCTGGCCACTAATGCCGGAACACAATTTTAAGTTTTATGGTGGCATACTCTAGACCAGAGGTGGTTGGTCGCCATCCAGGTGGGCAAATAAGGTAAGATAGGGACAAAAGATAGGAGTAGAGGAAAGTGGGCCATCAGAACTCTCACTCATTATACGCAACACAACTCAGTCAAGGATAACGGTTTCACGCCGATATCCTATGCAAGTGTGTATCATGGCGATCGATTTTTTTATTCAGGCAAACAAGCAGACGGCCACTTGATGGAAGGTAGTTACCGTCGCCTATGGACGTTTGCAACACCAAGGGCGCTGCGAACGCGTTACCAGCCTTTAAAAAAAATTATAACGACCTTCTTAAACGACACCATGTCGTAGCGCAAAGGAGAATCCTTGGCGGGAAGTTCCCCTAGATCATTACTCTCCGTCCCTCCTAGAATCAAATAAAAGAATGAAGGATAATGACCCTTCTAATAGTTTACGACCCCAAATTATTGCACAGCGCCATCTATTAGCTTTTAAGTGTTCTACCACAAAGCAAACAATTTTCCTGTGTATTGTTTGCTTTGTTGTGGATCTCGCCAGGTGGTAGGGTATTCGCCCTACTGGATGGCTACCACCCCTGGTCTAAGGTATGTAGCCACAACCACCCTGAGTTGTGTTCCGGCATTACTAACCAGGTTCCAGTCTCCCTGAAGGGAGCAGCAGCGCATTTGTAGCACCTTTGGTGTTGCAAATGTCCATAGCCGATGGTAACCGCTTTCCATCAAGTGGGCCGTCTGCCTGTCTGCTGAACTCCTGCAATAAAAAAATAAAAATATTAGGGAAGTTTTTTTTAATGATGGTGCGAAACTTATTTGTAATGTATTCTACACATAGTCCATCAAGACTATAAGTAGAAAACTGAGACTAGATCACCGTATTGAAGTTTGTATTGAATAAGATTTCGAACTGCTAGTCTCAGCTTGTTTATTCTTATATTTGTTTTATTTGAATGATTCAGGAGGTACAGCACACGGTGTTGATGAGCGTGGAGGCGGCTCGTCGTTGCGTGTGGGTCTGCCGGGCTGGTGGGGTGACTTCCACCACCGAATCCACAGACGCGAGTGACGCAGCTCACCAACACGAGCTGCAGCGCAGGTTGAACAACCTTCAGAAGGATCTCAAGGTAATGATAGCATCGTATTTTATTTTTTCAATCGCCCCTTATCTATCTATAATATTAAATTTTAACACGACGTGTCTGTACATTGAAGCTATTTAAAAAAACGACTGGAGTAGACTATATAAACGACGGAGAACACGCTGCCAATTGTTTTAGTTTTCTTGTAATAATCCGATAAACACGGTTTGTCTGCGGGATTCACGTAAAAACTACTGGCCGAATTTCGGTACAGTTTTCAAAGATCGACAGCAAATTATTCAACTTAAAATTTGCCCTACGTTTATCCCGGGAATCCTGTTTTTGTGGTCGGTGGCGTACCCAAAATATTGCGATGCGTGCCCTCAGTGACACGCCTGCCTGTGACTCGTCATCCCTGACCTAGGGTATTGGGCCCATGGAACCTGTGAATTTCCCCCCTCCCCCCGCCTGTTGATGAAGAGGGTAACCTTCCCTGGATAAATGAGAGAAAGCCAAGGTACAGGTGTCACATATTTAGTACTTATGGTCTAGTTCCTGCGGCACCCCATAAAAGCACATAGAAAAGGGGTGCAAGTTTGGCTTAGGTCGGTAGTCTGACGGCCGAAATCCCCGTGTTCTCCGTTCAGAAGCTATATTAGGAATACGACTATTCAGGAGTCCCACACATCCCTCTGTGTAAAGCCTTTCCCCGGGAGGCTAGTGTCCCACGAAAAAACATATCCCAGCCTCATCAAGAAAAGGATATTGGACCTATCCACGAACTCAACTTTTATTAGCATTTATATAGTAGTACTAAATTTCTCTACTACGGTCGATAAAGAATGCTCAATTCAAAAACATCTTTCAGCTTCATCTAAGTGAACGCAACATAATACGGGCCAGTGTAAGGGGACGATCAGCGCCAGGAGGCGAAGACGAGTACACCGAGGGGGTGAGATCAGCCCTCGGCGAAAGGCTCGACGCGTTACTTGACGCCCTAATCAACGAGAATGAGGTGCCAGCTGGATATAATGGAATACCTACGAGGTATTGTTTCTGTATTGGAGTTTTTTAGACTTGGAAACCAGACCAGGGATTCCCAAACTATTTTCGGTAAGAGACCCCTTTTCCAAATTGAACTGATACCTCAGACTCCATAGGTAAATTACTTTTAAAAGCCTAACGCTATTTTATTTCGTGTTAACACAAAATACTTACCAATTTCAAAACTTTGCGGTTAGTTATGTGAGTAAATTAAAATATGACAAATGGATATAAAAGTCAACAAATATTAAGTGTTATTAATACAAATTACGTAAAAATATTGAACATACATTAATAGGTAATTATTTTATTGAAAAAATAAAAACAATTTATGCAGTACCTCGAAAGTTTTAAATAACACTTTGGTTAATTGATAGTGTCCAGTTTTAGAACTGGTCGACCCCCAAATTCTTATTTCATTTATGTCGACCATTTATTTCAACCCCAGGGGGGTCGACATCGATCACTTTGGGAATCCCTGAATTAGACTGTGAGTATAGTGCCGCTATATGAGTTTGTATTCTTGGGGAGTTTTTTGCCGCTTAAAATAAGCTTAAAAAGTTACATCAATAAATAGTTGAGATTTTCAACCGGAATAAATATTTTTTGCTTAAAATCAATAAATATGCAACTATTGTCAATTTTTAACCATTAATATATATATATATAGCATAAATTACCTGTCAAAGAGCTTTCGGCAACACCTTCCACAGAAAAGCTTAATAGTGTATCTTTGTACATAATAGTCGTATATATATGCTCACCATAGGAGTGTTACACATAAACCAACTGGCTTATTTCCATAGATTCAACCTTTCCTTTTTCTCTTTTAACGCATGATTATATTAAAAAATTGGATGTTTCAGCTTGTTTGATGAAATAAACGAACACCTGACCTTCTGTCAGAAAGCCGCACAATGTACTTCAAATAGGGAGATTACTTAAACGAATTGAAAACGTAAGTATTAGTAATCTATACATATATAATTGTTTCCTCACTCACTCACTCACTCCTCACTCTTGCTCACTCACTCATTGACTCACTGACTGACATATCAACGCACAGTCCAAAGTACTGAGGCTAGGACCGTGAAATTTTGGATGTGGGTTTTTTCGATACTGTAGGTGCACACTAAGAATTTTGAAAAATCATCCCCAAAGGAGTAAAAAGGGGATCTACGCGAGAAGCCACTGGAAACAGCTGGTTTATTATAAATAAAAGTGAGATCAAAATTCTGAACACGTATTTAATAGCTCAATCTTCTAAATGCAATATTGTTATATCTAGTTTGAATAGCTACAACCTTCAACTCGTGCAGGAACAGAGAAAGAATACGATTTCCTGCGGCCGGGGGCCTGTCGTAAAAGGTGACAAAACACTCCACAGCCAGGTGGTGTAATATTTGCCCGTTAAATAGCTAGTCTAGATTATGCCGCCATAAAAACCTTGAGCTGTGTTCCGGAATTAGCGGCCAGGTTCCAGTCTCCTTTAATAGAGCAACAGCGCATTTATGCACCTTTAGTGTTTCAAATGTTCATAGGCGATGGTTATCGCTTTCCATCAGGTGGGACATCTGCCTGTCTGCTGGACTCATGCAATAAATCTGTAGCAGAACGACGTGTATAGAGATATGGAAGACAAACACTGCGAAGACAAATATTAATGTAAAATGTAAGAGTAAAAATGTAATTGAAGACATGAGTGGATGAATGTGATAAGCCGCATAATTCCAATTCTGAATAAATCGAGATAAAAGTTTTACTTTTATTTTAAACTGAACTGAACTTAACACCTTTTTCATTTCTTTATTTTTTTAAATATGCCTTATATCTATGGTCTAAGGTCTGTAGTCATTTGGTATCGACTTATAACCTTCATCTACACAAAAAGAACAAAAAACCGAATATGCGAGATATCACCTTCATCCACTCACGTTTTCAATAATTGAAGACATGAGTGGATGACGGTGATAAGTCGCATAATTCCAATTCTAAGTAAATCGAGATAAAAGTTTTACTTTTATTTGAAACTGAACTGAAATTAACACCTTTAGCAACTTTTTATTTCTTAAATATACCTTATATCTATGGTCTAAGGTCTGTAGTCATTTGGTATCGACTTATAACCTTCATCTACACAAAAAGAACAAAAAACCGAATATGCGAGATATCACCTTCATCCACTCACGTTTTCAATAATTGAAGACATGAGTGGATGACGGTGATAAGTCGCATAATTCCAATTCTAAGTAAATCGAGATAAAAGTTTTACTTTTATTTGAAACTGAACTGAAATTAACACCTTTAGCAACTTTTTATTTCTTAAATATACCTTATATCTATGGTCTAAGGTCTGTAGTCATTTGGTATCGACTTATAACCTTCATCTACGCAAAAAAAGCAAAAAACCGAATATGCGACATATCACCTTCATCCACTCACGTCTTCAATAATTGTAAGAGTTAAGTTTTTTAATGTATTTCTAGTATTTATAAAAAGATCTATGCAGGTTGTCTGGAAGAGATTGCTTAATAACTGTGGTGTTTAACCGAGTGGTGGGTTGGATTGTCTAGGATTTACTTATTATATTGAAAAACCATCTTGACTCGTGGATTTCTTTAATACCGACGTGACATGACATAAGTAACAAGTGACAGCTCATTGACAATACATAGACTATCGAGGTATAGTGATGTGACTTAAAACTATAGACACGACAATAACGATAAGACCGCCCATTGTGCACATGTATAATATTTTTAGGCTATAAGTTCTTCTATGGTGTACATTAAAGTGTTAGCTATCTATCTATAAATGAAACATGATTATTTTCAGATATATAACAAGTGACAGCAACATCCCCTTGGCTCTGATAGGTGGTGCTGGCTGCGGGAAGGCAACCCTAGTCGCCAAGGCACTATCAATGGCACCAAATTGCCAACAGGACTTGGCGGTGATTATTAGGTATGCATACTGTAGATCAGAATTATCTGATTTAATTAAGTTTTACAATGTATTGACATAGCCTTGTAAAGCTTTAGCATAGTTCTTCAAGGGTTTGAAATAGCCATTCAATTAAATCTAACACTAATATTTTCTTGTAACCCGGTAGAAGCTATGAGGATCTTTAATAAAAACTTCTATTGGTGTAATACCCGACTTTAAATTTTTTCGAGGATGTAATGACATACCTCATTGCCCTGGAATATGAAATAATTATTAGTTAATAAGGTAAAACTTAATAACTGGTGTCTTTGTCGATAAGAAAATTTAGACATATTCCTCCTTGATTTCAAAAATCTTTATTTTTAATATTATTTTACCATATCTATTTCAGGTTTGTAGGTTTAACTTCACAGTCGAGCAGTTCCCACCAATTACTGAAGTCTATTGTGGACCAATGTCACGTTCTTCACACTGGGACAGTATATAGAGGGCGCAATGTAAGTTTCTGGTAGTTTAATAATATTAATTCAAAAACATAGACACTCAATACTGCATAATCTGCATTTATCTTTGGTTTTTATTAACATTTTCTAAGATTCAGCATTTTTACTAAATCATCTTTGAAGGGGTTGAAATAGGGCATTAAAATAATGAGTTCTTAAGATATACTCCTTATGTATATTTTTATGATAGGTAATAGGGTAAACAGAGCGTTAAAAACTTTTATAAACAGCCTGAAAGTGTCTGTAAATCACGCCTGCGTGTCCCTTAAGGGATGTTGGTACCAACACTAATATATGGTAATGATAGTTGAGTATGGCAAAAGAAGCATGGAAGTAGGATAAATGCAGTAGAAGTGATACCTTTGAGAAGTATATGTGAGAAGTTGAATGATGTGATAATGAACCGTGTGATAAGGGAACGTTGTGGATTGAAGAAAGATATAATAAGAACAATTGAGAAAAGAATGTTAGAGTAGCTTGAACATATAAAGAGAACAGATAAAAAGGAAATGACACAACAAGTGCATGGAAACAGTTTGGGTGATAGAGTTGATGGTGGTATACTACGACGTACTAACCATGATTAAATCCCAAGTGTCGTAAAGAAAGGCCAGGTAAAAAGCACCTCGTCCACCAACGTCTTTGCTTACCCCTATGTGAAATAGGCGTGTTTATATGTATGTACACTGTTAAAAGCTAGTTTCATATAATTTCATCAGGATGTAGTATCGTTAAGTGCGGCGTTGCCAGCTCTTCTTGGTGCTTTGGGTCGCCGCCGTCCAGTCGTAATGGGGATAGTCGGCGCGGACGCATTGCGGGCCGCAAGATGGCTGCCGGAAAGGCTACCCGACAACGTCAAGATGATAGTCACTGTCACTGAAGGTATACAGACTTTGCACCTACTGAGCTACCCTATTCTTTCTTCTCTTCTTCTTTACCAAATCTGAACTTAGTTCAAATGCCACGTAGGCTTTAGCTGCATATTGTATTAAACCACGGACCATAAATGTTACTTGGATTTTGGAAGGTTTGTGTAACATGTAGAACAGGGATTCCCAAACTATTTTGGGCAAGAGACCCCTTTTCCAAAATGAACTGATACCTCAAACCGCCATAACCAAATTACTGTAGAAATATCTAGTTTTTTTCGTGTTGATAGAAAATACTCATCAATTTCAAAACTTTGCGGTTGCTTAAGCTTGATATAATTTTCTCATCAAAAACAAAATAAAAAATCAGTAAATTTTAAGTGTAATTAATAATTATTAATACAAGTTACGTAAAATACTTACATAAGTCAATGATTTCATATAAACCACACATTTTGTACACGGAACACAATTTATTGCATATCTTGAAAGTTTCAATTAAGAATTTGTGCTAAATTAATAAGGGTCGACTTTTAGACGCCAACGACGCCCAAAATCAATTTCATTTATATCGACCCCTGGGAAACCGACTTTGACCCCAGGGGGTCAATATCGACCACTTTGGGAATGCCTGATGTTGAATGTAGAACATGTAGAGGCCATTTCGACAAAACGTGAAGATAACCGTCGATAACCCCTGTGTGCACTATATGAATTTACCCTAATAATATGTTCCTATTAGTGAAAACTTCTGGCACGAATTGGCAACAAAAATTACTGGGTTATTATTATTTTTTAAATGCTTGTAAACAAAATAGCAAATGAATCACTTGATGGTAAATGTTTAAAGTCACCCATGGAGATAAATACAGAACAATGCTATTAGGTCTAGAGATCCGGGATTATGGATATAATGGGCAAACGGTGACTCGTCGTTCACTAGATAGAAGTTACCGTAACAGAACACCAATATTTTGTTGTTATCAATGAAATATATCTTTCCTACCAAGATTATGAACAAAGGAAAATATTTCCCAGAGAAAGACGAGCCATCCAGTTCTGCGATCATGGCAGTGCTGTCATCAGAGGATGGGCCCAAGGTTGTGAGAGCTCCACCAGTCGGTCCTGAAGAAGCTAAAGCGGTGTTGTTCGCATGTGCGGCCACTTACAGCAAAACGGGAGCCGCATCACCTCCCGAGGCTGCTGTGAAGGCTGTGCATAAGTGCACATTACCGCTTTATGCAAAGGTATGGAAGAGTTTAAATTGATTGTTAGAAGACTGTTTATTTACGAAGGGCGTCATAGGTAATGAAGTATATGTGAGGGTACTTCCAAATATTCTTTTACATAAAGGACAGATGAAAGTAAGCACTTATCAATCGATGCACCACCGCTAAGGTCAGAAGTAAATAAAGGTTCGCTGGCATGGCACCTAAAGATAGAAGAGTACATTGTTATGATGATATCTTAAGGAGAAACGTCGTATCCTACAGATAATATTTCGTTGAAGCTGACAACGCGTTGCAAATATCCATTAACGATGATATGATGCCACTTTATGCTGACTTGGGATATAAGGTAACTCTGTGTAGATTTTCATTGAAATCAGTTCAATAGTTGTCACGTGCTAGCTTAACAGAGAGACAGGCAAGCATTCTAAAAGTTGTATTTTTGAAAATTCGGACCAACGAATTAGATCTCTAATTGTCTTCTTCATTTTTACATTCATTTAACGAATTCGATACCCCGAACTGATTAATTATATTATAGACTAGCTTCTGCCCGTGAATTCGTTCGCGTGGAATAGTTTAAAATAAGTAAGTTGAAAAAACTCCGCGATTTTGAAACATTCTTCATCGGTGCTCCGCTCCTATTGCTCTGAGCGTGATGGTATATAGCCTTTAATCTTCTTCGATAAATGGCTAACTAACACAAAAAAACAAATGAGACCAGTAGTTCCTGAGATTAGCGCGTTCGAGGTTTGTTAAAGCTTTTTTAAGTATCCCACGGGAACTCTTTAATTTTTCGGGATCAAAGTATATAGACCAGGGATATGAGCTACAACAATACAAAATTTCATGTAAATCGGTCCAGTCGTTCCGGAGATTAGCCGATACAAACAGACAAACAAAACGTTTGAAAAAAATGGAAATTAGTTCTATTTGACTTCTTACATCCTCCTGACTCGGTTTTTAGCATTTTTTTACTGCACAAAATTGGACCTCTACAATTTTTTATATGTATAGATCTCTCTCTCTCTCTCTCTCTTTTCATCTTTTCCCAATTATTCTGAGTTGGTACAATATGTCTTTTCCTTCCATACTCCTCACGTCTGACATACGTCACACCACAAATCTTCACGTCAACCTTCACACAATCCATCCATCTCTTATCTGGTCTACCTTAGCATATACATCCGTCATTCTTTCTGTTTTCAATTCTTTTTGTCACGCAACTTTAACCCTCTTCAGTAGTCGATTTTTCAGTCACGAGTGCAACTTTCACAGATGCCCTTATGCACTAATTTCTTACCTTATTCAAATTTGTATTATCACATATCCATCTCAACATTCTTATCTCAACTGACTAGAGATTTTGGTATATTACTTTCTTGAAAAAAATAAAAACTTCGTTTAAAAAAACCGACTTCATAAACTAAAAAACGAAAAAGTATAAAATAACTTATTTCTAAAGCTATTACTATGAATATATATTATCTAAAACATCTTAAAGTTGGTGCTTAGTAATTTTCAAAATATTATCAAAATATTATAGTAATTTTTATGATTTACTTTGCACCGACTTCAAGATGTTTTAGATAATATGTATTAATAATAATAGCTTTAGAAATAAGTTATTTTTTTACATTTTAGTTTTTTAGTTTTTAAAGTCGGTTTTTTTAAACGAAGTTTTTATTTTTTATTTGTTACTTTTGTATTTACTTTTTAGTGTCTAGCTATGTATGGGTGGACTAACGAATGATGCTGCGCTTCTTAAAAAATATAGGTCCCAAGAAACGAGAACAAAAAAATGTTCGTAAAATGAAAACTACTGGGCCAAACTATGTCAAATTTTTAGGGGACCAATTGGAAGCTATTCCGCGCCGAACAAAAAAATAATCACGTAAATCGGATTTTATAATCCGTGGTTTATACCACGGAGTAATCGGCGAACATACATAAAAAAGCAACAAAAAAGAAGATCCCGACGAATTGAGAACCTCCTCCTTTTTTCGAAGTCGGTTAAAAAGAAAAGTACATTAAGTTCTAAATCTGTCCCCTTACAGATCTTAGCGTGGCAGATATCGCTATCAGCAGAAACATTCACTGAGCAGTCAGAGCCAGAGACAGCACCGGAGCTGGTGATCTGCGAGGATCTTGAGGGTCAATTAGTTCAGATCCTGGTCACCACCGAAGCGGCGTTGGGCGTGGAAAGGGTTAAGACCTGTCTGGCTTTGCTCACTGCTGCCAGAAGAGGACTCGATGATACAGAAATCTTAGATATATTGGCCCACCATGAATTGTTCAGGAGTGAAGAGACATATCGTAAGTTAAATTCTATTCCAACTGATCACAGAACGTATGCCATAATAGAGGAGTAGTAATTGCGAGAAGATGAAAGAAAAGATTCTATCTCATCACTATAGTATATATTTAACGGTGTATCTAACTTGTTCTTATTGCTGGAGTACACAGTACATAAGTTAACGGACTACCTGATGGAAAGTGGCTACAATTGCCAACTTGCATTTTCAACATGGTGTTACCAAAGTGCAGTCCATCTCGAAGAAATTGAATGATAGCTATTCTTAAAAGAAACTCTCCACATCGTAAATGGTTAGGGAATCTTCAGGTCAGAGCTCTTTACAAATTCTTAATGTTACACAAACATAATGGCTTAAGACAGTGAGCATAGAAATTCAGATAATGGCGAGCTGTGTGGTAGTATAAAGAAGATGAAGACACCATTCTGAATATGTAAAATATTGTTACGAGTTGCGAGACTCGAATTAAAATGCCGTTGGAATTATTATAGAGTTTATTTGAACTATACCAACGCGTATAACACAGGTACAAAGATAACCGAACACAACAAATCCAAACGTAATACAGAGGGTCGTAATTCAATAAAACGCGCAAAGTCCGTCACTAATAGATACCCTAATGTACACGCGTCTCGCCTTGATCGTGGTTCTCGCTCGACTGCTCCCTCTCCCCATCAGGCCGTCGTTTTATACCTCACAAATACAAATGTACCCGTATCGTAGTCGACGTAATCCGCAGCACCTGGCTAATGATTCGGCAGCAAGCGGCTATAAACGAGTGCAATAAAACAATGGGCTGTTCTCTAGAAGGTATGCCAATAAATAAGTAAACAAAAGAAGACGATCATAAAGAATTACAATTAGTGCAAATGCCGACAGGTAATAAAATGTGTTTTTACAGATATGCAGGTGGAGTTTGTTTCTGTTGGAACCTAAGTTGGAACGATATTTAAAGAACTCTAATTGAACCTCTGTTGTACCTACCTCGTATTTTACCAAAAATGAAGTGTGAATATAGTGAATAACATTCAAATTTGGTTTCAATGATCACTGTACGGTTTAGAACGCGGAATTTGGAAAAGACCAAATGCACAACCACTTACCTTGCTTGCTGTGCTGCGGGAACCCTTCGATTCTGGATTGTAACTCCTCACATTCACTGGCACGATTTCTTGATTGGCTAATTGTATGTATTTGAAAACGAAGTACTTGAAAACGAAAAGACAGGAAAGTCTATGCGGCGCGTGCGGTGTAGCAAGTAGCACTGACTGTCCGCATGAGGGCAGCATCGGCGTCGATAGCGCTCACACGGGGTGGCGATGCATTCGTTTTGAATATACTAAAATTTGGAATTTATAAAATACGCGGAATAATTGATTACGCTAATATTACGGAACAATCACTAATTTATATAATATTACAACCCCTTGATCCAGTACCATGGGCGCCAGCGTCTCTATTCTGGCCCCAAGTGGGAGCTCTCCTGGCGCCCTGGCTGCGTTGGGATGCGAGGGGAGCCGCCAGATGGCGGGACGCAGCTCTCGCGGGAGCCGCGCGTGACAGGTATCTGGTGGAGGACGAGGCACCTGTCAGGACCACTCTTGTAGAGTACTACGAGGTTAGTGGCCAAAGCGTTGCTCTCTACTTACGTTATAACCAAATGTCGTTTGAAAGACCACAAACTTTATTCAAACCAATAGCAACCAATCGATACCTATAAATAGACACGCGTAGTCGTAAGAAAAAAAGTTATGGTAGCGTAATGGCTAGCGCACGCGTCCCAAACTCAAAGGACGCGGGTTCGATCCTGGCCGTAACGCATGCACCACTTAGTCAGTTTTCTGATCTAATGTGCATATTGTTACACTTACGTGCTAATAACGGTGAAGGAAAACATCGTGATGCAACCTACACATCGAGATAACCGATGTGTCAAACCTGCCAAGTTGCCTTGGACAAGCGTGGCGGGTATACTATCCATTCCCCCCTATAATGGGAGGCCTGAGCCCAGCAGTGGGATATTTATGGGCTGATATATTTTTATCAATCGATATCTTTATTTGCAAGAATGTAGTTTATACAGGTGTTACACAATAATTGTAGATGCACAGTACATTCTACCACACAGTGGTGTACAAAACGAATGAAATCAAATTTAAAATTCAATTAACATAAATATTCTAATAAAAAAAAGTCAATTTTCCATAAAATACAAGTTATTAATGTCAAGAGAAATAATTACAAATAGATCACTAAGCTTTTCCGTATAGATAATAACGACAAGCACTTTTTTTTTTATTTGTAACTAGCGACCCGCCCGGCTTCGCACGGTGCAATATAAAACATAGCGGCCCGCTCCAACTTTGCACGGCATCACTACATAGAAACCTCTAAATTAGCAATGTTGCCTTAGTATATGATGCATGTATTATACATATAAACTTCCTCTTGAATCACTCTATCTATTGGAAAAACCACATCAAAATTCGTTGGTAGTTTTAAGATTAAGCGCACATAGGATATAGGACAGAAAGGCGACTTTGTTTATACTATGTAGTGATGATAGTGATGATGATTAGCTTTCTATTTCAAATTTTTTGATAATGTACTACTCTGCAGTTGAAACTGTCTCACTCTCTTAAACCCTCTTTCTGACTTTTTTTACTAGCAATAAGTCTGAAAAGAGTAACTCTTACAATTTAAAGATGTAGATAACAGGAACGGGAATTCTCCGAACGCTATCTACAAGAGGTATTTATAGACCGGCATTAAAAATAAATTCTTTAGAATGTTCGTAAATAATGAAACGTGGCTAAAATTTCACGGTGCTCTTCGATGCAACTGTATTTTTCTGGATAAGGTCTATTTATAAATTCTTGTTTAACAATCCAAAATCTTTCATTTTCCAAAAAACAACGCAAATTTGAATTATTTTTGAATTTGTTATCATTTTTCTATATATCGAGCAGAAAGTGTACTTAATTACTTAATTTTATCATATAGGGTGTGTGGAATAAAGAGAACGACCCAAAAATGGCTGGCAGATTAATATCACAGGAAAACAAGTTCTCAGACGAATTGTAAGTATACATCTTCTTATCTTCTGCACTCTGTACCTTGTATGTGCGTAGTCAATGTCGATGAGAGAGAAGATTTGAATTGTTACTTTGAATGGCAATGATATTGCAGAATAATTTTTTCTCTTCTCTGAAAGCTTCTAAATATCTTTAACCCTTATAAACGCTTCTGTTAATGTTGTTTATTGGGTCATTCGTTGAATGCTTACTTATAAAAGACTTTTAATTAAGGCTAAATGTCTTAGTACAAATAATGTTTAAATATCTGTTGAAATTCTAGTTATACAATTTAGAGTAGTAGAATTTACTTGTTGGATTAGATGGGATGGCAGGGCATCTTGTTAAATAATAAAATATCATCCCAAATCCGGCGCCTAGCAACAACAATAACCTCAGTAGAGTGCTTCTTCTTACGTTTCCGAGTACGGGTTTGTCATATGATGTCATCGAGGCGTTCAGAAAACAAGACCATTGTAGCAGCGAGAGGAAGAGATTAAACAATATTTCAGATGGCAGACAGTAGAATTCACTGTTGAGTGCCGATAAGAACTGAAGTGAACTCATTTATTTTGGAAATGGTAACGTTAAGTACAAATATTAACAAGTCGTACAGCTAGAACAATATATAGCACAGTATATGAACGGGACAGATGATGTGCGAGCGAGACAGAGCAATAATTAATATGTGCGCTCCCGCGTTGCGCTGATTACAAGCCTCGGCGAAAGGCACTCGTGCGACGACCGCGTAACGTTCTCCTGGACAAGGTCGACATATTACAAAAATCAGCCCGCCGCCAATCACGATCTCTCCACATCCTTGCGAGGGACGCCAGGAGACATAGCCCCCCATAGGATAGACTAGGCGTGTTGCTGGGAAGTTTCTTTCGCCGTTTCTTCTCTCCCAGCCCTCGTTACGAAGCGGCAGTAAGATAGCATAGGCCGCCGCGAACCGACGATTGGGATCGTCGGTCCGCCGGGATCCTTCCCTTCGGGCTTTATATTACCCGTCGCCCGTTCTCAATTAGTCCATTGTGTCACCGTATGGTGGGCATCATCAGATTCATCCCCTTCTCATGGCAACAGTCCAGCCGAGGTAAAACTCCCTAGGAAGCTCCCTCGAGCAAATTGCTTCCCGGGCTCCGGCTTCGCGGAGCGAAGGCGCTCGCCCCGAAAACCTCGGTAAAGTGGTGAGGTCTTCAACCAACAACATAAAGTCAAGTCAAATAAAAAATAAACGCTAGCCAGTAGTTCGTTGTCCGCTGCGATGGCTAGACATATGCAGCTCCGATACCACCTACGGCTCGATGCATAATGACATGATGCCATAGTTTCACTATCACAAAGAAAACAAAACCTCATTTTAAATAAAGATTTTAAAAAGGTGCCCAAAGTTTCAATAATGTTTTCTTTTCAGCTACAACACAAGAAAGTTGGACGAACTACCATACCAACACTATCATTTATATAGAGACAGGCCAGAACTTTTTGCCAACCAGCCATATTTCACCCAACTCGACTGGGTCCACGACAAACTTGCTGCAACAGACTCAGGACATTTTCTAGAAGATCTAGCATTAGTACATATAGAACCTCTACCAGAACATATCGAAATTTTAAAGGAAGTTCTAGAAATGCATAGTTACGCATTAGATTATGATCATAGGCAGTTTTTTGGTTTACTTCGAGTCACGATGGAGAAGCGACAAAGGGACGGCGTTGAAATCAGGAGTCAAATAGTACAGGAATGGTTGAAAGAGGTTTGGGAACCGCCTATACCGACTTTTTACCCTCAGAATGAAGATTACTGGAAGATAGTTGATGGACAAAAGCGAGATTTGTCGTTAGTCGAAGGATTTGATACCAAAACATTCGATTTGATTGTTAGATTTGATACGAGAGGTAAATTTGTGGCGACAGTTTCAACTGAGAGAGAGGAGATATGCGTATGGGATGTTACTAAGTAAGTAACTTCTTTTTGTTATTTCAAAATGACATTATTAAAAACATAACAGATTTAGGCTGGTGTGCACCGAAATTTAACCGACCAAACCAAAAATAGTCACTATTTTTCCATACATTTTTGGCGATTATCTTATTTTAACCATCGGTTAAAAGTCGGTGCACACCAGACTTAGTCATTGTTATCACTACTGGATCCAGCAACTACAATAAGAGATTTTTTATTGCTAGAGTACATCAGACAGTCTGACGGTTTACCTGATGGAAAGTGGCTAACATTGCCTATGAACGTTTGAAAAGTTAACTGGAACCCGGCCACATACTGCTTGACAACATGCTCTAGACCCGGGGTGGTGGCCATTCAGACAGGCAAATGTCGACTCTTACCACAGGTCCCCCGGCCGCAGGAATTACTACTGCAGGACTATGTTTCTCCGTTCCTGTAGACAATTTATTATAAACTAGCTGTCCCGTCAGACGTCGTCTTGCCCGGAAAAGCTTCAATCGATATGCCGACAGCAGCGCCACCTACCGGGCCCAATTGTGAACCAACTCGGAAACCTTCTCTAGCTCTTGCACAACAACTTTACTAAAGATCATCACGTGAATGTATAGTTTACGATTCTAAAAAGGACATACAGACAAACATTCATTTTTATATATCAAAAAGAATTATTGCCCTACATATTTAAGATTATTTCTTACTTAAAAAGCCTTTTCAAAGTTTTCGTCATCACTGAGATTGTCAAATCTTTTAGAGCTTCGTCTTTTGTATCTTTTCCATTTTGTTATTCTTGGTGTGTTTTTTTATTTCAATATATCTATACTAATATTATAAAGAGGCATGATTTGTATTTTTGAATAAACTCAAAAACTACTCTACCGATTTCAAAAAGTCTTTCACTTTTACAATGCTAAATTATCCATGAGTAACATATAACATAAATAAAACATGCTGTGTTTCTCGAAGTGGACTCGTGTTTACCACAAGTAAAACCTACTCGCCTTCCTGTATTATAACAACTACTTTTTCTAGTTTTACTTTTACGAGTCTTACTACTTTTATATCGCTATCAATATATAATATATAAAATTTGTCTATTATTTTTAGGTGTGAATTAGTTAGAAAAATGGTAGGTGTAACACATCCAATTAATTTGGTACCGATAGATGAGTATAAATGTGTGGTGCTATGCAGACGAGAGTTGAGGGTCTACAATCTTGATCAGGTATATCTTCTTCTTGCTTTTAATATAGTTGTCGGGTTGTTTCAGGAATCTAACAACCAGATCATTTAAAATATTTATATTTTTGCGTTTGATATGTACATGGCCAAAACAATTAACAAATCGTTTAAATAGGATTTAAATAATATATTTTACACCATGATTTTCTGATTGTACACAAAGGTAGGCAAGGGAATCATAGTCAATACAGCCACTTCTGATGTATAAGTCCTCGTATAGCAACAGTTGAATTCTGGGCTACAACTGATGCCATTTAACAGAGTTCTTGTAAAACTCGAAAAGCCACATCTGTTCACATTAATCACAAAAACTCATGATTACTACTCAAAAACAATATCCTGGAGCTTGTTCATTTTAGAGTGATTTTACACATTTATAGAAAACAAAACTACACATCACAACGTCCCCTTTCAGTTCTCGCCGAAAACTTCGACTTTCTCTGTCTTTATCCCTATTGACGTGACACTCTTCTTGTGACACTTCTTTGATATTGGAACGTAGAATGATTTTTGCAGCCCGGCTCCCAATGTACTTAAGTCAGCCCTAACATGGCATTTCAAAACTATTTTCTTTGCTTATTGGGAACAATGTCATAATTATTATGTTTATCCTCACTTAATGTAAAAGTTACACAATTCAATTGATCTCTTCTTATAATTTTGAACTTTGTCTTGTTGTATTTTATTTTATATAATCCGCAAGGGTAAACTTGAGACCTGAGCGGGATGCGCGCTCCCCTCCCGACCCCCGCACTCTTACCGCTCTCGCCATCATCATCAGTATCTGGCGCTTACGTCATCCGAGCAAAGTGTCAAGTTAACTCTTGCGGGTTGTAAATAAGTTTGAAGATGAAGCCTTAAATTATTTTTCAGGGTACATATCTAGTGGCGTTGAAGGGTGTGATGAACCAAAAGATGCCGTACTACGGCCTCCACGACCCTAAGCATTTGGTCGCTTTATCGAGGAACAGGATGTATGTCAACCTAATGAATATCGAAACTGGTATGTTCAATCTTTTTTCAATTCAATATTTATCTTCAAATATTAAAAAAGCTGTTGGATGCCACAGGCGACCGGAAAGCTGGGTCTTGCCTCTCGCTCGTAGAATACCATTCCTACAAAGGTGTTTACAAAATATATGACACCGTGATCAAGATTTTGTACAGTGTATAGTTTGGGTTTTAATTTTGAATAGGGATGAACACTAATAAATTAATTAACCTGTAAAATGTAACTTTGTTTTTTAAAGCTTTTATGAAGGAATTGGATCGGATATAATATAAGGCTATTAAGGAATTGGATCGGATATAATATAAGGCTTTTTATTAAATAAATAATCGGCAGACAAACACACATATTGTGTATCCCCAAACTAAGCAGGTTACGCTTGTGTTATGGGTAATACACAACGGACTACTCTGGGGCCGATCCCAGACACCCAGACCATAGTAAATAACGGAGAATATGTTTCCGAAATGTACGATACCAGGAATCGTACCCGGAGCCTCTGCGTTGCAATGAGGTAGGCCGGCAAAGGCTTTACCCACTCAACCACAGAGGCCGTCAATTGCAATTGTATATTATCATTAGCCTATCGGCTGCAATAGAGCATGAAAGAGTAGAGTCACACTATTAGGGTTGTGGGCATACCCATTGTGCCCACGGTGACTCCGCGCCTGACAGGTGACTCCGATATAATAAAAATAACACACTTTATTTTCTTAAATACTATGACTATGTTCCACAAGAGACTCACAACGACCACATTCTTCTTATTCTTTTAGGTGACTGCGTTACAACTTTTAAAGCGGGTGAAGATAGATTTCTAAACTCCCTGCTGGTATCTGGTGACGGAAGGTAAGTTCTATTCTATTGCTGCATCTTGTATATTGTTGGTATACTCGTAGACAGAAATTTTGTTCTTGGATTAATTCATTTACGGACTGACTACAAACTGTTTATAGATAAGATAGAATTTTATTTAATTATTTTTTTTATACGACTGACTGATATATTATGACAAATAGACAAAAATGAAAATGTAAAAAACATATAGACAATATAAACTTATTAATTAGTGATGTAAATGCACCATCTTCTTCTTCTTCTGCGAGCGGGCGGTTTACGCAACTCGACGACAAAGCGCCTAAAAAAATCCACCATACTACGTAGGAGAAATTTGATTCTATAAAACAGGAGACATTGCACGAGGTACATATGTTAGAATAGTATATTTTATTCAAACTATATCACATTTTCAGAGTTCTAGTGTGTGGCGACGAAACGCAGAAGCCATTCCCTCTATTGGTCTGGTCTCTGACTTCGAGGAAGTTACTCTACGACCTCAGGATACCTCACCATGACTTCATCACCTCCAAAGCGGCTATTACTTATGAAGGTATAATTAAATATATTTTGCACTGGATCTAGAATTAGAACTTTATTTCCACGAAATATTGTTACAAGGGCTTATTTATATAAATATTATTACAAATTTGTTGGAATTATCACAGGGTTTATTAGAAATACACACACACATAATGCAGCTCAGCTGTGCTACACATTGTACTTAAGAAAATGAAGAAACTATCTTGTAAACTAAGATCTGGCTTGAAGGCCTAGCTGCCAAGCCACAAACCTAAATAAATAACAACAAAACCTAACAGTAGAGCAGAAAAGCGTAATCACATAAATCGCGCCAACTTCGTCGTTATAACATACTATCTCCGAAAGTGCACCAAGTAAGGCTTCTAAATCGTTTCGTTGTAGGTATTTTTATAGAAATTCTGACAGAATCAGCCTCAAAGCAGGCTAGTTTGTTAACTAGCTGATTATTTAAAATTTAATATGTAAGTTATTGTAGTAACTTTCCTGGACCGTGAACCGCCGATATTTAATCTAGCCTGATTAGTTTGTATGAATCTTTTCAAATTTCGAAAGTATTTTTTTCTGTGGCCATCTTTAACTTTTAAGTTTCTGCGACAATATTCTCAACACCCACTTCGATGTTGACTTTTTTTCAGGGTCCTACGTATGCGTAGTCTCTCGGGAACTGGATGAACCCAGCCCCAACTTCATAGTGGTGTACGACCTCCAGTCTGGCACGTTATTTAAGAAATGGAAGCCGGGCTGTGATACCGTGGCACTTGCCATCAGCTCGGTGGACGGGTGCGTTGTCTCCGGGCTGGCTGATACCAGAATATTAGTCTGGGATTTGGTCACAGGTGTGGAATGTTTTTAGTAAATTAAATTACAATAAATTAATACTGAACTCGTGGTAGCCCAATGGTTAGCGCACGCGCCCCTAAATCGAAGGACAAGGGTTCGATCCTGACCGGAACGCATGCACCTCTTAGTCAGTTTTCTGATCTAATGTGCATATTGTTACAATTACCACGTGCTAATAACGGTGAAGGAAAACATCGTGATGCAATCTGCACATCGAGAAACCCGATGTCTCAAACCTGCCAAGCCGCCTTGGACAAGCGTGGCGGGTATACTGTCCGTTCGCCCTATATTGGGAGGCCCGAGCCCAGCAGTGGGACATTTATGGGCTGACATTATTACATTATTAAATTAATACTAGTGACGAGATAGGTAAAACAGCGCTACTCCGCGCAATTGCGCTAACTCATTTCGATGCGCCGGTGTTATGCAATGTAAGCTTGTTCTAAATATGTTGGCGAATAACTAATTTAAGTGTCTTGTAGAATAGACATTATGAATTAGGTTTGTGCCAAAGCAGTGGGAGTACGTGTAGTGCGAGCTTCGCGATCCAATCAGCATTTTTAACTCTAAGCACTGGTTCAGTATACTATGTCTGAGATGCTAAGTTGATGCAAGCTACTTTGCTGAATGACCCATTTTTACTAATATAACTAGCGAACTAAGAAAGAACTATCCAGAAGACAATAAATACATTAATACATTATTAATAATTAATCAAATTGTCATGCTTCTTTCATCTTCTTCAATGAAGATTTAACATGATTTGTCTTACAATTGTAGGCAATTGTCGTTTGACGCTACGTGGCCATGTGGCGGCGCCTTCGCTACTCCGGCTGGCCAAGTCTGGGGGAGTACTTATGTCTACTGATGACACGTGTAAAGACGTCTCTGTTAGGTTGTGGGATTTACATACAGGTGAGTTATTATTGTCATCGTGTAGTAATCACATTAAAGGCTACATCCACGTAACCTACACCCTCAGCTATTTCAATGAATCAAATGAGTTAAAATCAATCAAGAAATTTATGATTGGAAAACGTTCTAATTGAATGATGTCGACAAAGTACGCATACGTATTATATACCAAAAGCGGATTTACTGGCTGCTTTTATACGCTGTTACAAATTATCAATATTATTGTGTGACGCCAGTGTTCACAACATGAAAGCGCGCCAAAGTGACCACAGTTTGGAATTATTTATTGTTACGCTAAATATTTATATTTTACAGATTATATTTTGCGGGTGTAGACTAAAGTAAATATGTAAAATAGGATTATACGTACAGTGTAAGCTCTATATCTATCTATCTCTTTCAATCCGTGCAGGAACGGAGAAAGAATACAATTTCTGCGGCCGGCGGCTGTCGTAAGAGCGACAAAAAACCACAGCAGGTGGTAGGGCATTGCCGACTGGATGGCTACACCCTGGTCTAGAGTATGTCGCATAACAACCTTGTGTTGTGTCCGGCATTAGTGACAAGTTCAGGCTCCTAAAGAGAGCAGCGCATCGTAGCACCTTGGTGTTGCAAATGTCCATAGGCGATGGTAACGCTGTCATCAAGTGGCGTCTGCCTGTCTGCTGAACTCCTGCAATAAAAAAAAAAAAAAAATATAACGACACTGAAGGGACTGTGTATTTTGTGGCGTTATAGAGAGTTGACGTTAAACGGAGAGAAATATGTTTATTTTTGTCTGACATCTTTTGCAGCACCACTAATTTAGCTGTATATTTTACTTATTTTATTCATATCTTGCGATGTTAGGGAGCCTTGGTGATAAAGGAAGCACTTAGAAATTTCGGTGTGCATGATGTCGACATTCGTGTTTATTATGTGCTAGGATAGTAAAGCGAAAAAAGAAAGTACACAGCTGCGCAAATTTTACTAAATATGGTAACTTAAAAGGTACTTTTTGTTACTTATTTTTTGTCGTTATTGGGAGTGGGTGTAATGCTATATAGAGTGTATCATTGTATAGAAGACAAGTTAAACCAACCAAATCCAAGTGATTTCGACGCTTTAGGTAGTTTTTCCTTATATAGAGAGACGTTACATAGAGTTTACACTATACTTACATATTCCATAATATTTTATATACTTTTTATAGGTAAACTAATAGCAGTGTACACACCGCCAGAACGAATTACCTCGTGCGAGGTACTCCTTGGCGGGTCAGTGTTAGCTATAGCAATGGAGAACTATAAAGATATACTTTGCGTGAAACTCTATGGTCCGCCCATTGAGTCCGTGACGACTGGCAAAGAGTGTGAATATGACGAGGCTAGTTATGGCGAAAATGGGAATCGGGGAAAGACATTTGACGTGAAAGGAATGGAGAGCTGCTCATAGCAGAATGGTAGGTGTGTCACCTTCAGAGCGGATGTGAATTGAGCCACTTGGTTTTATTTTTTCAAACGGTACAAAAGTATTTACTAGATGCTATAGACTTTATGGAACTTGATTTTTTTATGATTCTTATTATGATGAATTTCAAAATCGTTATCCACTTTTATTTCGTGCCTAACTTTTGGTATTAAAAAAAATAAGTTCTTAGAGAGACGCAGTAATTGCTTTTGCATTAAAAACCATCCATTACCTAGTTATCTGTTGCTAATGGTAGGTCTGCAAATTCGTATCAAAACTCTCCCACGACCCGTGGGCAATTGGGGACGCGATGTCACAACAGCAGCAGCCTAATGTTTTATATAAAATAATTAAAGATTTTTTTATATAATAGAGAAAGCACGAAAACACCACAATAATATTTTTTTAAAATATCATCATGATTAAATTTTTTTTTAATAATTGTTTAAATAATAATTAAAACTAAATTCTTTTTTTTATCGTATCTAGCGCTTTTGTCTAGCTTACATAGCGCTCTATACTCGTATACAAGTGGAACCCCTCCTGCATTATGTTGTATCCCATGTCGCCCGTGGGTCATGTAAGTGTCATGGTTGACAAGCGCGGATCCAGCCCTCAAAAAAGAATACCTGATACTCGGCCAAGTGCGAGTCGAAATATAAACATGCTCGTGATCTATCTATATAATGCATTCCTATAAAGGATATCTTATCACAATATATGACGCCCTGACCAAGATTTTTTACATTGTTTAGTTTCACGTGGGCAAACAGTGGGGCAAACACTAGTAAATAAATATACCTGTAGTGATAGTTTTTTTTTTATTAAGACATTGGATATAATATCATTCGTCTATCGACCTCAATAGACCGTGAAAGTGTGACGACACAAGTCTATTAAGGTTGTGGACATGCACATCGTGCCCATTTAACATTGGATCCGCGCTTGATCTACGGAGATTTCAAAAATTAAAAACCTACCAGCTTTAAATTATCAATACTAATGGTCACATCTAGAAATGATCAATGAACTCTATAAATCTATGAATGGATTGGTTTGAAGCTATAATACGGATGCGGACAAATGTTACAATAAATACTTACATTAATTTTACATAATTATAAAAGAACTGACGACTGACTGACATGTAATCATCTTACTTTGAAATATCGTCATAGAAATAATGTTAATTACATTTGAAACACTAATAAGACAGGAAAAGTCACTCCCACTTTGTTAAAATTGTAGCGAGAATATTATCTCCTATTTATATGTGTATTTAAGTTGCACACCACTGTCATACACTTGCAAATCTCCCGTTCATAAAATTCATAGCGTGGATCGTCTGGAAGAGATCGCTCTGAAGCGATAAGGCCGCCGATTGCTCCTACTTTTACGGTTTAATGTGACTTCTGTAAATTGTTTATTTTATGTGTATGTGGTGAACAATAAAGTGTTTCTATATAATACGTTATTTGACTTGTGCACTTATGATTTCGAAGCTGCGTTTTGTAATATGTTAAAAATTATCTCATTCGATGTGTATGTCTGCCTCCGTATTGAAGCGATGTATTGCTTATAATTTAAATCTATAATTCAAGGCTGAATAAATTGTGAACATCATGATAACTTAAAGATATTATAAATCATAATACCAGATTATTATAAATTTAATATTGAATTGTTATTATACTTTGAGTTAACGTTCTTTTAAGTTTTCCGAGTTAAACAGTATGAAGAGTTAGTTAAGCTTCTGCTCTGACACGCGCTCTATACAACACTATTTGCGCTACAAGTGCGCTTATAATTCATTGCATGTAAAAATGCATTAAAAAATAATATCACGCTCACAATTGCTTCCTCTAAATAATGTCTTTTTAATCGGTAATATATTATAATTATTTATAGTCTCTAAGGTATTATAAAAGTTTCATATCCTAACTTATTATTATAATTTGACAAATAATAAAAAAACTCTTTAAAGCAATCTCCAAGTGGCTTAAAATCTAGACGTGGAGTGTGTTCGAAAAGGGATGTTAATAAAAAAACATTAATGTTTTTGATCTATTACGCTTATTAATTACATTATTATTAATTATAATACAAAACATATAATAATAATTAGTGAATTCTTTATCTGTAACGTAATATTGATGTTAGATGTAATATCGTGGTATTTTAATATGTAAGAAATGTATAATAAATTCGTGAAAGACAATCAAGAGTGACAATCGTCTTGTAAAAATTAAATATAACTATAAAAAGCTCCTAGATAGATAGATATATAGAAAAGTCATTTATTTTCACCATATACAGTAGAGTCTCATTAATTTTGCACTAATAAAATCGTGGGGGTGCCGGATTATTGGATTGTATAGAAAAAATAATATTATGTACATAAAATAAAGCATGATGCGGTGTACTTGATATATTTCGCAACTTACATTATTTTCAACATAAAACAATAGGTAAATACGTACGTGATATTGCAATAATTTTTGAGGTTATACTGATGCCGGTGCGTCAAGAGTTGGAGAAGTGAGCGAAGCGTGCCCGATTATTAGTGTGACTCTGCTGTATAGAAAACTTTCTAATAACAGAAGCCTATCCAGCGGTAATTCAAGTAAGTCCGTTCCCCTATAGTGGGAGACCCGAGTATGCCAACACTTGTGCGAGAAAAAGAGCTAGTCAACTCTTAAAATGCGCTTGATTGATATATTTTAAAAAAAGCGCTAAAATTACTATAAATAATAAAAAATTAGATGACTCACTATTAATATCGCAAGATAATCGTTAAAACACAAGCTTTAATATTAGCGTAATTTTAATTGAATTAATATTTTTTTAATCTAGCGCTTTTTTAAGAGTTAACACAGTGTTTTCTCTAACGAATTTTGGCAGCACTATGTACGTATAGACACGTGTCCACGTAGACAAAGAGTATGTATCACTAAACGTAGACAGAGAAACCTATATCACAAAGTGATTCTCCATTAAAGATCTTGCTTATTTTCTTTTAAATAATAGACCGAACACTAAAACCGAAAGGAATTGTTCAGTAACGTCATCGTTAAATCATGCACGATTTACGAGCTTCTGGGAGTTTGAGGTTTTATTAGATGATTGTCACCCTTTCTATTCTTCTTACAGTGTCATTATTTACCTTCGATTTGGCTTTGATGTATTTGCTTAAATATATCTCCCTCCACAAATTTTCAGTTTCTGTAGAAGATATAATATTAAATTTCATGAAGTCCAATTTTCATGAAATTAAGTATCACATCTTAAATAAAAATATAGGCAAACCGACATTCACATTTATATGTTTGTATGGAGTAATTGGAGTATGGATTATTGAAATATCACTAAATATGTGATATATTTTCATAATTAGTAGGTATTTATCATTAATTACTGTCATAATTTTTATTCTAGACCACGAGGAAAGATTTCTAATAAAATTGACTACATCCCAAAAATGTAAAACGCTCCTAAATCCTACATAATATCTGGAAGGTACCACTGACTATTTAAAACTCGCTTGCTATGTTTATTATTCAAAACATGTTTTTAGTCAAAAATAAGTCTGCTCTACAATCTGCGCAAAATTTAAATGCGCTACGACTGAAGTTAGTTCCGTAACTTTGTGCTGGTCTAGTCAAATTTTAACATCTATTACACCTTAAGGTGTGTTGTGCGAAAGCGATAGTATGCGAGTCTGGATAGCGGCCGAGGGAGAGCGCAACACTCTCTCAACTCTGTCTATTAAGATTAAAACTGTATCTCGAGTGCAATGACGCATACGAACTTCAAGGACACATTAAAGTTTTGTTCGAAGTTTATATTTCTTTTTAATTGGGTCTAAAATATGTTTTAAATAATAAAACGACAAAAAGCGAATGAGCTACCCGTGACTATATAAGAACCTTTTAATGGTTACACTTTTTTGTACGATTATCATACGTATTCTTCTTCCAATTGGAAGCCCAAAATGGTATTTCTAACTAAATACATTTCCTTAATACCTACCTGGGACTGTACTTACTTAGTAAGCTTAAAAACAGCTTTTTTCTATTAAAAACAGACACTGTAAAGTTGTAATACTTATAAGAGAAATAATGTTAATAAAAAACACAAAATAATGATTATAACTTTGTATATTTATTTTAGAAATGCACAATGGATATTTTGTGCACAAATTATTTGATTTTTTTAAATTGTATTTTAATTGTACATAAACCATTTTTGGTTGAAGGAGTGTGGATGACTTGAATCATTTCGTAAAAGTAAAATATGTCGACAAGTTTGTACGTGACACTCGAGGTCCATGCAACTTAGAAAATGTGCGGTAGGGTAGCCAATCAAGCATTCTCTCAAAACACTAGCAAAATCCATAGAAACCGTATTAAAATACAAAATACATAAAATTTAAACAAACCATACCAATATATTTTCGCTTATAGTATTGAAAGCGCGTTGGAAAGTTATTTACAATGCTGTTACTGATTAGTGTTATATCACTGTTTCGCTTTAATGTAATGAATAACTGTGTTAATTCTCATAATAACAAAGGCAGATTAAGGAGTGTAAATAAACTATCCAATGTAGTATAACATAAATATAAGAGAATTTTATGAACTCCAAAATCTTAATTTATACACTAGGACAATCCTAATAGAAACCTTATGACATCTTGTCATTTCGTTTATATTTATGAATACTGCGTAATTTCACCTTTTAGTGCAATTTCTATAGCTTTAGGTATTGTTCGGAGAGAATTTCTGCCGCCTTGACGTTTTTTTCACAGATGCTTTCATACATTCTCCGTTACATACCATAGGAGTGACGCGTACAAACTTGCCGACCGACTTTAACCATGTTCGTTGATATACAGGATTTTACACGACGTGACTTTGTGACTCGCAATATAAGCCGATCAGCGATATGACAGTTTTTATTGTTGAATTTGTACTATGATTCTCGTCGCAATAGATTTTTTTGGATTTTATGGCTTGGTTTATAGACCTTTAAGCCAAGTCTGGATATTGGGCATCGTCACAATAGAGTGGTTAAGTTTCAAATACTGTTGTGAATTACATTGTCTAGAGTCTTCTTTAATATTTTAAATTTTAATAATAATAGTGATGAAGTTCTATCTCGATGGAACATTTTGAAAATATTTGATATATATATATTTCGTTTGTATTGTACCGGGCCAAAAACGAATCGAGACAAAATTCAACTAATAATCACATACATTTTCTAAGTAACCGTTTACATTTAAGCGAATGGTTAACAAATGTATTACTAAAGCTGGGTTCCTATTTTAATAATCGGCTAAATAGCGGTTGTAGAAAATAGCCACGAATAAGTTGTTCATCGACTCATCAGCTGACTAATGGTAGTCGGTTAGCGAGTCATGCGCCTATTAGTCAAATCGGCTGAAAATCAGCTAGTTTTTTACCACGATTAGCGGGATGGCTCCGATTTGGAATTTCGGTGGGTTGACCAGCGCTAGTAATAGATAATGAACAAGCAACACTAGAAATCTGTTGGCCCGGTGTTAAGTGAGTCAATCCTAGAAGATGATGGGATCGGTTGATTTATATCATGTCGTATATAGACATTGATGAATGAATTTTGGACGATATTTTTTTGTTCAAAAAATTTCGTTGAGCATAATTTAAAGTCGAATCTGTTTTTAATACTGTAAATTGTGCAATGTATAGTGAATTATAGAAGCTAGGCCAATTACTTTGTCAAATGAGTCTAGTGCCTAGTGTGTAAAGTCTTTTACATGTCTAGCTACTCGAATGAAATCAGTCATTGAGTTGAAGTACCTATCAATTGAGACCAATATCTAATAAGAAAAAGCTCACAGAATTGTTTTCTATGTAATCTATCTAATTGTTTATACTTTCGTGTACAATGAAAAAGTTACCTATCTATCTAGTACAAAAAAAGTGTAATATAATAGGTGATTATTCGGTATTTTATCCTATTTATTAAAGTTAGTAGGGCTTTCCAATCGGGTCTGTATCGCAGCGAAACAGTACAGTTTCCTAAAACAAAAATAGCCTATGTTAATTTTCATTTTAAGTGCTCATGTAATATATAATTCATATAAGTAAATCATACCTAAAGCCTAATAAAGCTTTAGATATGGTCGCAAACAAATACAAAAATATTATCATATAAGTACAATTGTATTATGAGATGGAAATATAAATACGGACAAGAAAGAAAAATATTTTAATATCATTCCTAGTAGATATCCTTGCTCTATGGTATTGTCATTTAGAAAAGTCATGGAAAAAGAAACTATTCTTCTAAAGCAGGCAAAGCTTCACACCGGACAAACATTTGTTATCTGTGAAGACACTTTAGGCTGCTTTCTGATTTATTGGTGCAGGAAAGCGGTGCGGAATTGGTATGCTGTATAAGCGGTGCGGAAAGTTTACCGAACGCCTCTACTTCTGTACTCGGTCGATAGGTGTGCGAGAGTGCCTATATCTATAAGAGGGATTTTAATTCGTTCGATATGTGCGAACGATTTAGAAATCCCTCTTATAGATATAGGCACTGGGCAAGCTTTCCGCACCGCGTTTTTCCGAGCACACCGATTCCGCACCCGTCAACCACACCGACAAATCAGAAAGCACCACGAATGAATCTTTATCTTACTTTATAGCAGTACTTATTTAAATGCAGAAAGCTTAAACGCTCCGACCAATAAAGTATATTATTTTTAAATTGAGCGGCAGACGCGCTTCTGTATTTATTTATTTTGAGAATGTACGAGTAGTAACGTAATATTGCAGACACGTGACATGGAGTACCGACGTATGGTAACTATAATTTATATTTACACTAATCACAGATCAATGGAATATACTGGTTGCTGATTGATTTTAAGTAGCTGAACGTGTGACAGACAGTTTTGTACAGTCTTATACAACTAATAATTTCACCTGATGTATGTGTAACGTGACCATACGTCCCGATTTGGGCGGGACAGTCCCGCTCTCAGGCAGTCTGTCCCGCCGTCCTCGGCCAGGCCGACATAGTCTCGGTTTTGCAAACAGACCGTTTATTTCAGCAGATTCTGCTTAACAAACTTAAAACAATAATTTTCAAAATAAGCATAATATTTTTTTGTACGCTAGGTGAGGCGTTTCAAGTTTACTGAACAGCATAATACAAATTGGTGAAATTTAAGCCTGCATTTTTCTCCGTGTACTATTTTGTGTTTAGCGCGTTGATTATTTATTTTGTGTTATTTATCTTACTTATATAATAAAATACTTATAAACACTATAATTTTTTTATTATATAATGCCGCAGATGTCCCGCTTTAACAAAAATATAAATGGTCACGTTATGTATGTGTGACCAGTTTTAGTAGCGCGGAAAACGTTCAACAGTGTATAAATCGTGCAATCGGAACAGTGCTAAGAATGCATAGCAAGCAACACTTTGCTATTTCCGTTTGCGAATAAATTCAATATAAATTATTTACATGTCGGAAAACTACCAATCGGAATTATAAGAAGTGTAAAACTGCAAAGGAGTGTACTGAACCATAATGTCTTCTACGTGATCCTTTTTTATAATAACTTTTGCTGCCATTTTTAAATTGTAATTAGATTAATAAGCACTCGACGTAGTTGAAGTATTTAATTCGTATATAAGCATAGTATTTTTGCTCCATCTCATTATGCATTAAGTTATTTGTCTTAATAGGCATTTGCTGACGTATTGTACTTGCCAAGACATGTGTAAATTGTACCAAAATATTATATCGCTCCTGTAGCGATAAGAGCATGGAGCACACTTACTCTCCGCGCCCCGCATACCGCCGACGCCCATAGCTCGCACATTTCGCAGCTAGGTGTCGGACGGTACGCGGGATATAGGAGAGGGCTTGGAGGCAAAAATTGTTTTGATTCGATTTATATAACTTAGAATATACTACGTAATGAAAATGACAAATCGTGCGAGAGAGTCGAGAGAGAGAGAGAGTGGTAAGTCGTCAATGATTATTGATTAACAATTTTTCCATCGTCTGAGGGTCATCGTCTCTGCCTAGTGATGGCAGAGCCGGTATGGGGCTTCGAGTCTGGACTCTTTACCCTGGTCCAAAGTCGCGAGGGGCAACTACCCCCCGGTGACGGGGTACGGAAGTCGCCAAACACAAAAGGGGTATGTCGGCGGCTCGCATCGGCCAATCAGCGGCGTTCGGTGGCCATCTCGGGCTTTATGTGGCCATCTGCGGCGTCTGGTGACCTAATTTATTTTATTTTGGAAACGGTAACCTTAAGTACAAATATTAACAAGTCTTACAGCTAGTACAATATGTAGCACAATGTGTGATCGGGATTGATAATGTGCGAGAGAGATAGAGCATCTGTAAGGGCGCTCCCGCGTTGCGCTACCCCGCTAGCCACTAGAGTAGTTCGTTGTTCACAGCGAGGTTTAAATGTATGCAGCAACCACAGAAGTTTCATTTTTGTTTATCTATGCCCGCTATAATTCACTCGTTCATTCCTCGATAGTCTTCACGTATTTATTATATTAACTACGTCGAGTGTATAGCTTCGATCAATAGTTGTAAGATTTATTAATATAGTAATGTATATTGTGAGATTAAAATGCCCGGTGCAGTTGGGGTTCCGTATGTCTCGAAAATGTATAGAGTTTAAATGATCATTTATGAATAACCATTTTTATTAGTTTGATTTTATTTACCCAAAAATATACTTACACTTTGTTTTAACGGTCTTATTCATGGAGAGTTAGAGTAAGTTTGAACGCTTCTTTAAGAACCATAAAAAAGTGTTCATACTTACATGTCTCTCTATGAATAAGACCGTGAAAATATATACACAGTGTTAAATTTTTCCCTTATTGAACGTTATTGAGGTTCTCGTGTTAGTGTATTTGATTTATGTTACCGTCCTTACTATTAGAGTTATATACATATCCACCTATGCCTTGCAACTTTCGTCCTTATTAGACGTCCCTAGTGTTTTGAATACGTACCAAAGCTATGTAGTAAGTAGTTGAGGAATGTTCTTTGTCTAACTTGCATATTATTGACCACATCTTGACGTTAAAATAAAATATTATAACACCTTGAACATTGAGGTAATCACGCTGTGGAACCTGCCAATCCGTCAAAAAGCCAGTTATCTTTACTGCTTATGCACTTGCCGTACCATCGGTTGGATTTTGACATAACGTGTTTAAGCCCATAACTTATGTTAAATTTTAACTGATAGTAAGATGAACGGTGGTAACATATAGGAATCGGCCACCAGAAAAGACAAGTAATTCGGATCTTAAAATTTAACGAGTACTATCCCTACTATGTCATTTGCAATGTAGTACTTGGGTGCAAGATGCATATTATTTAATTTAATATTCCATTACAAAATTGATTGTCACATAATGAAAAGTTATTTTAATGTACAATTATGTGATTCTGAGTGTTGCTTTTAAACAGTCAACAATTATTAGTTAAATAACCCGAAATTTAATTTTATATTAGACGTTAAGATTTATTGTTGTTTAAGACCATTTGTTTTGCTCAATTCACGAATACGAGATACTACGGAACCCTGTAAGATATAAAATGTTTTATAATTGGTTGTATTTAAAATATTTTGTTTATCATTAAAGAAATCTGTTTGTCTCTGTATAATTCATGGGGGAAGAAAAATAGGAATGGCAATTCTAGTAATTTATAATCTATATAAACAAGCACGGTCTGTGTAAAATTACATAAAGAAATAAATAGTCTTAAGGTTTTTTTAGTGCTCCATTTAAATATAAAAAAGAGAAACTTATTACGACTTCTAAAAAATAGTTTTTAATTCATGAAACGTTTAAAAATGTTAATTAAAAAGCCAGTGAATGATTGTACCACTCTCTGGTCAACGACAAAATATACAGCGCGTTCATTAGTAGCTCACAACGCCCAAAATGCTCCGTCAGCCGCTCCACAGGCGACCGCGCTCGTTCTGGTCGTGGCGAAAACGTCACTAATGACGTCATCATTTTCGATGACACAACGCCCACAACAACCCATGTCAAAGGTGGGTCGAATAGCCGTTCCACTTGGATTACGATTGTAACGCCGGCAAGCAAGTGGAACGGGAAAAATCGCAGTGGTCGTGCTGAGTCCCTAATGGAACGTAGCAATAGTTTTTTGTAAAAATAGGACTTCATCTAAGATAATGTTACAGATATAGGTTGTTTTACGTAGATATGGCGATGGGTTTAATGCGTTATTTGAGATACGACATTGTTAATAACCTTTATTGACAGAAAACGTATATATGTACACATGTCTTTATGTGCTAACGTCCTTATGTTTTGACGAAATAACACTCATTGGGCCATAGCCTAAATCTTTATAACTTACGCAGATGAAGCCCCAGCATGTCAGTTATATTTGAGTCATTGTCAATATTGTCATCCCTAATTATTCCTTTTCATGGTTAGGGCCGTATACTAGAATGATAATTGTTTCCAATAAACACTCAGATATACAGCCCTTCCGAATTTTTCTTTTTTTAAAAGGTCTCATAAAATCCATTTGAGGCTGGCAGCTCCTGTTGCAATTTTCCATAGGCGGCTGTAACAACTTTCCATCAGATGCGTCGCCTGCCTATCCGTTTACATTCATGCATTCGAAAATATGTTTTAATACGAACCCTTATCACCTATGTATTATTACCTTGTGAATGTTGCCTACTATTCTAGAATACGTGTCCTAAATCATCCGCAAACTTATTATAAGTTGGCAACAAATAACCGCGCAATAGTCGAATTGTCGTACAAAATTAGTTACTGCGCAGCTTTTTACAGCTAATCTAGACATTAAGTTAGCGCGGAATCTTGCATAGTATTATCCCCGCAAATTGCTATTGCGCCTGGCCGCCATTTTGGTGACGTAACCGTAGCACTCAATACTGTTAGCATCACTGGCCGGCGACTACGCGAACATATCGAATTGCGGATGACGTCACGTGAACGTTAATTTGATAAGGTTGCAGCGTATTACCAATTTGCGGGGATAATATAGTTAATACTCTATATTTACTATGCATACAGGCTATTAGAGAAATTCTGTTTTTTTTAATATTATTATCATTTGTTATTAATATTAATTAATTTTTTAACTATTGTATAATGTAGTGGAAAACAGGCTGGTTCCTGAATCTTTAAATGATATTCTGTAAAAATAAGTTAAGGATTACATATATTTATACGTACACAATCGTAGGCAAATGGAATATTTATAACCTTATTAGTGAATAAACTACTTTAGATGATCGCAGTTGCTGGATGGCAGTTAGATTGTTGAATTCTTTACATAAACATAATTAATTAACAAAAATAAGTTGCCCAAAATGACTAACGTTAAAGATTTTGATTTAATGAAAGCATAGGCCACTTAAGCAGCTTTTCTGACTGTTTTGGTTAATCACTGTTTTTATTCTGTATAAATAAAAAATAGACTCCAGGTCGATGTCGGCGGGGAGAGTGCCCAAAATTCTGTATTATACATATGTATTTCCTTTAAATCTTTCTCAAACGCCAGTTTAAACACTTTGAGATACTATGCTAGACAAAGTAAATCCGGAACTTCAGAGTATTTTTTTAAAAAGACCCATTATTTCTTATATCAATACAGAGTGACGTGCGTGTTGTAATATGTTCATGTTACTATATTACGTCGGTAAATCAATAACCAGGTTTAAGAATAGCTTTAACAGAAGTTTAAGATTATAAATAATAAAAACAGGTCATAAACTTCCCAACGCTGGGCTCGAACCCAGAAGCTTCGAATGGGAACGGATAGTATACCCGTGAATCCCGCGATGCTTGTCCAAGGCGGAAGGCGGGTTTAACATATCAGTTATATCGATGTGTAGTTTTCATCATGTTTCCTTCACCGTATGTACGTTGAAATAATATGCAAATTAAGTCAGAGAACTGCTTAAGTGGTGCATGATTGCGAGTGCAGATGCACAGTTTAGATGCGAGTGCACTAACCACAAAGCTAGCACGGCTTCTTTCCGAGCCTAAGGTTATATGCGTATAAATATAATTAGTCATTTATAAGGTGAAGTTTCATTATACGTAGTGGGATTTGAAGATTTAAAATTGAGTGAATAATTATTGTAAATGAATAAAAACACCCGCAAGTGCGGTGTAAAGCAATTGAAATTGTTAAAATTATTTATGTATTCTGGAAAGTTACGTATTACTTGATGTCCTGATTAAATGATTGGAAAATAACATTCATGTGATTTTATTTACGAAGTAATAAATTTCATTACAATAGTCTACAGTCTACCACCCCATTTTTATCCAAGGAAAATCCGCTCGAGGTCTAGGACAAACCACCGCGCGGGAAGCGTTTGGAATTGGTAACTTTGGGGTGTTATTAACACCTACGCAAGAATGCTGTTGCCATCCGGGTCGGATACTACTAAAACGTCTGCCTTGACGCACCATGTCAGGGCTGTCGGCTTGCTCACGCTTTTACCTTAAGAGTAGACCAGTGGTTCTTAGCCGGTGGTCCCTGGAGGCATTCCAAGTGGATTGCGAAGTCATCGTAATAAACGAGTGACGTGTTGTGTTGTGTCGAGTGCGGGGGAAGAGGTCCGCGTGACGGGAGACCGAGCAGCGCAGCGGTATCTCTGTCTCATTCGATTGGCTCCGTTCGTTCTGTTTTAATACTTATTTATTGGAAGTTCAACCTACATACCAATGAATTATTAAATAGTGAATTCAATCGCTCTTTATACATAACCGACGATTTGGTAAAATGGTCCCTCATGACTTAAAGGTTAAGAACCACTGGAATAGACTGATTATCAAAATATATGGCACTGCCAAAAATGTCATTCATGGTATTAATTCAAATCAGGTTGGCTTCGACTCGCTTGTATGTTTTACCGGGCAGTTAGACTATAATCTATGGACTTAGTTTCTTTGTTATTGTAGTGAATTGAACAAGGAACAGTAGTTTTTGGTCTGAAATACATAAAAACCCCAATTTAGTTTTTATGTGAGAAACATAGAGCTACTAAGAATTATCACACGGAGTCGCCGCGGGGTTAACTTTATAAGAAAAAAACAACACTTTCATGTTAGTTCTTGTATTATTTCACTCAATCAAATATTCATACCTGGAGAGAAAATTCCAGAGAGGAAGAATAATTAGAACAAATAAATTATTAATGATTTAATGCATGTTAAATTATAACAGTATTACAATAAAGTTCACAGCGAAATTAATAACTACACTAAGAATGTCCATTTTTAGCAAGATTGGAAAAGACCCTTCTTGCGCATCTCTTCGAACTCCTTTTCAGCGTCATAATTCCTGGGGAGAAACAAAGATGTATTTCAAAATGAACTCAACTATCTCATCTTATATTAGAATAATAAAAGTTATAGAATCCAATAATATGTGCATTCGCTCAATAAACTGCCAAGTGGTGCATGCTTACCAACCAAGATTTGAAACTATAACCTTTTAAATTTTAGACATTAATACAATAACACTACATCAATTTACTTAATGTTATACGGTAGAAGCATGCTGGAATCATCAATCATTCTCTTGACTACAACTCTTCTTTTTCTCTTTCAGCTTGATCATTTTTTTTGTTGGCAGACAAACACACACATTGTATATCCCCAAATTAAGCAAGTTATGCTTGTGTTATGGGTAATATACAACAGACCACTCTGGGGCCGATCCAGACCATAGTAAATAACAGAACAAATATGTTTCTGAAATTTACTATACCAGGAAACAAACCCGGAGCCTCTGCGTTGCAGTGAGGTAGGCCGGCAAAGGCTTAGCCCGCTCAACCACAGAGGTCGTCAATTATTGTGACACTCACAGATTATCAGGTCAAATGGTTAGCCTTGAGCTATTTTTTTTATTCCAAAAGTTCAGCACACAGGTTGTCGGTCCACCTGATGGAAAACAGTTGCCTATGGACATTTGTAATGTGCTGTTGCTCCCTAAAGAGAGACTGGAACCTGGCCACTTATGTCAGAACACAACTCAAGATTGTTATGGCAGCATGCTCTAGATCTGGCTGTGGGTTGGTTTGTCATCTCTTATGTCAGGCCACCCCACAGAAGGAAATTGTATTCTTTCTCTGTTGCTGCACGGAAACTATTTGCCAGCTTTGCAATGAAATATTGGTCTGCATTGAAATAATTGAAAATATTGCAGACTGTGCAGCCTGCATTGAAATTATTATGGTTAGTATGAAATTTCTAAAAAGGACTAACCTGTAAAATTCAGCATATTTCCTCTTGCGTTCATTACCAACTATTTGTTTGAAAGCGAATCCTGAAATACCCGCTAAGGTGAGGGCGACAATCAGGTTACGCTTGATGCTAGCATTCAAGAGCCCACGCATTTCTGGCTTGGTCACTGTCGATACTGCCTTTTCACCGGCCATCTGAATGAAACATAAAATTGCTGAACACCTTGAAAAAGTCTTCACTCCAAATACAGAGAATTTATAAACTTAACATTAAACCTGGTGTGAACATAATGTCCTTCTCATCTCCCTGCTCTCTCGTTTTATAGTTCTGGTCAATTTTATTGAAATCTGTTCAGATAAGTCTCAAACAAACTGACAATTATACCCTATATTCTAATAGCATTATATTATATCGTGTCGCCATTTAACAACATAAAATGGTGAACTATACAATACAGTCAGATTTTTGTTACAGCACTGTAGTTTGAAAAATATTCTAAATAGAATTAAAGGAATTTTGAAAATTATTAAGTAAGTTTTATCTGCATTCATAAACGTCCAAATATCAACCCTGAGACTGGATGTATTTATACTGATTTCAAAGAGCTAGATAAAAATCAAGGTGGAGTCTCTTATACAAATATTGGTAAGAAATTAAGCATACAAACATAGCTAACTAAATTAATAAATTACTTGTTTTACTGAAGTTATCAAAAAATTGTAGCAGCATTTTAACTATTTCGTAAATATTACATAGATACCAAAAATGATCATACTTTAATTTGCTTTTTCAGAGATAACCTCATGGTACTAAATCATCAATGAAAGACGAAAACATTCTTCTGTTTTAGTTAAGAATTTATAAGTGACTTAAAATGAATGAAATTCATAAGAAATATCTTTTTAAATTCCTCGTGAGCGATTAGAGTATTGACAACCTTCTTACATAACACGATAAACTCATGTTTGAACTATCATGGTGGGAGAATATATTTATTATACAAGTTAATACGAAGACATAAACCTAAGATATTAAAAAAATGACAAAATAATTCCATTTAAATGAGAAATATTACCTTTAAAAACCAAATACACTAATAAGTACTGCAACAGCAGGAAAATATCGCGAATAGAACTATTCTCAATTACAAAATAAAACGTCAAATATTTGACCCATCACTGCTATTGGCTCTTTTAATACAGATACAGTAATAGCAGCCAATTCCAACTTAGTATGTTCAATATGACCAATCCTTAAAAGAAACACGTTCTATTTTACTGAAAAATAAAATAATCCATTCTACGCAATATACAATACGTAAATTGAATTACTTTAGTCTTTTTGTACTGTAAGTTGTCGTAGCGTAATGGCTAGTGAACGTGTCTCAAACGCAAAGGGCCTGGATGCAAATTCTGGTCAGAATACATACACCACTTTTGATAGGTTCCTATATATTATTAATCATTCACTTGCCTTACTATCGCATCATCAGTTGAATTTTAGGATTATGTCCAATTTTAACCGATATTTAGATAAACGAACGGTCGGAAAGAATCAACTATTTGGCAGTTTTCTGAAGTAATTTGCATATCACGCGCTAACAACGGTGAAGGAAAACATTGTCAACGAAACCTACACAAGTACACGTCGAGATAATCGATGTGTCGAACTTGCTAAACCGCCTTGGACAAGCGTGGCGGGTATAGGTACTGCCTGCCCTCCAATAGCAAGAGACCCGAGCCCAGCAATAGTTGAGCTGTTATAATAATAAACAGACTACAAGAACTAAAACTAACGGACATCGTAGATTATATATATTTTTTCCTTTTGATATTTGTTCATCCGATATTGAAAAACGCATGAAACTACATAACTTCAGCAGCGACGTACTTTTGATAGGATTACTTAACAATGTTTTTTCAATACCGGATGAATAAATATAAAAAGAAAAAAATATGTTCGCTTTAAAATCTTTTACTTATGTTCCACCATCGATCACTTGATCGATGTGTTCCACCTGGTTTTATGCGAAATTATGGTGATAAGAAGTTTCACTTCTTTAAATAGTCGTAACTCTAAAACTAGATTTTTAAGATTTTTTCCTTTTTGTAACTGTACGCTAATGTTATGCCCATTTAAGTAGGTGTTCAGTTTGCTGAAACACCTGTATATAACAAGACTATTTCATAAAGAAATCAGCATGTTTGAAGTCTAAGAACCATAAAGAAGCCATAACTTTAGTGCATATGACATTAGGATTCACATAAAATGAAAACTACAGAAATATTTTTTATTCATTTATTAATAAACTAACTTTACAAATTTAATAATAGCAGAACAATAATATTCCTTATTTCTTTTCATTCATAATAATATGATAATAATTCACCATGACTCAATGTAATGCACGAATATAATTATATGATTTTTAAAAATAATGTAGAAACGACAGTGAAAGCAACTTACAAGAGAATAAAATAATGCACAATAAAAAGGGGGACAGGTGAAAAAATGTTCAAACGAAAAAATTGCCACCAACAAAATGTACACCGGCATACTCTTATCATTTTCCTAATTTTGCTGCGCGGCGCGGCGGTGCTGGCAACCCGGCAATAGCTCGTTCACACGTATCAAGTTCATAAAATAAAATAAAGTATTTTTTAAGTGCAACTTGCATAAAAAACAATGATTTACACGCAATTAGGTCACTTAAAATTTACTAACATAACACGTGTAAGCCAGCAAGTGCGAATTCACAAAAAAACCAGTCAGCAGCCCCGCCGCTCCGGCAACGCGTCACCAACAACACGCACTAGAAAAAAATATTACAAATAACATAAAGTTAACTCTTTATTGTATTCAATTCATTTTTTTATTATTATTCAACTATACTATTTACAACATTACAATATAATTGTTTACATACCAAAACTATAACCTACTCTCGTGTGGTGTGTATTTATTACCCTATCACTATATTTATAAGTGTAATTATTTATAAACCATTTGTATTCTCATCATTTATTTTTTTCATACAATAAACGTAGATATATTTCATCGGGCATAAATTACTATCAATTAGTCGATAATAAAAACAAAACAACATAACCTAGGAAAAAAAAGGATTAACTATACACCAAATATACACAGCTATTTGTTTTGAGAAATTTCCTTTCACTATAATTATATGGTACAAGCTTGCAAGTCATTTACTTTTTATATTACAAATATTATATATAAGGCTTCTTTTGCATTACTACAGGTGTCCGCGCATGGACCTCTCGCCACCGTCCTATGTACAAAACGCACCCCGTTGAAGAAAAAAAAACGATTTTTAATTTAAAAAAAAAACACATTTATATAACATATATTAATATCCCCATCTATACATAAAAATTTACAAGAGATTTTACGCCGGCCGATAACCGACTTAGTATACATATATATATATAGTGAATAATTTAAAAAATAATAGAACGATAAAACTTTTCTAGTTTACGCACCGTGTGAATGTAGCAGCAAGTGATTTACACTTATCATGAAAATGTCACAATGTATAAAAAATAATGTCTTTTATATGTATAAAATTTAATCATCAATCCATTTTAAAATAAAATAACAAAAGTTGTATAAAAAGTTTTGTTATGATACGATATTCTTTATAAAACGTCATATAAAATATAATACAATAAATTATTAACAAAAAAAATACAAATAAAAAGAGTTAAATTAGTTAAATTATCCCAAGGATCTCGCTATTTCACACGGTTCGCACTCTATATACTGCGGCAAAAAGCGTGTATCAAAATGGCATTTGCTGACATGCTAACTCACTTCTACAAATTAAGAATTAGACAAAAATAAAACATCTGAAACGAACATGTCTCTGGTAGAAAAGGAAATTTTATGCAAATTTATTTATTTCGACGGCAAGTTTGTTTTTTGCCCCGTAGGTACCCTACCCTCTGTCAATAAGTTTACCAGTAATATTTTAAGAGGGTAGTCTGGTTTATAAGCCCAAATTTGAAGTGTTTATTCGGGTGCGATAAAAATAAAAAACAATTTTTGAAAATGACACACCAGGACGTGCTATTTTTTCATCAGTCCCCCACTTTGCTGGTCTGCAGTTTTTTTCCCTTTTTTATTTTATTAATGTTTTGTACTATTTAAATATCAATAAAAAAATGGATGGTAAAAATGTTTGTTTTTTTTATCGCAACCGAAAAAACACCTAAAATTCGGAAACCAGAATAATCCCCCCCCCCCCCCCTTAAATATTTAGAATCTCAGAAACGGAATGTAAACTTTAAAGTTTCACCCATTGATTTTGTACAACATAATAAAGAAATACGCGAGTGAGACAGCATGTACGTAAACGTCACATGTCAACTATGCTTTATCGATGTTCATTTTCCGAATTATTTGTACATGGAACACGGACGTTTGGCCAACCCTTCACACATGCACCAATGTGGTGGAAACATATTTGATAATTTGAAATGGCCAAACATCGATAGATACATAGTGGACCCAATGCATACTTGATAAACGCAGTTTGCTGCAAACATGATTTACGAAACTAATAAAGAAAACCCCCAAAGTACACCGCTCGCGCTCAGACTAGCCGCAGCCCCCTAACGCTAAGCAAAACTCACCACGGCACTAGTTATATAGGGCACAGTTTATCAGGCAACGTATTTTAGAGTTTGAATGTACACGACACTTTTACAAAGGTTCTGTGGCTTTGTATATGTGAATTAAATACATGGGAAAACATAAAAACATGAGGCGTTTTGATCGTAAAATTCAATTCATAACCACATTCAAAAATTGTTTGGCAGTATATAAATTGGTGTGTTCTTTTCATTTAATTATCAGTTTAAAAATTTCATGTTATAAATAATAGAAATTAATGGTCTCTTCATATTGAGTTATGAGTAAATTTGTAGGCTTCTTTGAGGTTCTTGAAGCAGCCTAACTTACTCTAACTCGATATGAATAAGACCGTATGTCAATAAGCCAGAACCATAGATACCCATAGGTATTTGGATGATACATATAACTTTGAGAACCCAAAAATAGTTTACAGGTTACACAAATGCACAAGTATATCAATAAAATATATTTCAACACCTAAAATTAATGGTCATTTTAATTATCCCATTACTGTCACTGCCATCAAACCATTTAGTGTCGTATACACTTAAACGCTGTTACTAATTATTAATATAGTCTCATATTTTATTCCTATACACACTACAATCATACTAAAAAACACCATCATTATTACACTCTAAAGCGCTATCACTGATCCAATTGAATATAATGAACATTAAACGTGAAGAAAGGGTTAGGAAAGACTACATGAAAATACAATAAAAGTAATAGAGTATGGGAAATATAAATGATAGATATATTTCGTAACTAATTCATGACCAATCTTGTTTAGTATGAGACAGCTGCGCGATTAATGGGCTTTGTTAAAAGATCAGCCACTGTGCCATTTGCTGCTAATAAAGATCAATCATTACGGGCCTTACTTATAATAATCTCGTTAAGAAATGATTAGCCATCTCTTAAATAAGAGACTCTTAAGCCCCTAATCAATGCGGTTTCAAATAAAACTTGCCTTCTTGCCTTTTAGCAGTCACTTAAACTGCCTTCGATATTGGTTATTTTTGACAGTTAGTTATGAGTTACTTTACCACCACCTCTTATCTTAAGAGGGTTTATGTATGTATATTTTCGTTAATCAGTTGCTGAGCAATTTCTTAAAATTTAACAAACGATTATAAGTAAGGCCGTACTTGTTTAAATAACAACAATCAAGCGCAAATCGACGCCGGAGATGTATGATCCGTTTAATTCAAAAAGCAGTTTTGATTGAACGAAGCGTTCCAGGATCGAAATCTTTTTTTGTACCCACCATCTCTAGCATCACATAACGCGTAAATATTGTTTTACAACATGCCTGAACTAATGTTATGATTAGATTGCTACTAGAATTTGGTTATATCGCGACGTAATGCCATGTCTGTTCATAGCTTCATTATTTAAAATGCTTGCATTATAAGCGGTCATGACGTCCATCAATGATTATGTGTAAAAATGATATTAGAAATAGGATATGCGGCTTAACGCCACCTCATGCGCAGTATAAGTTTATTTAGATTGGTTTCTTATAACATATTCAAAAGAAGATTGAAAATACTATTCTGCGTGAAGAAAAAAACCAAATCTCGTGTAGCTAAATAGTGCATGGACAATGTAAGAAGTCGCTTCGGTGTCGCCGCCGCCATGTTTAAATAGTCGCCATTTCTAGTAGCAACTGAGATCTCATATCTACTTTTCCCAAACTATATATATTTCCAAGAATAGAAGTGACAGCGGAAATTTAATACACATTAAAATAGAGAATTGTCACATCCATTCATTATTGCTTTCGACTATATAGTCCATCGTTAGGAACTGCAAATGAAATTATCATCATGCCATCATTATATGCTAACCAGGCGTATATATATGCCCACGAAGTATTATTTAGTAATTTTGTTCCGATTATTAGATATTCATTAAAAGTCAGATTATTTTAAGTCATTTTAACTTAAATTAATATCCAAAATCAAAACCTTTTAGTGTATAGTAAGTACCGGCAAAACTAAAATGCGTTCTTGAAGTTCCTACGCGTCATTGGGCAGAACACAGTTATAAGGTTCACCGAGGGAGCGAGAGAGAAGTATTGCGCTCTTACTCGGCTGCTATCCAGACTAACGTGCCATCTCTTTCGCACAAGACACCGTAAGGTGTAATCAACGTTAACTTGACTAGACCTGCGCAGACTCAAACTTCACTCGAAATGTATTTTGTTTTGCGCGTATTGTAAATATTACTTTAAGCATTCGGACAACTTTTAAAATTTTAAAAATATTTAAACTGTCATTAATTCAGATAATTTGATTATTTTTGAGTAAATAAGTAATTTGATTGAAAAAACTAGGAAGCGTTAAAATAGCAATCTTCATTAAAACTGGCATTTATTTTGAAATAACAGATAACGATTCAATTTTATTTGTTTACATATATGCTTAAAACACACATGTAGTCCGAAGCAAAAAAGCGATTCAATTTCTTGATTTTCAACAAAAAAAGACTTAACTCTGTGTTATAATTTTTTTGTATAGATACTCTTGGTTTTTTACAACCAATATAAATGTGAATTCGTTTATATTCACTGTAGCCATTGAAGCCAAAGGTCTAACTAATTTTTTTCTAATATATACCAAATACAAAGTGCGAAACTACCTAAAATATGTCACTTCTATAAACGAATTTAAAAAGTTTAAATTTAGAAAAACCAAATCAATGTTATAAAAAAAAGTTAGACAAAAAAATGATGAACATGATACAATATGTAGTTTGTGATAAAATCAGGGGAATTCCCTGTAATAATATTTAATGAATAAAAAATCATTTGAATGTGTATATATGTAAACAGACAATCAATGTGCAGTGTAAAAATAATATTGAGACGAGTAATTCGTCCACTCGGTCTCCAGATCTTCTCCATATATTTTTTTTGTGGCAAAAAGATCGGGGGTTTTTATAAAATGTTGTCTCTGGGATATAAAGAACCGAGCTAAATACTAAAATATGTATTATAATGACGCCGGTCTGGATGTCGTGTCTTCTGACATAATTAAATCATCAAGTTGGGGAAATTTCCAAAACTTCATCTGGACTGTTTATCAATATCAATTAAATATATGTACTTTTCCCGATTATTTATAAAATATTTAATATATGATTATTACCATTTATTTTTAAGTTTTTGTACTAACGATCCGTTAGTGATGTTAATGAGTAAGTATATAGTAGTGTCACAAGAAAATTTAGTATTGAAGAGACCTGCCATTGATTGTCTTAAAATAAAACAACTGAGACACGAGACAGAAGACCGCGACACGCGACATATCCACTTTGTATGAAGAGCTGTCGCCAGTTACAATCACTTGTCCCTGTCTCGCGTTCCAAATTTTCTTCATACAAAGTGTTAATAGTCGAGTGTCGCACTCGTGTCTCAGTTGCGTAAAAAGTATACGTTTACAATATACTAAAAAAAAGATCATAATAATATTTAAAAAAACTTAAATGAAAAATAAATACTAGTATCTAAATAGGAAACCTAAATTGTGTAAAAAGTATGATTTTTATTTACAGTGCAAAAGTATAGGGCTAGCTTAAATATGATAAATTTGTATAAATAAAATATTCACTGGACTTGTTTTAATTCATGATTAAAAGAGTGGATATTGAGACAGAAATGCAAATTTCTTGAAGATCTTCACTGCAGTAGCCAATAGCCATATGGATATTTATATGATAAAATCGTAAGCAATATATATTTTTTAATTCTGCTAATAGGTAAAAATACAAAACGATCTTAAATTTTCTTATTGCGATAGAAAGCTAACGTTTTAGATTAAACCCACACAAATTGCTACTACTTGTCAATAATAATAAAAAATATAAAGGAAATACAATTAAATGTTTAACGGTTCATACTTTGTTTCATCTCTAATAACCGTTAACGATCCAAACAAATAAAACGATGTTTATTTATGTTTGTTAGTTGCGAAAACCTAAGAAAGTATCGAGTAAACGAAAAGGATTAAAAAAAATAGTATATTAATAAATTTAACAATGGTCCAAATACATTCCAATATTGCATCGATTCGAGGTCTAGATATTTGAGAGCGAGACAGCAATAGATTTATACGCGTCCGACAGAGACAGTATAGAATTCGACTTGCAGACACTTAATTTATTCAAATACAAGCAGTAAAAATCAATAAAATATGCACGCTGGAAGAGAAACAAAGGTGGAGAACTGGGGGGAAAAGGGTGGTGTCAAAATAAACTCTTTAGTATATTGGAAGCCCAAACAGACGAAACTGCTGAAAACGCTCAGTCACAATTATTATCATCATCACTAAGAAATAATAAAGTTCAAAAATTACATTTATTGGTCGTGAATTTTATTTTCTCTTAATTATTATAGAAAATCACTAAAATTTATATTATTATAGCGACTTCAGTTTTGCGCGGGAGAACGCCATATTGGTTTCACTGAATTTGAAAAACAAACACCTATATAACGTGATGATATTCTTTTAAGTTCACTGATGCACGTTATAACACTCATTATCGATGAGGTTTTTTTTTTCAAATAGACTTTTTTTAAACTTAACTATATTGTAGTAGAATTCGGAAAGAACATAGTAATATTATTTTTTTGGACAAATGGCAAATATACAGAAGTATACAATAATCACTAATTTTATTTCAACCCATTATGTCTCACTATGAGAGGGATTTCTTTCATTACTGTATGGACATTGAAATTCTTTAGAGAATAGGGTCTGAGATCCGCACGAAATTACAAATACGCTGATTCTATATTGGAGTGTTTAATTATGCTTAAGTCACAACGACGGTGGATTGTTACTTTGGACATGTACATCAAAAATGTACATCATTTATCACGGTTTCTATGTGTATACCATTTTATTAAGTTGTGCTATTTAAGTTTATGTATTAGCAGGCAAACATAAACATTGTAATTTCGAAGTTTTTTAAAAATTAAATTTCACACACTGCAATTGTATACCGTTAGGCATTACTTCACTGCTGCAAGGCACAGAGTGATTCTGTCTTTCTGTTTCGTCACGAGCCTTTTTAGACATAATTTCTGACATCATGCTGTTGGCAAATTCTCAATTTTATTATTTAGCATTATATCCAACATTGTAGTTGCCGTTATGTTGGTACCTAAATAATATTTCCAAGTTAAGTTACGCTTCTGTTTATGGTTAGCACATAAACAATGCTGAGGCCTATCCTAATGACACGTAAATCAGAGAGAAATACTTATAATATTTTTTTTACGAAACGAAAACTTGAGAACTCAGTATTCTAAAGGACTGGGTGCAAAGCCATAAAGTACATCACAATTAAAATTATTAATTTCACCCTTAGTATGATGTCACTAATAGCGTGGTCCCGGCAAAACTTTTATTATAATCTATGCTGCATTTCACGTAACGATCTCACGTGCAAAAACGTATGAAAATATTTATTTTTATTTTAAAACTTTATGCATTTCACTATTTTGTTTAATTCAATTTATATCTCTCGTTTTATTTATATTGTAACAATGTGCCTACATATTGAGTGTTTTTGTACAATTTATACAACTAGTCACTAATACACTAAGGCTCCATACGCGACGCGCTTACCTTACGCGAACGCGCGGCTGTTTAAACGACGCTAGGTTAAACTTATATTTAAATTCAAGTGCTTCAATAGTGATTGGTAACATTGATTTGTTCACTAAATAAAAAAATATTATAAAAACAAATGATTGCTTTACATAGTTTGAATGTCCTTTTATCGATAACTTAGTATCGAAATTTAACTAAAAACGACTATCAGTTTATATCGATTTTTTTACAGAAATACATTTACCGATTTACATTGCTCTAGTTCAAATAAATAAATTAATGGTAATTTTGATTATATCGCAAAGAGATTCTCAGAAATAATTAAATATTATGTAAATGTAATCATTTCACTTCAATAATGTAATGAACATTGATGCTTAAAACTAAACAGCTGTATTAACTTAAAGGCTTTATATATCCCATGATTTATGGATTGTCAAAAAAAAACAAGTCATCTATGGAGTTTACATCTACGTCAAATATAGCCGACTTTTAGTTTAGTATATCTAGATGTAAACAAAATAACCTGGTTTTAAATATGACGAATTACAAAATTATTATATTAACTTTCTGTATTGTTAATTCATGGCTCATATCATACCTTTCTGGATTAGCTACATATGAGTAGCTGCACAATATTAAGTTTATTGCAAAGCTATCAATATGGTGAGGGTTATTGAATTTATAACTAAATACGACGTGGTTTACAAAGAGTATAAACTTTTAACTTAGACTTTCAAAAGATGTTCTTCAGCAGAACTCGGAATAAACACATTTCAATTTGAATATAAAATGATATAAACTGTCAGTCATTTTAATAAAAAATTATGTTACCTAATTATTCCGCGTGCGACACTGTCCGCTACAGCGGCAGAGACATGTCACTATGCACTATAAAGTCAGCGACAGTCCACTATAGCTCGGCGACACTTCGCCCTGGCGTTCCGATGACTGTGGTAAGGAGTTCCTCGATATGCCCAAGTCAGTCTTGGGGGCACACGAGAGGCACGAGGCACTATAAAGTCAGCGACAGTCCGCCACGGCGCGGCGACACGTCGCTATGGCGTCCCGACGAGTGTCGCGAGGAGTTCCTCGATACGCCGAGGTCAGTCTAGGGGGCACATGAGGGGCACGAGACGGTGGTGGGGGGGCGACGGGGGCGTCGGGGGCGAGGGGGCGTGCGGGGCGGGGGGCCGCTCCGCGTGCGCCCGCCGTCACTTGCCCTCCCGCGAGGCCCGCCGCCTACGCGCCCCGCCGCTGACCGACGTGCCGTCACCGACTGTAACCGTCAACAGTCTCGATTATACAAATGACCAGAGATTTTGACAGTAACTCAGACAGTAATTCAGTTTTCATTTTCAAAAATTTGTATGGATCTTGAGCCGTCAGTGGGATTTTCTACTTTCTACCACTTTCTACATTAAGCATAGTCATTTGTTGCGATTTATTGACATATTGATTATATTGTTTTGTCCCTTTACCCAAAAGGGACAACACCACTCTCATAATTCAAAAAGAACTGAAATTTCACTATACATAGGGCAAGAATCCTAGAGAGAAGAGACTATAATAATAAAAAGTTAAAGTTAAAAATGTGAGAAGTGGTAGTTGGAAATTGATTGCTTACAATACAAAACAAATACAATATTAAGTAAGATAAACTCGCATGCAGAAATGGTAAGCTGCATTCTTTAGAAACTATACTCACTTCAGTACTTAACAAGAAAGAATTATACATTTTGCGAGTTACCACAAGAACTTCTATTTTTCACAGGTAAGTACAACTGTAGTGACAATTACGATATATAGGGCTAAGTTACTGGGCCAAAAGAATCAAAAATATATTTTTTATTGGACCTAAGAGCTCCAGAAATTTTTGTTAAAATATCTAATAATTAATCCATATCTAGTTTAAGAATTAATTAATTTAAAAAAATGTCCATATATACTTACCAGCACTCCTCGTTTTCCTCCTAACGGGGGCACTGTTGGGGGGCGCCGGCGTGGGCGCTGGGCCGCGGGGGCGGGCGGGGTGGGCGCCGGGGGCGCTGGGGCCGCCTGGTGTGGAAGGCCATGCCGCACGGAGCGGCGCGTGCCAACGCCCTCGGCGCTCTTCACGCCCGGCCTCGGCGCACCCCGTCCGCCTTTCACAGTTTTCCCCCGCACCTTGCAGATGAGGGGCTCGTCGCTGTCGCTGTCGGAATCCTTTTTCCCCTTCGCTTGGCCCCCTCCAGCCCCATTGCCCCCACTTGCGTTCGCGACGGCCCCGCCTGCCGTCGTCGATTGCTTGGCCTCCGTCCGCCTCGGTTTCTTTTTACTCCTGGCCGCAAGTGAGGGCCCTTCCTCGCAGCTTATGGTCGAGGCTCCGGAACTTTCCGACTCCCGCCTTTTCCGCTTGGCACCCGGTTGGGGCTTCACGGCGTTCGCGGCTGCCGTCCTCGGGCTCGTCTTGTCGACGGAGCCTCCACGCAGGCAGTTTCTGTGCGTCGCTGGAGAATCAGCCCGCTCAGCCTGCTTTGGCAGCCCAGGACTTAACTTGGGCGTTTTCGGTCCATCGGCAGGGCTGTTCATTTTGCTGCTCGATCGCGTCCGCACGCTGCTTCTCGCCACCCGTTCGATCGCAGACGGAGACGGTGACTCCGGTCGCTTGCCGCCGTAGTCGGGGGTCGGAATCTCGATGAGCAACTGCTCCAACAAACTTTTGTCAGGGAAATCTGCTTTCAAGGGCAGCCGTTCCAATTTCGATTCAATCTTTTCGTCAGGACATTCGGTCTTCGCATCGCCGTTCTCCGCGATAACCTTCTCGTCTTTAACTTCCGCGTCTGCGGCGCTAATCTTCTCCTGATTCGAGTATGTATATAAGGGGGGCGATTTTCGGCTCGGCAGAGGGTCAAAGTCATCCTTTTCCTTTTTTGGCGAGATGACACCACCCGCAACTAGGTTTGCTTCTGCGAGTTTCGACTGGGCCGTCCTGTCCGTTTGACTTCCGCCTAGCCTATTCAATTCCGGCATGGTTTTGTCGCCTTCTCTGAGTATGGGTGTGGGGTCTCTCTCTCTGTCCCTGTCGACCTGTTGGTCGGGTGGCGGCCTCCTGGGCGCGTCGTCCCCGTTCAGGTGGCGGTGGTGGTCGTGGTCGGCGTGCATCTTGGCGAGCTCGGCCTCGATGTCGCCGAGGTCGATGTCGGGGGGCGCGTGGTCGTAGAGGCGGGACGGCGCCGCCAGCGAGAGCCGCTCGAGCAACTCGTCGGAAGGTGGCGCCGGTTCTATGACGCCGATGATGCGCTGCACCGATGTGGGACTGGTGGAACGCGGCATGTCGAGCCGCTCCTTGGTCCGCTGCGGCTGGGGCCCCGGTGGCGACTGACTCGCCTGGTTCGGCGACTTCTCCGACAGCGCGTCCATCGACTCTATGCCCGAGTCCTCGCCTTGCGCCTGCGAGTTCGGCGACCGATTGCTGAACTTATCGCCCTCGGGCCGCGCCGCTCTCTCGGCCATCAGCTTGCAATAGGACTTGTCCTTGGGGCGTTCTTTCCGCCGGGGAGAGGTGCCCCCTGCGCGACACCCTCCTGGGGGTGACTCCACCCGCGCCACCGAGACTATCGTGCCGACGTTCGTGGACCCAGGAGGATCTGAAACACAATAATATATTGCATTATTCTGATGAAATTTAAAGACCTTGAACATGGTATAAAATACCAGTTGTAAAATATAATATTTCCATGGATGTTCCAGGTTTTGTACGCTATAGCGATTGCATAAATTCGCGATTAATTAATTAAAAAATTATAGGATACAGAAAACACTAACTATAAATTCAAGGAACCACACATTAGTCCAACAGAAAATTCTTAATTTTATACAAATGTTATTAAATTGATATTTTGGAATGGAATATCTACAGAGATATAACAAATTAAATTTGAATGTGTCGACTAACCTGGACAGGAACTGTTACTAGTCTTCCTCTTCTTCTCCGAGGTTAAAAGTCCATTGGGCGAGGTAATTGCACTTTCGGCAAGCGTCCGTTTCAGTTTATTGTCTGCGTCACTGTGACACTTTAACAGTCTTGTGTCCACATCACTAGCACCTTTGCATTCACTATTTTCCATGTCCGATTGCACTGTTTTCCCATCACTGGACTTATCACATTTTGCACTGCACTCTTTGCCACTAGGTAACTTCTTTTTCAAATCATGATTGTTTAGTGTCTCTCTGTAACCTTCATTTTGCGCGTACTTGCCCTCCTTGTCTAACATGTCGTTCCTCCATTCTTTATCTCGCTCTTTCTCAGCCTTCCCACTCTCACTGAGTATTTTAAACTTTTTCTTGATCTTCAAGTCGAGACTCTGGAGTTTATTATTTAGTTTGTAGTCATGTGATTTGGTGACTATGTGAGCATTCTTTGATATTGTCTTCATTCTGTATACAACATTATTATCGCCTGCGATTTCTGTCTTATTTGCTTCACTGTCATAATGGTTGTTCATTTTGATAGACTTTACATTTAAATACTCATCAGTCTCTATTTCAGTAGTATCGCCTGACTTCGAGGCAACCGAGTCTTCGGAATCTCTCCTTTGTGGCTTTTCATCATCGAGAGCTTTCCTAATCTTGATTTTCTTAGTATGCAAGTCACCAGGGGCAAACTTTTTCTTCTCTTTCTTTGAGTTTTTGATGACAGCAGAATTCCGGCCTCGTAAACTGATGTGAAGAGGAGGTACCCTGAGCTCACTGTCTGCTGGCTTCTCGCCTTTGGGTTGGTTGAAACTGACATCAGCTTTGTAAACAGGTGATACCACTGGCTCATGCTTATCTAACTTTAACCGCAACTTGATGGATTCTTTTTCACCTGGAGGGGATTTGGAGCTTCACTGACTAAGCTCCCCACTCCGGCTCCACTTCCCGAAATCGTTCTCGCTGCAGCTGCTTTAACTCCCTTTCCATCACGCACAATTTTCTCTTTTAATATAGCAGGCTTCTCTTTTGCACCCCCACCAGTCCTTGGCTTTCCGCCTTTTTGAGCTAATTTGTCATCCTTTTCCTTCTTCACAGCCTTCTTTCTCGCCTCCTCTTCTCTTTTAATATCGTCATCTGGAGTTGGTATGGACTTTGCTATACCAAATATTTCAGGAGCGACTTCAGTGGAGCTTTCTTTGACCTTGCACTGAGCTACAGTAACTTCCTCAACTTTCTTTTCCTGTTCTTTAGGTGGTGGAATATCATCGTCCCTCATAAGTGTCTTGATGAGATACTGCTTGCTTTGCTCTTCGATTTCTTGTGCTGTCGCTTGGGATCCGACAGTTGCAGTAGATACTGAAGTGGTCGCTCTGACTGGTAGTCTCATAGGAGGTGGCATAGACGTTGACTGTGTCCCTAGACTCGTCTGGGCAGCCGCCATCCGCTCAGAATTGTGTACATTGGGAGACATTGAGTACTGATGGGAAGGAGGTGACTTGAAGGGCGGATGTTGCGAACCCATTAAATGGTTTGGTGAACTGTTTGTGTAAGGCGACGTTCTCGCATTGGACTGTTGCGGAACTGGCGGGGGTGGCATGAAATTCTCACCGGAGGGTGTTTCAAATGTCTCCGGCTTCGAAGGCACTTCGTTGGTAGAATGGGAGGTGGAGGTGGTTTCAGGATAAGGTCCATTCAAACTGGAACCTACAAATTGGCCGCCAGTTATTTCGTGGAGTAACGAGTCGGGAGTCGGGTTTGACTCGCCTCCACTCGACATGGACTCCTGCTGCGAGTCATACAATAGATCCAACTTATTGCTGGCATCCAAGTCTGATATCGCCGATAATACTCGCTCCGACTCATCTAAATTCAAGTCAGCACCGAGTGTTGGTAATAGCTGATCCAAGTCACAGGTATCGGGTAAGTCAGGCAGGGTTAACCCTGATAACGAGTCCCGGTAAGGTTCGTTCCAGTCCGCCTGTGGTGCAGTTCGAGATGCAGCGCGTTGCAACGCGTTGTATTGCTGTTGATACCTTTGGAACTCCTGAAATGCAGATAAAATAGTTTGTAACTTTTTTAAGTAATAGAAATTAGTTTTAAACCAATGCTTGAGATAATAATAAAAGAATAATTGCGGCCATTATCCAGCCTTCAAATTTTAATCTAATCTATCTAATAGACAATAAATTAATTATAAGATTTTATTTTTAGCCATTTGGCAAAGAAATCAAAATACAATAAACGATTAAACCAGACTAGTGTCTTATTGCGAAGCTGGCAAGCAGGCAGATGGCCCAGCTAATGGAAAGTGGTTACTGTCGCCTTCAGACATTTGCAACATTAGACGCGAAGACAGTGCATTTTCAGCATACCGGATAGTGATCAGACAGGAGGAATGTGATTGGATAGGGGGAACTCTCACTCGTCATACGAAATTCTGTGAGAGTAGCATCACACCGATCAAGTCCAACCTGAGAGTTGTAATCAAGATATTGATTCTAGAATAACTCGTATCTTAAAAATTATCAAAACCAGGGACCTAAGCAAGTTTTAGTTGTTGGGTATAAAATTCCTAAAACGCCAACTATAGTAGAATTATTTTGTCCGTGCAGTTTGGGTCATAAATCATGGCTCGGTGTCAGCCCGGCTAAGACGGTGAACACGTTGCGCGGGCGCAACGCCATTATCGATAAAAACTCATTCTTATCAAAGAAAGATTATCATTCTTATAAAAATAATTATTATCTTTTTTGGTGTTAATTTTAAACTTAGATATAAGTATTTATATTTATTTTTAATATAACTTGTTACATTCTAAACTTTCGTACTTATAGTTTTTTAATACATAGATACCTAATTAATCATTTATTTTTAATAATTATTATTCTTATTTTAATAAATATGTTGTTTTATCTATTATTTTCTTTAATTTCTATCACTAATCCACAAAAAGACAAAACTAAATAAGGCCCGTGAGTGGAAGAGAGAGCGAAATATTCGCTTCACCGCTCCGATTATTTTATGAACCAAACTGCACGGACAAAATAATTCTACTATAGCCTCAAGACAGTAGGTACATTATGAATACACTCACCTGAAAACTAGACTGCGTTTTCTGATCCATAGACGCCGTAGTCGGCGGCAGGAGCGCTTGCAAATCTTCCGCCGTCACCCTGGACTGGGGGGGTGGCTGCCTCAGCACCGGCCTGGCGGGCGCCGCCCGCACCCCGTAGGGCGGGGGCGCGGGGAAGGCGTCCTGGGCATACGTGCCGGTCGGGAACCGCGGCCGGCCGACGACGGTCGCGTTGGGGGCGACTACGCGACTCGCGTTGGGCGTGCGGTACGCCGCCGGGGGGGGAGGGGGCGGCGGCCGCGCCGCGGGGTACGGGCGACGCACGTACGACGGCCGCGCCATGGGCCGCGGGGAGGGCGACGGCGACGGAGGGGGAGGGGCGGGCGAGGGGGGCGCCGGCGTCGGCGACTGCGCCATTCGCACCGTGCACACCGGCGCCGGCGCACGCGGCGCTCGGTACTCGAACGGCGCCCGACCGACTGCTAACTCCACCTGTGGAGGATGTACACGCCAGATGAAAACTATCGCCTACATAATGAAATTCATTACTGATTAATGATATTATGAGTCGTATAATTCCAATATCAGCTAACTCCACACGCAACCTATTTTCAGTAAAAGCAAAAAAGTGTTCTAATATCTCTGATTTTGGAACAAATACGAAAGTTTGATGTCAAATTATTTGGAAGTTGGCGGTTTTAGGTATAAAATGAACAAAATGACATACGAGAAATTTCGTAGGGTATCCAGAAGCATACATAACTTAATTTTGTTTTGTAAGGGAGTTGGCGGGTATTGGAATTACATGACTCATAAATGGCTAGCCTAAATGGCGCTCTGTTGTTCGTGCCTACCCCGCAAGGGACCTGGCGTGAAGTTATGTATGTATGTATTAATGATATAGTCCCGATAGTGATCGCGCTATTACTACCTGCATCAGTGGTTCCCAAACTTATTTTTTATACTGCCCACTTTGAGAATTATTTTTTTGCGCCCCCATTTTTTACCTACTTATAAACCACTATAACGTCAAAATAAATAAATTGATTATTGTGAGCTATATTAGCGGAGATTAAACATTCATTTCAAACGAGACTTTTACTATAGCCCCCAAGAGTTAACTTGAGATCTAAGTGCTGTAGGTAGTACACAATGTCGCTGAGGTCTCAAGTTAACTCTTACAGGCTACACCTGCAAGCGATCGATTCTTATATAAAAACTAACGAGAAGGATAAATCTGATGCTGTTTAATAATTTTGTTGATATCCCCCTTTAGGTCTGCAGCGCCCACAAGGGGGCTTTATAGCCCACTTTGGGAAAGAATAACCTACCATAAATCATTTTAATTGAGGGTTATAATTTTGGTGATTGTAATTGTTATAACGTTCAATGGTGCAAAAGCGAAAATTAAACAATGTTTTAAGGGTTTGAAAAGTTAGCCGTTGAGAAAGTCGAATGCAGGGCGTGTATATTGCCGTTGGTGGTCGCGTGCAACTGACTCAGATCTATCCCAAGTGAAGTATGTGCAATCGATTACTCTGTATGCATTCAATATATGCTATTATTTATTAAAAAAGCACACAGGTAAATAATGAAATATTTACAGTTTATATATATGTATTTAAATTATATATTTAAATTATTTACTATTTGTATTTAATTTCACAGGCAACACCGAGTGGGCCATTCATCCAACGGATTCTATCGTCAACAGTGATCATTTAGTATTGTTAACAGTATAAAGTATTTTTGATGCTATATAACTATTTTATCCCAATGGCATATTTTAAATCAATCACATATATAAAATAATAATAACAACAGCCCATAACATGCCACTGTTTGGTTTCCAGCCTCTCCATTTCAGGAGCACGGATAGTATACCCACCATGCGCGCCCAAGGCGAGTTGCAATGCGACCATATATAATTATGGTGATAGGCCTGGAATACACATGCTACTAGAAAAGCATGCTTGTTTGCTACTAGGTAGTATGCTCATTTATAGGGTAGGGTAGCATGCTCTCCAAATGTGTACATATGCTCATGAGAGCACTAAAGGTACAGTTACACATGCTCATTCCAAGCATGAAAGCATGCTTCTATTGAGCAGTTGCTACTTAGTAGCATGTTGTCGGAATGTTGCTCAAAATTAGCATGCTCATTAGGGTGGTCGTTAAAAATTAAATTTCTTGCGACGCCCCCTAAAAAACTTCCTTTTAATGAAAAAACACTGGGATTTTTTTATAAGTTTTTCAAGTCAAGACAACACGTGCCTCAAGACGATTCAAGCTTTAAGGTACTGCTACACATGCTCTAAAATAGCATGCTAAAAAGCGTGTTATTGAGTATGCTCAATTCGAGCATGCTTATGAACAGTTTACATTTGCTAGCAATAGGCATGCTAGTTTTAAGTATGCTCCTGAATAAGCATGCTCAAAGCAAACATTCCAAATACATATTGTATGCCTTTTAAAGCGTGCTTTCTCGCTTTCTGTCAGTTCGAACAATGTCGTCCGTGACAAGTAACAAAACGCAAAATATAAAAGAAACAGAAAGATTTGGGTCGTGATTGTTGAAAACGACTGATCGACTAGCATGCTCAATAAGCAAACCTGTTTAGACGCGCTTAAAGCACGCCCCTTCCACCCGCGCCGTAGGTAGCATGCTCAAAAATCGCACGCCTGTTGAATTTTAAGCAACTCGAAATGAGCATGCTAATTTTGGACAACATTCCGACACACATGCTACTAAGTAGCAACTGCTCAATAGAAGCATGCTTTCATGCTTGAAATGAGCATGTGTAACTGTACCTTTAGTCTAAATACTGTAATTAATTACCCACTAGAAAAGGTGAGTAGCATGTCTGTTTTTTGCCCATATATCTTATATGAAAAGTTTACACTAGTGAAGTAATAACTTCGGAAAGAAATTTAGCAAAAACAATCAATATATCACCTGTCCATCTTCCAGTCGATCCAGCTTCGCAGGATGCGGCGGTGGTTTGCCCTAGGTTGCGGTGTTGCCGCGTCGTTTTGCAGCAGATTGACGAGCAACGGCGAAGACATGGCCACCGTCGGGGGCGCGGACTGCTGCTGCGCTTGCAGCTGCTGCTGGGTCTGCAGTTGCTGCTGGGGCTGGGGTTGCAGCTGCTGCTGCTGCTGGTGTTGCTGCTGGGGTTGAGGTTGCGACTGCGGCTGCAGCAGCGGTGGCTGCGCGGGGTAAGGGGGAGGGGGACCCGCGAAGGTCGACGTCGAAGGGCGCGCGAACAAACCGTCCGATGACGGCCTTATCCCCGCTGAGGGTCCACTTAAACCTGTAATTAAAGAAACCAATTTGGTAAGAAAACATTACATATTTCATTAAGAAATAAAGTAATACATGAAACATGTTAGGGGGAAGGGCATTTGCCTGACTGGAGGCTACCACCCCTGGTCTAGAGTATGCCACCATATCAGCCTCATGTTGTGTTTCGGCATTAGTGATCAGGTTCCAGTCTCCCTTAAGAGAGCAGCAGCGCATTTGTAGCACCTTTGGTGTTGCAAATGTCCATAGGCGATGGTAACGATTTTCCATTAAGTAGACCGTCTGCCTATATGCTGAACTGAACTGCTGCACTGAAAAAAAACCGACAGACAGTGAGTTATATCTATAAAGGCCCAGCAAGCCATAATCAAGATAATAATTCTAGCTTAGGTCTGTGTCTAGTGGTTGTCGTGATGTCGCGATTATAATTATAATAAATATCGGCAGACAAACACACATATCGTATATCCCCGAAATAAGCAAGTTATGGGTAACCATAGTAAATAACGGAAAAAAGACGTTTCCGAAATTTACTATACCAGGCATCGAACCCGGAGCCTCTGCGTTGCAGTGAGGTAGGCCGGCAAATGCTTAGCCCGCTCAACCACAGAGGCCGTTAAAATGATTATATAAATTATCTGGAGTGCCTATGCAAAAACAACAAAACGACTCGCTCACCAAGTGTATTCTCCTTCCGGTGTATGACCCTCGCCTGGGTCATGCTGCCAAAGGGGAACTCGCATCTGTCCGTGGTGGGCGTGGGAATGTTCTGCGGGATCTTCCCGTCCATGGGGCACACGGTGTTGGGGGACTTGAAGTTGTCCCGGGGCGGCGGGGGCCGGCCGGCGGGGCGGACGCGGCCGCGCCCTCCGCCTCGCCGAGCAGCCGCCCGATGCCGCCCAGGCCCGCCAGCAACTCCGACGACGGCTGTGATCGCGACGTGCTCGCGTCTATTCATAAATAACAATAATAATTATTATTATTATTGTCTACCAACCAGGGCTTGAAAACTTTATCAATTAACTTTAAAAATATAGTTAGGTATTTCTCAAACATGTTCACTTGTAAGAATTGCCAGAAAAAAACGTTATCATTCCAACATTGGAAATTTTTAAAAACCTATCTTTTATGGCAGTGTTTTTCAACGTGAGGGTCGCGACCCCCTGGGGGGTCGTGAAGCTTCCGGAGCAGAGTTGGAAAAGGTTGGGCAAGTATTTATCCGATCCCTAAGGGGGCGTCCATAAGTTACGTGAGGTGTTTTTTAAATTTTCTGAAAATTGCGTGATATTTGCCGAAACCCCCCCCCCTCTCTCCAACGTAAGATTAGATGAGATTTGACTCGACCCCCTCCCCCCCTTAAACACCTCACGTAATTTATGGACGCGCCCTAATTATGAAAATAAATAAATATGTTGGATTGAATATTTGACACAAAATAAAATACAAGAAAAAAGCAACGGGTAGGGTCGCGAAATATTTCTTCATACTAAAGGGGCCGTGTCATGAAAAAGGTTCAAAAACACTGTTGGCATGAAAATTAAATTTTCTTCACGCAGAATTATAAAAGCGAATAAAAACTCATTGCGCGTCGTGTAGAGTTAAGATATCAAGCTGCGCTTTGAGCAGGATATAATTATTATCCCAGTAGTAAATTTTGACATGATGGAACTATAAAAAAATTTTTTTGGACCACGTGTAAATTAAATTATACATAGGCAAAATAAATTTTGCACCCTAAGGATACGAATATTTGATTAACTGACACAAACTAGATCTATCATGTTTCTTGGATGTTCTGTTTTCTCCTTAAGTCATCTGCATTAGCAAGTACCGATTGTTAGAAGGTAATTAATTTTAATTGGTTATAACCGGTTTCAGTGAACTTCTTGTTCAGAGTGTAAACGAAATTATTTCATGAGAATTACTCTCTTAACATGTGTTGTGTGACTTGAGTGCAACTGAAAAGTTGCTACACACCACATGGGCTGCTCTTCGAAGGTGCGCGGAGAAAACCGTTCGTAACCAGTTTATTCAACAAAACCTATTTATCAAACTTTTGTTAACAAAGATAGTTTTCGGTAACAACAACATTGGCTAGGGTTAAAAACATGACATTAGTGGCCTTACTTATAATAATCTTGTTAAGAAACAATTAGGCATCTCTTAAGTTAGAGAATCAGAATCAGACCCTAATCAATGAATAATTACCTCTTGTTTACCTAAGAGGAGCACATATAGAATACATAGAACACATAGAAATCTTAATGTATAACACATAGGTTATACACAAAACTATTCAACTAAAGAGGAGTTTACAGGTAAGATTTTCACCAATCAGTTGCCGAGCAGTTTCTTTAAATTTAGGCAATGATTATAAGTGAGGCCCTGGAAGGTTCCCGTTGATATCCGAGTGCTCACCATCGGGCTGAGTGTTGATCCTGAGCTCGGTGCCGTGCTGCAGCCGCAGCGAGACCGCGGCGTCGCCGTCCAGCTGCACGGAGAGGATGCCGAGCGCGCGCAGCTGCGGCGCGCCCGCGGCCGCCAGCGCGCGCAGCCGGGCGGCGGCCGCGCGCGGCACCGACAGCGTCACGCGCACCGAATTCCAAGGTTCCACCTGGAACACACCACATACGCATCATGTTCACCACCCAACTACGAACCACAACAGATATATAATAAGAATACGGGAAATGACAGTTCGTCGAAGGGGAAGGCCAAAGAAATGTTGTGAAGGATGACATGCGTACCAATGGTCTCAGGGAAAGCGGACCTTGGGCGTCGGAGTGAACGCTCCGAACACAACCGCGATTTAACGCTTGGATGATGATAATGACTAGAAATGACAAAATACTTTAATGCAGGGGGTTTGCGAAATATAGTCCGCGTGAGAACAAATCTGGACGAAAGAGGAGTTAATAAACTGGTTCAAGTGATACTTCATCCCATGGCATGTACTTGTATCAAGGTCAAGCACAATGCGTAGGTCGCATATTGAGTACTGGTCACCTATGGGCCGGGACAGCTGCTTACCAGACAGACCCCCTCGACTCGATCTCGCGTTGCGCCGTATGAATAGTCGACGCAGTTTAGAATTGGTTAGCCATCAGAGAGGTTGCAGTCTCATTTTTTATACTGAATAGGTTCGCGATTGACCGACATTGCGCCTGATGGCAGGTGGAAATGCAGTCTTAAATGGAGCACGCTTACCCAGAAAATACCTGTTCACACAAGAATTTGAAGACACCTATGTTTCAGGTAACACAGCCGGTATAAGGGTCCAATCTTCAGCTGTACATTATAATAAAAGTGGAAGTATAGCGACGTCTGCTTTATTGGTATTTACACCAAACATCGGTGAGCTCGTTTTTCTGCTTATCCGGTGGTAAAAAGGTGAGGGAGGAAGTAATTCGAACAATTAATACTCCTGCTGCTAATGAGTATTCTACGGCCTGGACAACGGCGAGTGTTCCGAGGAATTGTTTGATCTGGTGCCCACCCACCCCCCATTTCCTTGAGCTCCCACGACCAACCTACGTAACTCTTCTCTAGAACGTTTGTTCCGCGCCCGACAGTGATTTGGAGGGAAATTCCTGTCGAGATTTTTCCTCTGCACTATGACATAGTGTTCGGGTTGCTCAAAAAGGGCGACATAAAATTTCTTAGAGTCCTGCTACTCCCCTGGTGTAAGAAACGTCCATAGGCAACGGTAACTACCTTCCATCAACGAGGCCGTCTGCTTGTTTGCTGCTTCAGGTAATTAAAAAAGAAATGAATGACTTATTATTGTTGTGAAAATTGGTTAGATATTTTTATATTTAATTATTGAATAACTTGGTTTTATTTATGTACATGTTACATAAAGCTAAAGAAATTTTAACTTAGCATAACTAACAAATAATTGAAATGAACCCCACTAACATTGTAAAAAATACTAATGATATTTATGTAAAAGAATATTTTGGCCTTTGGAGCTTACTGGACTAACCAATATGGCCCTAAGGCTGAAAAGTTTGGAGACCTCTGCTTTAATGTCTTCACTAGTTAAACGAATTAAAAAATTACTTATGCCCATAAGAAATTTAAATGTGAAAAAGCCCCTAGAACACAGACATTCTCAACCTTTTTTGGATAAAGGCCCCATAAATAAATGAACTAGATAAAATGCTGCGAGCCGTAAGATTAATTTACTGTAAAGTGTTTTTTTTTTACTAGAAATGCAGAAAACAGGCTTACGGCCCGCTTTTTTTTTTATGCACGAGTTCACAGATAGGCAAACGGCCACCTGATGGAAAGCGGTTACCATCGCCAATGGCCATTTATAAAGCTAAAAGAGACTGGAACCTAGCCAGTGATGCTATAACACAAGTCGAGTTGTAGTGGCAGCACAGTGACCAGGGATGGTAGCCATCCAGATTGGAAAATACCCTACTACTTGGCTGTGGTTTGTTTTGTCGCCGTTGACGACGACAGGCTGCTTGGTCGCAGGAAGTTGCATACTTTCTCTGCTCTTGCACAGATAAAAACCTGATAAAAAGTAATAACTCTATGAACATTCATTCATTCCTAGAGGGTACTGAAAGACTCTTATATTTTCACAACACTATTGAAATATCAACCATTACATATCTTATTTACTAGTCATTGTAATATTACTAGTACCACACTACTGGTCACTGATTCCAAATTACACCTGAACTTCCGTGTCTAGAGGGAAAGGGTGGATAGTTTCGTCATTCGTTGCACATTCGGGCTATGGTCATCCATGATAACAGTGGGTAAGTCTAGATGGATAGGAATCCTCGGTCTTGTATTCGTTCAAGTACAGCCAAAACAATTCGGATACTAGTCCCGACGGTGCCGGCAATCTTGTGCGGGAAAATACCCGCGACCATACGCAAAGCATCCGAGTGCGATGTGGCAGATTTGGGCACCGGTATCGACGATTACAATTAAAAACGACTTTAATAAATTTGGTTTCAGGGATCAATATACTAAATAGTCTGCTGCATACTGTCCAGTGTTATGGACACGAAATATGAATGTGCATCTTTAGAAATGGATACATGTCGGAATTTCAGTTACAAATTGTACACAGACCTACTCGTTTCTCTCTAATTCATAATCCTCACCTTGTTAACTTTAAGCGTGTGCGGATGCGGCTCGGCGAGCAGCGTGCGCAGCTCGCGAAGCAGGCGGCGCAGGCGCGCGGGGAAGCGCGGGTCGTGTAGGTCGCCCTCGCAGGTCACCACCACGCCGCACCACCCACCGCCACCGCCGCCACCACCCTCCGCCGGGCCTGGCCCGTCGCTGTCCGCTGCCATGCTGCGCGCAACAAACATTCAACTGTTAATTTTCTAATCTACAACTGACACTGCATAATAGTAAAAACTGTTAATTTAAAATAAATCTAGATTGTAAATGAACATAACAAGAACTTGGACTCAGTGGACAAATGATTCTGGCATTAGCCAACCGCTGTAGCGGCTGTTTGGTGTAAACCAAATCTACGACGACGCGACCTCACCTCAGAACATATTCAATTTTAAGGTACAAGTTTCCTATAACATTGATGGTTAATCAATGTTATAGGAAGGTTCATGATTTTTCAGACCATAACTTATTATAATGATGACCAGCACCGTAAATTATAAACCAGTTGTATGTGTATTAAGTAGTAAAATGACTAGCATATGGCCTCTGAAAAGAATCCTCTTACTTTTGTAAGTCTAAAGAAAACTTTGTTTTCATATTTCTATATGAAAACAAAGTTTTCTTTCTTTTCTTTTAATAATTTATAATAATAGGTTCTCCTATTATTATAAATTATCATACATACACATAATCATAATTATTATATTGACAGTCTGGGTGTGAAGCTTAGTAGCTAAGGGGCGCATATATCACTCAATGGTGTGCACTCTGCCAAGTACATTGGACTACTTTAGCTGTTTTTTCTGACCTTATTGTACATTGCTGTCCTAACATTGAAATCCCCACACAGCAATGGGATGGTTGTCATCTGTCATTACTTCTACTTTAACATTGGCATATAGACACATATCAGAGTAAATAACAAAGTGCGTTTGTTAAATGTAGTTTAACATGTAGTCCAATAGTCCACTAGAACACTACAATTTATTTAATGGTTAAATTTCTTTCAAGGTTATTATTCTTTATTTTAGAACAATCAATATCTTAGACTTTGCACAATGTGCTATTTAAACATAATATTCCTTTTATTAGAATATATTGGACACCTGACCCTAATTTAAGGATATTAATAATACCAAATGTGTTCAATATCCATAGAGGAATAGTATGACATTATTGTAAAAACACCCTATATCATAGTACCATAGCTAGAAGTGTTTCAAATCACTGTGATACCACCCATGCTGCAATGCTGATGTACTCTGAGAGATGATAAGTCCCAAGTTGAAGTACCACAAACACTTATCTCTCCTCAGCAGATTCTATTTCTTAATTATTTTATAATACTCAAGCTTAACCTGCGATAATGTTATAGTCATTGACTATTGTCAAATGCGTCTTATTTATAGTGTTAAAACTAATGTTGTTAACCTAAATTAGTGTATAAACATATATTCTCTGTTGATATCTAACATCATTAACAATTAATAAAAATACTGCATAACAAATAACACATTAAACCCATAACTCACTTATCTGTGTGAAATTGTCAATAACCATAGCATAATCCCAGATAAAGCCCGCCCCCCCCACATAACCAAGACTGGTATTTTGAAGATCCGTTCATATGTTCCCTAAGTGGTACAACTGCTGCATTTTCATATTTTGATTTTAAAGCATTTGACTAGTTATACAACTTATTATTAATTTTTTCAAGAGGCACTATTTTTTTTTCAAGGGGTGCACTTGTGTTACAATTTGAGAATCTCTGAATTCGAAGACAATAATACAACATTCACAAAAAAATAAATACAAAATTTAATTATTGCCCAGAATCTCCATCATCATTTTGAGATATAATTAATGTTACATAAAACTGTTATATCATAATTGTTAACATCAATCAATTTACATCATGACTCATGATTTCCTGACCTTCAATCATCACTGATGATCTATTAGAGTAATTGGCAATGCACAATATAAATGTGAAAGTGTGAATTTGTTGTATTATTTTTGTTTATTTTTCTTCACAATTTTGGATAGACACAGAATTTGATATTAGATTTGATATAGAGAACAGAATTCCCCCAAAAGAGCAAGCACAAGAGATTACACATACAAATCTCTAGAAGAAACCCTAATCATAAGTAATAAAATTAAAGTGTGGTTATGTGATTTCAAAATAAATTACAACATTTAAGTGAAAATAGCTTATTATTATTCTTTCTGAATTCTTTTTTATTTGAAATGCAGCCACTCCTCTCAGCAGGCAAGAAGATAAATAAAAAATACACACAATATAACAATCATTTTAAGCAATTATTTTTATCTTGTATGTTATTTTGGGTATTATTTTTACTTATAATGAATATAATTTTTTCTATGACCAAAACAAGCATTTAAACTGTTGTACCATGATGCATACTCTAATATGAACACTCACATTTAAGAAATAAAACATGTTTGTCTTTTTGTGAATTCATATTTTTTTTGAAAGAAGAAATTGTCCTACATCTTTTGGTTTATTTAACCCTTACAAAACCCTTCAAAAAAACCAATGTAGAAAATTACATGTTTTTCAATATTTTAATTAGTTATTTATTTATTTATTTATGGAAAACCTACAGCTAAAACATTTGGTTAGATATCTAAAATTAAAACAAGAAAGCCAATGACAGGTTTTCACGGATAATATATATCTTAAAGTAACATGCAAATATAAAAAAAAACATTAAAAACATTAAAAAGGCACCGAGAAGTCTAATCACTGATGAAAAATTTCAGGCTTAGACACCGCTTGGCTCCTGAAATACTGATTGAAAATGGGTCGATATCATCGTATTTAGTCACATTATTTAAATAGTTACTTGCTCGCACTAAAAATGAATTTTGTCTATAATTAGTAGAACTTAAAGGTACATTTATGGGTTGATTGAAACGTATAGATTTCGAAGGAATATTAAAATGGATTTTACTAAGGAGATCTGGACAATCAATATCAGAGGAGATAATTTTTTGAAGTAGTAAAAAGTCAGCAATATCACGTCGGTCTTTCAGTGGCAATAGGTGAAACTTTTTACAGAGATCAAGATACATATCACCAGTGTACTGGATCTTTTCCCTATAACATAAATACCGAATAAAACGCTTTTGTACACTTAATCTTATTTTATTTTTAAACCAGACACCAGTAATAAACTTATGCCACTTTATTGTCCTACAAAATGCAACTTACTTACTTTAGATTATCAGTCAAAAAATGGAATGGGCACAGCAACGTGGAAGGGGTGTTAGCATAAAATAATAACTATGTATTTTCTCCTTAAGCATTTGGTTAAGAATTTATAATCCTCACTAAGCATACATTTAGTATAGCAAAGAAAAAGAATCTTACTAATAAAAATGGCTAAGTAAAAGACACACTGGAAAATCAAAACCCTAAACTTCTATTATTGACCTAACTGTCTGTGCCTTAAGTCCTATATCACTTTTTGATATAGAAAAACAGCACTAACTACAACACACAACACTAAAACTTTCAACTATTTTTTTATTTTTTTACTAAACTATGATGTTTTAGGCCAAATCAGCTAAAAATTATATTTCTCTAAGTTTACTTTCAATTGCACATTTAAACAGAAGATCAAAACTATAAGTTTTTACAGATATTACGTACATAAGATTATGATGGATCAATATCTAGTCAGATTTAGCAAAACAAATACAAAAAGCCAACCCAAGACCTCAAACTGGGTTTGTCATATGTACTAGTTTAAAAGCAGTTATGGTGTTTTCATTATTCATTGATTTAAAAAAAAAGTAAATGTGTGTGTCTTGGGACAGAAATAATAAAATTAAACTAATCCGGGTTGAACTATTTAATATTGAAATTATTTAACTTGAGTAAAGCTTAAATTTTATACCACATGCGTTGGAGTGAGAAAGGAGGTGCGTGCCTACCGTTGCCATATGGGTGAGAGAAAGGGAAGGCAGACTGACTGGCACCATAATGCTTTATGTAACCAAGTGGTTTACCCTTCCTTAGAAGCTATCACTTCAATAAAATTATGTGTATAAAGTTAGTTTACAGGATAGACATGAAAATAACAATAAAAGAATAACCGCAGGATATATACATAATATTTTGTAACAAAACCTTTTTTTAAAAGTAATCAATTCTTGTAAATAACTACACAAAACTTTACTTACATTTTTGTGTATGATTCCCGTTCACAAAAATTTAAAAAGGATTTATATAAATATTTTTATATCACAATAACTTTCAAATATAATATTGGAATCAGCAACTAATTGTACTTCTTGAAATTGTTCATTTTATCATATCAATTATTAAATGATTTTTCTATATTTTCATTTTAACAATACATGTCATGTGGACTACAATAGAGCCCTGTGATTGAATAAAATCTATTCATATACCATACCTATACTTAGAATCAACCTGTCAATATACAAAAATTGGAAAAAATTGTTGTTACCACCATGTAGTGAAATTAAAGTTGGTAAATATAATCCAAAACCTCAGTCTACTACTATACAAAGGTAAGGAGTACTAATAAATAGGTAGATGTTGCTAGTTATTACCTTTTTAGTGAAAGTGTAAGAAAACTTGAATAAAGTTACTTAAAGCTTATCATTAGTGATAATTAAGTGTATTTGTGAATTTTGTATTAAATATTGGTATTATATTTTTGTTTTATAGCACATTACTTGAAAAATATGTAAGTTAGATATTATATTTTTCATAGAATAGTCACATTATTTCAAAATAAATTTAAAAAAAATATATTATTTAAACAATTTATTATGTTCAGAATAAACTTTGGGCAACAGGTAAATAAAGGGAGTGCAAAATGAAGCAGTATGTGAATTTTTTGCAATAGGTATCATATAGAAAATTCATACCTCATTTTAATATTTTTTTGAGTAGTTTTGGTTGTATTTATTACTCAGGCAATAATTAAAACATATTTTAAATATTAACTTTAAATACCTTTCTTGTAGTTGATGACAAGTTAAATATTTTTTAAACTGATAAGGAAGCCTAAATATAAACCTAGTGTTGCCATAAAATCACACATTGAAAAATTTACAACATTTTCTAATGTGATTTTATGTGTAGATTTACAAAAATAAAGAAGAGATAATATAACAATTATTTACAATCACAGGCAAAAAGTTCCCAAATTCACCCATAGCCATTTCCTGTGTTTGTAGCACAAATTTAAATTTATATATATATATTTTTTAAATATATCTATTTAAATACCTACAAAAATAAGTTTTTCTACACAAAAGAGAAAACAAAACAAAAAGCAAGAAAAAAAATCAGGTCCAATATTATTACGGAGTACATAAAAAAAATACATTTAAATATACTCAAGAAACTAGACAAAGTTTTATTTTGGTTATAACTTGGCATAGAAAACTAAACATGACAGAAATCTCCAGTAGAATTCAATTTATTTACCAATGATTAATTCTTATAGGCCATTGGGGATCAATGTATGTTGATTTTGGGCAGCTAAAACATAATATTTAAATATATAAAATGTCCATAGTTGGCAGGAACTTTCCACCATGCATTAAACATAATAGCCTGTCTATTGCACTGCAGTAATAAGAATATTCCCAAGATGGTTGTTTTTAGCTATATAGTATAGCACATTTAGTAGTAACCACATTTGGTAATGGTAAATTATAACCACTTTTCTAGATCTTGATAGCAGCATTTTAATAACAAACATCAGGTTCCAAGCTGGGTACACCAGCACAATGGTAATATGAATACTCCAGTAGGAATAACACACACTTGTAACCGGTTCCGGTATGTTACTAATGGCTAGTTCCGATACCTTATAATTCGTTCACTTGCCTTACCATAGGTTAAATTTTGACATTACTTAGATTGTACTGTTACACTTGATATACATTTATTTATTAATGATCCACAAAATTTTAAGATGGTTCTCTTAAAGCATTGGTCTGAATATTAACAAATCAATAGGTCAGTTTCAAAAGAATTTATTTTCTTTTTTATTTTAATTTTAATGGTTATAGATATTTACTGGTATATACTTAGTTATAAACTTTTTGTTTTCCGAATAAAATAAAATGTCAAAATTCAACTGTTAGTAAGGTCAATTAATGGTCTTTCATTCCTCATATGCCTTACATCTGGTTAACATACAACAGAAGCTGCCTACAATTAATGTTAAACTTCTTCTAATGTTAACGCATTTGAATGTGTAATAAGATATAGTAACTAATCAATAATAAACACCAAATTATATGTCTCAGTAAAACAAAAAAAAAAAAAAAAAAAATATTAGATAAATCAAAGGTTCAGTGTAAATTACAGGCAGTGTTGCCAGATGGGGGGATTCCCTGCAAATTCAGAGCTTTTTTCGATGTTGGGGGGAGATTCGGGTAATGATTCTTTGGGGGGGGAAAATTGGTTGAGAGAAATTTTGGACATTTTCAAGTACCAATAATTCATCTACAAACACAATTCTCATCAGTACAATTATTATATCTAAGTTAAAATACAGTATTATTACTTTATCTTAGGTTTATATTCTACTAGTGAATCATACTTCAATTCAATAGTTCATTTTAATAATTCAATTCATTCTTTCGTCCATTTACATTATTTATTTATTATGCCCTCTCTACTCATATACATTGTATCCTATAGGCTACTTTCCGTTAGAGACTCTCAAGGATCATGTTCACAATCGCAGTTTTTCCCGTTCCACTTATTTGCTAGCATAACAATCATAAACTCAAGTGGAATGTTTATTTATCCCACCTATTGACACGGGTTGTTGAAAACTCTCCATGAGCAAAAATGATTGTCATTATTGACATTTTCGCTATGATGATGGTGGTTTTGCTTTTTATTTCTCCTATAAAATAAGTAAAAACTGTTTTGGGGAGTTTTTTTTTATGAAAAAGCTTATTTTTGGGGTTATGAAAAAAATTTGGGGGTTAATTGACATGGATATCTGGCAACATTGATTACAGAAACAAGAAACTATTCTATTATTACTCTGAATACTAAAAACTTAATACATACATTATTTACATACAAGACTAGGGGTTAAACTTTAGCTTAGTTAGAGGAATACTTCTCCCTTTTTTTGTTTGTTTGATTATATTGCAATGATGGTGACCAGCCATGGCAGCAGTCAGCGAGTGTCACAACCGATTTGTAAGCATTGTCACAATATACAAGAAAAAAATCTATTTTGTATTTAAAGATTAATAAACTAATTCAAAACTTGTTTACGTAATTCAAACAGTTTTAGTATTTATATATTAAGCCCAAGTGTATTTCCTACATGCAAATCACACTTTGTTATGAATAAAAGTGATATAACCTTGTTTATTGAACATGATTTTATTTTTCCCATTATTCATTCAAAACTTGTTTGTGGACCCTAAAAACTTGCTTCCTAACCAAAATAACAGGTTAATTGGCTATATATGAGGTGTATGTATACCCTTAACTCAAATTACCCTTAATCCCATGCCACTCTGGGTTAAAGCACAGCCAAATTAGTCTGCATTGACTTTAGAAACATGAATACTAATTTTTTAAATAAAAACTACCAAGTTTAGATATTGTTGTGTTCTGCTTACTATGTATTGGTCTCATACAGTTTCAAAATAATTATATTCACTAGAATGATATACAGATAGCATATGAAATATAATGAATGGATATTATAATCATTAGAATGTTTGGAATATTTAGCATATTTGTGTCAAATCATTACAAAGAAAATGCTAATAAGATGAAAACAACATTCAAATAAATAATTGATTTATTCTGGCGGCAAGAATAACGCATAAAATATCGGTATAATTTAGAAACGGATGCCGAAAACCGTGTTACGATAACATAACAACGCATGTCATACGATTTTCATACTATACAACAATGTGACATTATGACCGCGGTCGGCGACGCAATCGGCGTTTTCAGACGGGCGCCGAGCGAGCCCTATCCTCGCTACCGACCCACGTCCTGTCAACCGCAAATTTGTCCATTTCGCTACCAACCTACGTACGTAACAAAATGTAAATAAACCAGAAAATGGACTCACCTCTCATGCAATGTCACATTCCGCTCAATTCCACAAAATTACTATCCCCTTGTGTAAGAAATCATCCTGGAAAATCAAGCGCAACATTACAGTTCGGCTCGGACGCAAGGCAATATCGGTCCTATGGTCACTGTCCACTCAACACTGAAAACATATGACACACCACTTTTGTCCCGGCACACGAGCCCTTGGGCTCCTGTACACAGTTAGTATATGATTTTTCAAAGATAATCACACGACTAGAAATAAGGCGATATCATCACGAAACGAATCCACTGTTTTATGTTCCAGTGACGCAAAGCTCATATATCGTAAAGAGCAGCCATTTTGAAATGTACGGGGAGTGCAGTCACAGCATGGAACAGTTGTAATTTATCAAGGCTCCCGTATTTTGAAACACTCATAACATAGAGCAATACCTTAAAAACTTTATGCACTATCCATTTTAATACTTTTGGTCACAGAAGTTCACTCCATATTCTTGTTGAAACTATCCAAAACAACCTAAGCGACATCCGATAATTCCATCTTACCCCATTTGCATGACACACATAAAATGGCAAAAAAACACTCAATAAACGTAAAAACGCACTTAAAACATGTCGCACCGAATTACCAGAAGCTAGAGCATCACATTAGAATGTTAGTCCATTAGAAAAATTGCTATAAAGATTGGTATATAATTTACAAATAGTTACTTCGGTACGAACAATAACAACGGCCGCCATTTGCAATTTTCAACTTGACATGCGCACTGACTCGCAGTAGACAAACATACGTGACCATAACTTTAGACAAGCGTATATTTTTTAGTAAGATATTTTGGTGCTACTTGACTTAAGAAAATTATAACAAAGGGTAAAATAATTTAGTAATGTTATTCGATTCGCACAAATTTATTAATAAAGCTCATGAAGTTGTAGTATCTCCAAAATTAATTATTAACTATGTGCTAAGGACGTCGCTACAAGTTTGTATCGTGAATCTTTCATGCTCCATTGAAGGCTCTATGTGATTGGTGGATTGTGTAATCTCCATGTTTTTGTAATAATATACTACGTTACGATTGGCTGCCGCCATGAAACGTGCAAGACACGATTCACTTCCTGTATAAAACTTAATTCGATTAAATAAAATTGTAATTTAAGATTTTGGCGGGAATTGGTTATTATATTTTGTTTTTAGTCGCTGCTCTATTAACTTTTTGATTTGAGGTACCTAGATAAATAGGCGTGGACCCTAGCAATTGTTAAATAAAACAGGGATGTCTAACGTTAAAGTCTTTTTGTCGTACGTTTACCACAAGTTTCCTAATGTGAATACTCGAGTCACCTGTACCATCAACAATAAACTTAACAAAAATTATATTGTACTAGACTGCCTGATTTACATAATCCTTGCTTCCAAATTCTACCGAAACTTGAATTATCTATAGTAAAAATCTTCTATATTCATCTCCGGTATATAAATTATCAATTTATTAAATATCATGAAAAAGGGCTCATACGCAAGACAGTCAAATAAACCGAATAAAGTCCGGTTTCCTACACGGCACGTACTTTTACGCTGCTTCAATATGTAGAAACAAATATAGATGCTTGCAACGCTTGGTGTTGCAAACGGCTATATGCGATCGTAGCTACTTTCCATCAGGTGGGCCGTCTGTTTGTTCCTCCACTGAAATGCCTGAAGGCAATAAAAAGGAATATAAATAAAACGAAACAAATATAGGAATATTTATTTGCAATATTTTTTATTTTTTCTTGTTATCCTGCATAGATTCACGTGGTACAGATTGAAATAAACCTTTTCTGGCCATTTCATCACCCCACTCATCAACTACTCCACTCCTGAAAATAATTAAAATAATACGGGTAAAGATTCAAACTTTTTTTTCTTCAATGGCTTCCGCGGTTAGCGTTGAACCAACAACAAATCTTGATGATGTTGAAGACCTAATACAACGTATTCAACATTATGATAAGAAAAACATGGTTTATAGATATATTTTACCGCACATCTAGCATTCGTCTATTTGGCTTGGTCGGATAGTAGATTCAAATACTTGTTATTCACTACTTTGAAAGACTAGCTCGCATAAATTCCACTTACTTTATTACTTGCATTACTTTTAAGCCGGGTTTCAGCCGGGTCCAACTTTCCACCGATATGAGACGGTTATACTTATTTCACCTTCCATAGGAAGGGTTACCAAATCTAAAGATTAACAACCTGGAATAATAAATATTGGCCGAATCAGGGCCAGCAGCGTTGAAGTGAAATCGCCCAAAAATATAATGGAATCATGTTATCAACAGAACTGAAATGATTACAAAACGTAAATCATTCTTAATTTTGGTTTGATGTTTCTAGTAATTATTGCTTTTAGGGCTTTATGCTATAGGCCTTTGGTGTTGATATTTTTGATTGATGGTAGCCCCGCGCGTCAAATTATCGTGAACGGGAAATGAACTTAGGTAGAGAAGCAACTTAAGTATATGTTGTTACTATATTTTAATTTAAATAAATTAATCTCACACTTCGTATTAATCAATACAAACATGTTATGTACCAAATATAATTACCGATTTTTGAACTGGTTTTTATATATCACTATTCATTCACCTAGGATACCATCAGTTGAATTTTGACACTACTTGTATGAAGCTTATGGCAAATAAATCGTTAGTAAGATATAGGAATTGGGCATTAAAGGAAACAGTGCGTTTAATCATAGTCTGAACAAGCTGGGAAACTAACTTTTCTAAAAAAAAACCAAACCGAAAAATCTCGAAAAAGATATTTTGTATGTATTAACTGAAGTTCAGTGTACATTGGTATGCAGGATATTGTTAGTATTACGTCGTTTTCTTTTCAAATCAATATGTGGAAATAAATAACTTTAGTTGTTAGACCAGTAAAAATAAAGCGAGGCACAACATCCGATTATGATAAGATGACGTAGCTGTATTATCTAGGATCTTTGCCTATTCTTCAAATAATGAAAAACTAAAATACCACTGATTGTTATTATCAAACCAACGATGCGATGTTGTGATTGCTAATGACCAGAAGCTAATGAATAACAACATCGATATTTAATCCATAATATCGATTAATATGAGACTCTCCGTTGAATGGCACTAGCTGATTACCTAAAATTTTTCAGTTTTTTTTACAGTTCAGCTGTGCTACACATGGACATGAAGAATAGTAAATGAAGAAACTATATTGTAAACTAAGATCTGATTTCTGAATAAAGGCCTAGCTGCCAAGCCATAAACCTAAATAAATAAAATCATCACAAAAAATTGTGGACATTCATGAAAACAGAAAATCGTAAGATTTGCTAAATTACTACGTTTTTAGAGCTGTTGATTCCTGAGAAATGTGTAAATAAGTGTTTTTAATATTGTGCAGGTAAGTTATGAATGACGTGAATATATCAACATAAATAGTTATCCATTCTTGCATTGTTTGATCATATCTTTGTGTAACTCTGGGTTGTTATTTTGATTCAATATTTCTCTATCAGACTGAAATACCAAGACCAGTATATACTTATTATATTCACAGTTATTGCTACTGAAACGTTTTACTGCTTCTTTTGACTCCCCCATTAAGGTAAACAGACAATTTTTCTTTATTACAGGAGTTTAGCAAACCGGTACCTAGCCCACCTGATGGAAAGCGGTTACCCTCGCCTATGGACATTTATAACACCAAAGGTACTATCAATGTGCTGCTGCTCTCTAAAAAGAGACTGGAAACTTTGCCACTAATTCCGGAACACACTCTTGTTACTGTGGTAAACACTAGACCAGGGCTGGTAACCATACCTTACTGGTAAAAACCCTACTAATTGGCTGTGGATTGTTTGTCGCCTATTATGACAGGCCGGCTGGCCACAGGCCATTGTATTCTCTCAGTTCCTGCACAGATAAAATATACCTGCCATGCTTGTCTGAAATGGCGGGTTTAACACACAGGTGATCTGATGTGCAGTTTTATCATATTTAGTTTTACTATAATGATTGGTAATTATAACAATATCATATTCAGATGGAAAAATGTCAATTTCACATAGTAGAGTTTGGCTGGAAATTATATCTTGATTACAGTTCATAGGGCTGGCTTGATTGGTATGATAGCAAGTGCTCACAGTATATGGGTGTAAAACAGTGAGTCCGGAACGAATAATGTCTTATCTGTAGGATGAGTGACAGTTCCGATGAAGCAATCTCACCTCCGAGGAGTCAGATAGAAAGAACGCCTCCTATCTGACTTCTCCAGCCCGTCATCTTATTCCAACCCTCCTATCCCATACTAAAAGCTACCAAAACATTGTGATCACCCCCAGTATTGCAAATATTTGTAGTGGCTAGCTGTATAAATAAAAAAGAATCATTTAAAATTAAGATATTACAGCAGGCTACTGCCACTTGCTTGTCAACCTCGTACATTGAGTGGGAGAAACCTTTGGCTGCCATTATTTATTGTGTGAGTTCAGGAAGGCTTACCTGATGGAAAGCGATTAGTGTGGCCGATTACTGTAATATAGAGGCTCTGTGTTCGATTTGTGGCATGGTAAATTTCTGAAACATTCTTTCCGTTATTTATGTTGTTTTATTATTATTATTATTTTAGTTATTACACAATGGGAATATACAAAATGTGTGTTTGCCATTTATTTCTTTCATCTACATGAAAGAGAGTGTCTGGGTGAAGGTAAGGAGAGGAATGCTCTGGTGATTTGTACATGTGGAATGAATGAATGATGGAAGAATGACTAAACAGATATGCAATGCAAAAGTGGATGGATGCAAAAGTCGCGGAAGGCCACAACACACCTTCCATGATCAAATTGATTGTGTATTAGCAGAAGGTGATGTCAGGAGCCTTAAGAACAGACAAGCGTGCATGATAAGAGCTATGAATGTCAAAGAAGCAAGTGAGGTGTGTAAGAATAAGCCTAAATGGCGCTCTGTTGTTCGTGCCTACCCTGCAAGGGTCCTGGCGTGAAGTTATGTATGTATCTACATGAAATATATTAAATAAACTCACACATGAAAATCAGCATAAGCAGCTCTTCTAGGTGCTGCTACAAAGAAATAGTATGATGCTCCACCCATTGCAGCGAATAATAATGCTTGGGCCACTACGCGCTTGGTTTGAGCCCAGTGCAGGCCCCGCATGATGGGCTTCTCGCGGCAGGGCGGGGGTGGTGGTGGTGGAGGGCATACTTGTCCGCAAGTGGGAGGTGGCGGAGGCGGACAGGGGGGACAGGGGGGCAGCTCGCAAGGGTTGCTCATGATGCTGCAATATTAGGAGTGTTTTGCTAGAAATACAATTATACGGAAGTTTAAAAAAAGAACTTATTTATTAGGCACCCTAAGCCCCGATGCAGTTACTATAACCAAAAATCATAATGTGTATGTGGCTAGCCCAGCGAGCCGATGATTGTTGGTTTTTGCCGCGGCTGTCGGCTATCAAAGGCAAAAAGCCGCACATCAAAGGGTGCTCGTGAGCCCCGCCACACCAAAACCTCGTTACTATATATGAGGCCGTCAGCGCTAAAGCGGCCTAACCCTCAATTTATTATATTCGGAGATAAATAATGGAAATTATGTAAAACTAAGGAAATGCAAAAAAAGTCTTTGGAACGCACATATATTACGTGAAACACTCGAAGGCCGAATATAACGGTGCTTCGACTGAGAGCGTAGCCGAATATTCGATATTCGGTTAAAACACTATTCATGGCATCTCTATTTTTTTACATGGCGAAATGTGTTGCAGCACCGTCAGCCGCGCGGGGAATTCTCGCTGCCGGTGTGTGGGACTCCGCTGATGACGATGTGCGATGGCACCATCGACGCCGGTTATACCTACTAAAACCCCATGGTTGCCTTCCGTCTGAGTACCGGGGTCACGGTATGTAGCGTTGGCCTTTATCCGCAATCCCGGTGAGCGGTAGGCCGCCCCCACTACAGGGGCGGCCTACTCGGAGGTGTCTCTCTCTCCTGTGTCAGCCGGGGAGGTGAAAATTCCCCGGCTCTGAGAGGATCGCGCGGCAACCACTCGCGGTATTGGTTCGGGCGGAAGTCTAGCCCGTGACTTCTCTTCGCCACGGGAGTTACTCCTTGCCGCTGGTCGCGCGGCATTGGTAGTGTAACTTTTTCTTTTTTTTACATGGGGAAATGCGTTGCCGCATCGTCAGCCGCGCGGAGGATCATGCGCGGCCGGTATGTGGGGCTCCCCGACGCCGATTAATCAATGCGACCGGCGCCGGTATACCCACTAAAACCCCATGGGAGCCTTCTTCCGCCTAGCGCCGGGGTCACGGTACATGCGCGAGCTTAAACCGCAACCCCGGCACCGGCTGGCCGCCTCATAGACAGAGGCGGCCTCTTCTGTGTGCGGGCCGGGGAGTGACGTTTCCCCGGCCCTGAGAGGGTCGCGCGGCTGCCTCTCGCGCCCTCCCGCGGCATTAGTGCGGGCGGAGGCCTGTCAAGTCCCCGAGGCCTCAACGCCCGCTGCCGCTCGCCCGTGACTGCTATTTAATCACGGGCGTCTCCTGTTCCGCTCCCCGCGACGGCTGGAGTGGCTGTCGCGGCAGCGGTCCCGTCCGGCGCCTTCCGGCTGGCCTGACCTCTCCTCCTGGTGGACTTGGCCCCACAGGGCCTCGAGCCCAGCTGGTGACCGGCTGGCCTGCCCGCAGCAGCGCACACAGGACAGTGCGGCTTCGCAGAGCAGGGGCCGGTCGCCAGGTGTCCGGCTTGTCCGCAGCGGTAGCAATTCCCGCTGCGGTCCACCTCTGAGGTGCCCACCGCCGCCACATGACCAGACTCGTGGCAGCGGTAACACCTCTGCGTCCTGTGGGGCAGGGCCTTGACTGTGGCCGAAGACCAGCCCACCAGGAGTCTCACCTTTTTTCCATTGGTAGTGTAGATTTTTTTTTTTTACATGAGGAAATGCGTTGTCGCATCGTCAGCCGCGCGGGGGATCATGCGCGGCCGGTATGTGGGGCTCCCCGACGCCGATTAATCAATACGACCGGCGCCGGTATACCCACTAAAACCTCATTGGAGCCTTCTTCCGCCTAGCGCCGGGGTCACGGTACATGCGTGAGCTTAACCCGCAACCCCGGCAGCGGCTGGCCGCCTCGTAAACAGAGGCGGCCTCTCCTGTGTGCAGGCCGGGGAGTGACGTTTCCCCGGCCCTGAGTGGGACGCGCGGCTGCCTCTCGCGGCATTCGTGCGGGCGGAGGTCTTTCTGATCCCCCAGACCTCGACGCCCGCTGCCGCCCGCCCGTGGCTGCCAAGAGTCACGGGCGCTATCCTCCTTCGGTGGGGGAGGGGGAGGCTGCGAGGATTGCTCCTGCGCCTTCACCCCTCCTTCTCCTTCCTCCCCCCCTCGCCGCCTCGTGCTCTCAGCAGCGGGGGGGGCTTCGCGATAGGGGGAGGCTGCGAGGATTGCTCCTGCGCCATCACCCCTCCCTCTCCTTCCTCCCCTTTTCCCCGTCGCCTCGCGCTTACAGCAGCGTCAGCGGTCGGAGTCGGGGGAGGCCACATAACTTCGGAAGGGAAGAGTGTTTTGGGAGGAGGTTTGGAAGGAAGGGAAGGCTTTTAGGATGAGGAGGCGGAAAGGTGGGACACCACTGTCAAGGAGTGAAGAAAGGAATGTGACAGTGGCCGCTCGGGGCCCCAGGGACGCATCCCCTTGTACCGCTTCCTGGACGGAGGGGAGTCCAGGGCGGCACCCCCTGGGGGGATTGGTAGTGTAGATAATTCAGCTATTTTCAACCTTTTATAAGAACCACATAGCCATATTAGATGAGGTAGGTATAACATTATTTAGGTATTTTTTGTTACCAAAATACACACCAGACATGCTAATAGTACACCTTACGGAGAGTTGTTCCCACCACATATAATGTTTGCAATACCAGGGGCGAAGCTAACGGGTTGCCAGTCTTTAGGATGTGGTAGAGGGATTAGAAGGGAGTGGTATGGCATTGGAATAGCGCGAGGTGGAAGTAGGCCATCGATATCTCATTCATCGCACCAAACACGATTAGTACAAAGCTATACATTTCTTGTCGATAATGTGTTAGGAATTGAAATCAAAATACTGATTTTAAAAATGGCTTAATATAAATAATATAATAACTAAATAATTTTGCTTTTCACAGTTTAAAAATCGCAAATGAGAAAATGGCACAGAGTTCTCACGGCGGCAGTCACAGGCGAAGTCGGGATCACGATGGAGGCTCAATGCGTTATACCAACACAGACTGGGAGGCTAAAGAGGCACTCTATCAGCGAGAATTAGATGAGGCTAGGGCTCGAGCGACACAGATGGAAAAGACCATGAGATGGTGGTCTGACTGCACTGCTAACTGGCGAGAGAAATGGAGCAAAGTACGTAATGAACGTAACAAAGCTAGGGAGGAAGTTAAAGCTCTTAAAAACAAAGTAGATTCATTAACCAAGGAGCTGTCTAGTACAAAATCTGAAAAGAATGATTTAGATCAGCAGTTAACAGAAGCTAAACGCGACAATGAAAAGCTTTTAAGTATTGGAGAAAGTAGAATTGTTTCTGGCGATCTTGCTACGGATGATGGAGTTGAATTGAGAAGAAAAAATTTGGTTTCACCAAATGAACATTTACGACAACGAGCATCTCTAGATTCCCATAAATTTTCTAATGTAGATAATGTTCTCGCTAATAAATTAAGCGAATTACGACTTAGATTAGATGATACATGCAAGAGTTTGCAAACCGAGAAGGATCAGAAGGCTTTCTTGCTTGCTAAAATCGAAACATTGACTGCAGAGCTCCACAATACTAAAATGGAACTGACGCATAGCGACAGGACCCTTGGTTCAACTGATTCGAGTCACAGCGAAGTGGAGCGACTCCAGAATGAATTGCAAGATGAAATAGCAGCAAAACAAGTTCTAGAAGAGAAGATGGCAGAGTTGAAAATGGAGATAGAGAGGCTAAAATCGGAGAATACGATACAGTGGAGTAAAAGGGAGTTATTAGAAACGGAGAATATAGCAATTCTCCGCGAGAATAAGAAGTTGTATAGTCAAGTGTGTGAGTTGAGAGAACAGATACACAAGTTGAACAGAATATCGGATGGAAGCGCGTATTACGAACATAGTCATCGATTAGACTCGAATATTCTTTATGTGCGCAAGAATAGTACGAGTCCAAGATCTCACGAGTCCAGCAATTCTTCCGAAGCAAATTTAGCGCATTTTGATGCCAAAACGAATACTTCTGGCGAAGACGACGAATTAGCGATAGTTGAGAGAAGTGAAAATTAACTTACTTGATCTATGTAGCAATATTCAGGTAATGTTGCAGTCACTAATAAATAAATTAATATACGTAACAATTCTGAGATAGAGAATTATTTATGCAAGCAATAAATGACTTTGAAATGTGTCATAAAATAAATAAAAAAATAAATTAATCAGTTACATAAATAGGAGGTTTTATGCTGTTGTAATTATTAAATAATACTAGAAGACAAAAGCAATACTTTTATAATTAAAAAAACAAATAGTAATATTCCGGTTGTCTATGAATTGCATTTTTGGCATTTTGAATATCGAAGCATTTGTTTTTAGGTCTATATTTTAGGACAACGCCGCTTTCCGACCAAATTCAAAAGTAGTGTCAATGTATTGCGATCAGTCTATAAGGTCGACATTTCGATTTTATCAAACATTTATATGGTTCCTATATACTCTATAATTTTGACCAGTGATGTTAGACGTATCAATTTCTTTGTATGCGTGCCATTTTTTATCATGCGTTTTGTACCATGTCCAAACAAAAGTTGAGTTGGTACGCAAAAATATCAACTTTCTGTATAAATAGTGTATCAAATATTTTATATATTCTAAAAATTTTATAAGTTCTTGGTATATCTGATATGTACACTATTTATTAGGTAATCATTTATTAACCATAACGATATAGATGTTTCTCTCTCCACTTAGCTGAGATGAGAATGTTGAAATGGATGTGTGGTGTTACGAGAATGGATAAGGTGAGAAATGAGCACATAAGGGGATCTTTGAAAGTTACACCCGTGACTGAAAAATTGAGAGGAAGAAGACTAAGTTGCCATGGGCATATAATGAGGAGGGATGAAAGTCACGTGACAAAAATAATTTTAAACTATAATATGGATGGATGTAGATGTAAAGGTGGACCAAAAAAAGATGGATGGACTGTGTGAAGGATGATATGATGATTTGCGGTGTGACAGAAGATGTATGTCAGAATAGAAGAGTGTGGAAGGAAAAGACATATTGTGCCGACCCCAATTAATTGGGATATGGTGAAAGAAAAGATAATGATATTGATGTTTCAACAGTTAACTATCTATTCATATACATACTACGATTTATTGAGAAATGTGATAGTAATAATTAAATGTCTATTTGTCAGTGTCATTTAATTAAGTAGTATAACATTCTATTGTAGCTATATATAATAGAGAAATGATATTACGTAAATGTACCACCTTTTTTTTTGGAAATACAGTTAAAAAATGTTAACGACATCTGTACCATTGTTGGGCTACTATCTAACATCATTGGTTTTGGCATTATTTTGTTTTCCATGAATCTGGCTTAAAGGGCTAGTTGCCAAGCCATAAATATTAAAAAAACCATGAATCGTTTTCTGTTTAAATTTCTTAAACGTACTAGTATCATTTTATTTGAGTGTTGTACTAAAATATGGACCGTAGATATGTGCCTAAAGACTGATTTTTGTTTGTGCAGGTATTTAATATAGGATGTAAGGAGTTAAGTTTATGATCAAGTATGTGAAAAATTATTCTTCCGACAATGCATTCCAATCAAAATGCCTTACTTGTATCGAGACGTAAAGTATTTCTTTGGCGCTAATTAAATTATTTTTCAATTCAAAAATGTACACAGTATAGTGTTAATGTTTCGACACTTTTTGTTTATTCTTCACGGGTTTAGTGTGAACCTATTATTATGATATTTACTATATAAATATGTATTTTTTCAAACAGGGACAAAATCAGAATATTTTTATACTTACAGAATGTGTAGAAATTACCATGGGACATAAGTAGTACGAGGATCAAAAGTATTTTTGAAGTGAAATTTCTTTATCGGCGTTGGAAAAAAAATTACCGTCACATTTTTCGGTTACGCGTCACGTTACATTTCTATCAACTATTGCTACGCAACGAGTTGTTGATAGATGGATTGTGAGACTGCAAAATTAATAATTTGACTAATTTGAAAGTTGCATATAGTAGATCATTTTTCGAAAAATAAGGTCATAAAGAAGTTTCACTTCTTACGTGTGTACAGTAGTACACGCACACGGTTTTTTTTTATTTTACGTTTTCATAGACAATGGCAAGAATTTGCACTTTCATCACCTTTACCGGAACCCATCATTGAGCGTAGATTAACACAGGCTTGTATCGTTTTTTTTATTGCTGAAGTACAGCAGACAGGCGCAACTGTGATGGAAAGTGGTTACCATCGCCTATGGTCATTATCAATAGCAGAGGTGCTGCCGATCTTGAAGGAGAAACTGGAACGTGGCTACTGATGCCGGAACACAACTCAAAGTTGTACTGGTGGTATACCCTAGACCAGGGGTGGTAGCCATCCAGTCGGGCCAATGCCCTTACCACCTGGCTGTGGGTTGTTTTGTCGCCTCTTATGACAGGCCGCCCCACCGCAGAAGTTAGTATTCTTTACCGTTCCTGCATTGAGTAAATATACTTTAGCGGCTTATGGCCGATTGCTATATCTGACGGTTCGTTCATTTATCTTAGTATCAGTTAAACATAATATGTTAGAGCAAGTGAATGAATAGGAACCAGCCATTGTAAACTATTCATAATCTTTAGTAGAAAATGATTTTCCTCGATCTTTTGTTTGTATCGAGGACTTCATAATAAATGAGCGTACAGACAGTGCAGTTTTACACAAGGAAAAATTTTTGAATAAAACAAAACAGGTTGATTGTGTAAGTCTGAAATTTGAAATACCCTTCCTTTTAGGTACACTTACTGGTAACTTTCTAAATTGTTAAATGCAGTTTTTAGTTAACAACAAAAAAAGTGACATTTTTGCGTATGCGCCTATATGTTATGAAGCCCTCGATATAATAATTATCCGTTCTTATTTTGATGTATATTTATTTAAGCTATTTATTGCTTGACTTGCCTTTTTGTATATACAATAATATCCTGAGTTTACGTGATAAGCGGTAACTAAGTTAACTAAGCGTAATTCGGGGTACAGTAAAATCGACAAGTAAAAGCTATTTGTTGTAAGTGACATTTTTAAAAAGAATGAAGAAGTAAAGATATAAAATAGATTGCTCTAGAACACATCTATGCACTACCAGAGTCCGTGTTTCCGAAAATTACAATCAGAGTATCTTCATGTCTTGTGTGAATAGGTACTGTCATCGTCCACCATCGGGTGGTTTATGAAAAAAAAAAAAAAAAATATTTTTAGTGTCTCTTTGTAATGTCAAAACAAAAATGCGAAAAAAATCAGGTGGGATAATTTAGACCAGGAGAATCCGCAATTTTTAGCATTTTTGTGTCTGCCTGTCTGGTTGTTTCAGCTAATCTTTGAAACGGCTGGACCGATTTTCACGCGACTTTCCATGACAGATAGCTGATGTTAACAGTATAGCGAGTAATTTGGCTACTTTCTTTATTTTTAGAGTTGCGAAAAAATCCACGCAGACGAAGTTGCCGGGTATAGTAGTAGAAAATGAAAATATTTATAAATTTCAATTGGAAATCAGCTTTTTCACATTTCCATAAGATGAGTCTCTTAAATTATTAAATATAATAAAAACATATATTAAAAATGTCACTTGAAACAAATAACCTTTTCGCAGTTTTGTAGTATATTGTTTATTACCACCCTGCTGACCGTCACTGCCGCTCAGACTTCACTCTTGTTGTCATAGTTATTATTGATTATGAGTGTCACGTATGAACTTGTAGACCTATAATTTGATGAGGTCAGTTTGGCACAGACGATACATTTAGAGCCTTGATTTTTAATTTAAGTCCTTAACAAAACTTTCTAACCATTAAAATGCGTCGCCTTAATAATAATATAATTTTGATTACATACCTTGGTTGTATGTTGATTTATTTGCCCATAATCTGAACTAGGCCTAAACATAAAAAAGTTCAAATAATAGTGTCCTATATAAGGATATAAATTATAATTATGTACCTAAATAAATATGTTGTGTAAATTATATGTATTGTTTTCTTTACCTAGACCATTGTTTCTCAAGTGTTACATGCTGACAAAGGTGAATGGACACCTGCCTGTCATAAAACCTTCTATTGTTATTGTACTTGTTTTATGGCCGTCATTAGGCAGGTGTGTCGAACTAATTCTTGTTATTGTTTTGTGTCGAGGTATATTGTATCAAAATAAAAGGAATGGCCGAAGGGAGGGGTGAGGCAGTCTAGCGAGAACGACGATCAAAGCAAGACGTGAACTTCGATAAGCCTAATAATGATGGACTTTGCGCCTGTTATTGAATCGTATAGTTTGTACTGGTTGTATCCAGTTATATTTGTACTTGTTTTATATGTGTTTGTAGTTCTAATAAATTCTATAGTCATTCCAACGGCATTTTAATTCGAGTCCTGTAGCTCGTAACAGTAATTTATAAGTTTAATTGAATTAAACGTTTTGTTTATGTTTTCTTTTTTTAACCGACTGCGACCCCCCTTTAAAAATGGATCCCAGGTTGAGATACGGTGACCTAAAGAACCTAGACTTATCAAATCTATTGTAAGAACTCCGAAGTATTTTTGGTAATAAAAGAACCTGTTTACTATATTTTTAATCAGAGCACCTCTGCCTCACATACAAAGAAATATTTTGCAAGATCACACTGAACAGATGTTTTTAGAACACCTCGCTACTAAAACATTTTCCCTTCAACAATTTTACAGTATAAGAAACCTAAGCAAATAGGACATATATGATAGAGGATTGAAGATTATGAATGACAAGAACATGTTATTTTGAAAATTTATAATTATGGTTTAATTTAGGTTTAGGATTATGGCTTGGCAGCTAGGCCTTTAAGCCAGATCTTAGTTTACAATATATAGTTTCTTCATTTTCTTAAGCCTATGTGTAGCACAGCTGAACTGTGGGTAATCAGCTAGTGCCATTCTACGGTGTTCTTGTGACAACTCAAAAGGCCACATTTGACTATACAGTTCACATTTCTCACACAAATCACATAAATCACTACTCAAAAACTATCAATATCCTACAACTATTGTTCATTTTAGAGTAATTTTAAATATTTTTAGAAAATAAAACTGCATAGCACAACATCTCCTTTCAGTTCAAACTCCCGCTGCAAATTGGTCATAAAGATAGTGATAGATAGAAGTGACTTAGGTTTTGGGTTATTTGGGTCGTTTTCGGCTTCTCAGCTTAATAATTTTTGAACTGTTATATTGCATAAATAAAAGTGACAGAATTTTACAACAAAAATAAGTGAGGTTATGTTATAAATTAAAAAAAAAAAAAACCTCCGGACCTTAAGGGTTGTAGTGGGGGTAAGTATAGCTCCTCCCTACCCACAACGCCCACCCACTACTTAAAATTTGTGTACCGGATTGTTAAGACGCAGCCCTGGCTAAATTCAAAAACCTTACGAAGCCATATTTAAAAACACTCCCCTTTCGCAGATAACCTACAAAATGCTTTATGGTAAGTGCAGAAATAATAAAAGAAACTTTATCATGCAACTTATAATATTTATTTATCCTTTTTTACCACCTTTACCATATCCAATAACCCCATGCGATGAAAAGAGGATGTGATTATGTTATTTTTTAAATCTCTCTTTTCTCGTTTCACTGTCCTTTTAGTTTTCTTCTGAGCTTCAGATTCTTCACTATCTAGACTTTCCTTTGCCTTATCTGCTTTATTTTTACTTTTAACTTTATTTCTTGTTACGACTCCACTGTCACTAAAGTCTTCATCTTGTATGTTTGTGTCGATCTCTTTCTCCGTTTCTTTAATAGATTCTGCATCAGTTTCAGCTTCAACTGTGTTTTCTGTGAGTTATCATAATGCTCAATGATTTCTATTACATATTCTAACTTTTCTGGCGCTGTTACTAAAACTGGCAATGAATCTGGTTTAATTTCCCGGTTTGATTCGGTCTTAAATGAATTATCATCACTTTCTGTGCTAACTTCTATTTTTGTTCTACGTTTATCTTTCTTTGCACTTCCTTTATTTTTCGCTTTAGCTTTACCATTCTTTACTTTAGCTTTATCACTTTGTGCAGGAATGAAGTCATCATCACTATCATCATGTAGGGACAAATAACTGTCACTTTCATCGCTACTACTTTCAAACACAATCCTAGAAACAGTTCTTGATGTTTTTCTTTTTCTTGGCATATTTTTTCTTGGTGATGGTGTTTTGCTCTTACTTTTAGGTGATTTTTGGGATGGATTTTTCTTTGGTGACACTTCTCTGCAAATTTTTAAGAAATGTATCATAAATATATATTTTACATAACATAAAAATATATTTTCATATTAAACTACAGTGTAAACTCCATGTAAAGTCACTCCATATAACGATCAACTCCCTTAAGCATCGAAATAACTTGACTGTTTGGTTTAGCTTGTCTTCCATACAATGATACACTATATATAACATTACACCCACTCTCAATAACGACAAAATTAAGTAATGAAAAATACGTTTAAGTAGCCAAAATTTCTAAAAACTGCGCATCTGTGTACGTTTATTTATCGCTTAATCATCCTAGCCAGTAATACACTACTGTCGGCATCATGCATACCGAAATTTCTAAGCACTTCCTTTATCCCCAAGATGCCACAATATCGCAAGATATGAATAAAATATAACAAAATTACTGGTGCAGCAAAAGACGTCAGTCAAAATCTCAGACTTCACTCCATTTAATGACAACTCTTTATAACGCCATAAAATGCAGTCCCTTCAGTGTCGTTATAGAGAGTTTATACTGTATATAATAATATTATTACATTCCTTTTCAATGTTAGGTTGAATTAGTTTATATATGTACTAGCCGCGCCCGCGGTTTCACCGGAAAATCATTATATTTTGGATAAATCACACTATACTATCCCCGCAAATTGCTATTGCGCCTGGCCGCCATTTTGGTGACGTAACCGTAGCCGAACACTCGGTACTGTTAGCATCACTGGCCGGCGAGCACGCGTACATATCAAGTCGCGGATGACGTCACGTGAATGTTAATTTGACAAGGTTCCAGCGCATTACCAATTTGCGGGGATAATATCTGTATTAATAAAGCCTATCTGTTATTCTGATGTGTAAGCTATATTACTGTAAAGTTTCATCAAAATCCATTCAGCAGTCTTTGCGTGAAAGAGTAACAAACATACATCCATACATACATTCTTACAAATTTTCGCGTTTATAATATTTGTAGAGATATGCAACAATTTATATCTTATTTTTTGTACCAACTAATCGTGAGGTAGTAGAGCCAATGCTGATATCCATCTTGATTACTGCTCTTAGTGTCGGCTCAACCTGTGTCATACCACACTTTCACACAATATATGCAAGAAACGGTTAGCTGTAAGCTAATCGCGTTTCGTGTAATGAGTAGGAGTTCCTATAGCCCATTTTCCCTATTCCAATTTCTCTATTTCATTCCTCTCTATTTTTAGTTACAAGTGTCTATAGGGGACTATAATTACTTTGTTTAAGTTTCAGGTCAACTGCCCTGTTTGCTATAATAAAACTACGTTTTAACGGTTTTAAGCGCGGTATTTTATTTGATTTTTATTTCGACGTTTCAGTACCTTTTCAGAGGCTGTGATCACGGAGGACAAAGATGTCAAGTGTCAAGGACTAACGTTAAAATTTTATTTACACTTGAAACCTGTGTCTTCCGTGATAACCGCTACAAAAAGTGGCCGAAATGTCGGAATTTATAAAATAAAATACCGCGCATAAAACCGTTAAAAAGGAAACACTGTTATAACTCAGGTCCCGACATAAACAAAATCCACCTGCATATCTGAAACAAAACACATTTTATTCCTGCCGGCATTTAAATTTATTGTAACTCTTTATGGTCGTCTTCTTCTGTTTACTTTGTGTTTAAAAGTTGTGATTAGAAAATAACCGTTATTTATGATACTCTTTTATGGCAGTTTGCGGCCGAGTCATTAGCCAGGTGTGGCGGATTAGTTGGACTTAGATACTGGGACATTGTATTTGTTCAGTATAAAACGATGACCTGATGGAGGAGGCAGTCGAGCGAGGACCACGAGCGAAGCGAGACGTGTATACTATAATCGGGCATGTAATAAGTGATGCACTTTGCGCGTTTTATTGAATTACGACCTTCTGCATTACGTTTGGACTTGTTGTGTTCGGTTATATTTGTACCTGTGTTATATGTGTTTGTATAGTTCTAATCAAATTTAATAATTCCAACGGCATTTTAATCCAAGTCCCGCAACTCGTAACAATACTATTTACCTTTCCTGTAATCCTGTTAGGTGCCTCATAGAGTCGACAGACATCTTCATAGCTTTCTGTTTGATAGAAGACACCGTGCTAGAGGTGTTATTCTTTGTAGACTGTGAATCTGAAAGGGATGAACAACCGGAGATTTGTATGGAGCTTTGCTTGCCTAAAATTTAACTCACTATCCCGTAGAAACCATCTCGTATACTGGGATCGAAATTGGTTTATTTAGTTTCACTTATACCAACTTAGGAGCAGTATGAAGTTCTTTCATTTAATGCCATGAGATTTTCATAAACCTAACCATACCTCAATTGCTACACATTACCCATTTGATTTTGAGGAGTTCCCTGCTATATTATCGGAATCCAATACCAATTAAATGTATTTAGGATCACCTTGAATCAATACTGAACTCTATGCAAAAAGAATGATTAAAATCGATTGAGAAACAAAAAAAATAATGACTGAACTATCTCACAACACACTACTGATTTGTTTCTGACTTTAAGGAATTTGCTGCTATATATTCAGAACCTAAGATTTAAAACCAAGTTTATTTATGACGTTGAATCTAGGGTTGTAATGGAGGCCTTCTCAGCGGAGGCGGATGCGGAGGCGACGTGTTTCACCTCCGCGGATGCGGAGGTTAACGGAGGCGGAATTTCTTGCGGAACTTACGCAGTAACGGAGGCGGAAGCGAAGTTCCGTTACAACCCTAGTTGAATATATACCGAATTTAATGCAAAGTATGATCGTAATCGGTTGAGAAACAAAAAAGTTATATAAAATCCTCATACACTCTCCATTTGTATGTCCAAGACTTAAAGGAATTTTCTGCTAATCTTCGGAACCCAAGGTTCAAAACTAATGATATTTATGACCACCTTGAATCTATACTGAATTTAATGCAAAGTATAATAAAGTTATGGCTGAAACAAAACTTCAATCACTTCGAATTTTCTTTCTGATTGCTTGTTTAGTTTAACAGTTGATATAAGGGTCGTTTAAATTGTTTCACAAAATGATGTTAACATCCTTACCTTTTTTAATTTCCATTTCTCCAACAGGTTGCATGTTGAAACCATATATCACATTCCTCAAAGATGTCTCCAAATACAGCGGGACTGTGTCGCTCGTGTAGCTCAGATTGCGGTTAACCTTATTTGAACCTTGAAACATAGGGCCTTACTTATGATAATCTCGTTAAGAAAGGATTAGCCATCTCTTACATAAGAGACTCTTAAGCCCCTAATCAATGGCTGTTTCAAATAAAACTTGCCATCTTGCCTCTTAGCAGTCACTTAAACTACCTCTCGACGTTGGTTATTTTGACAGTTATTTATGAGTTAGTTTACCACCACCTCTTATCCTTCAGAGGAGTTTATGGGTGAGATTTTTGTTAATCAATTGCTGAGCAGTTTCTTAAAATTTAAGAAACGATTATAAGTAAGGCCAATAATGCCTAAATGTGACACATCCATGGAAACTTGTCGTTTTTACAGTTTATTAAATTAAATAAATATTAAAACGTGAGAATGTTCTGTTAACCTATGTATGTCTTCTTGAAATTTAGGACTCGGGGGGGCTTTGTTAGACTTACGTTTCTTAAAGGACACTTCTCATTCCTAATTTTCTTGCGTGTCTATGTTTATCCCCAGATATCATTAAATAACATCCCGATTAATAATACTTTAAATGTTAAAGTAACTCTGTCGGGTCCGTCTGTTAACCTTTCACGAATAAACTCAATAATCAGACCGTTGCAAAATGCTAGTATCGATTTACCTGTTTATACCTGGCTACCCGAGAGTTGTGACCGGAAAGAATAGGCAACCTAACATTTGCATATTCTATGGGCTTCATACATCATATATCGATTGGTATAGAATTTGTTTAATAAACAAACCGGTGAAATGTTTAAAAAAAATATTTAATGATTAATTAATCATATCCTGGACTGAAATTTGTTAGGTAACCCTATTATTGACACATTAAATTAAATATAAAATACGTTACATCAAATAAACATCTCGGTGAAGGTCGTTGAATAGCGGGATCCTATACTAATATAGGTCTTATTTTTGTAACAGACTGCGGTACTTCCCCCTAGGGGTAAATCGCAGCTTGAAAAACGATGCCTTATGGAATAATACAAGCTATTCTGAAAATAAATATTGCAACTGAAGTTTCGTGTCTGTTTGGTGAGCAACCAAGTGTTATTTCTCTATCTCTAAACTATGTCGACTTATGTTTAAACTAGCTTCTGCCCGCGTAGTGCGGTTTTTTAACTATCCCACGGGAACTCTTTCATTTTTCGGAATCAAAAGTATCCTATATGTTGATCAGGGATATAAGCTACCACCATACAAAATTTCATTTAAATCGGTCCAGTCGTTTCGGAGATTAGCCGGTACGAACAGACAAACAGATAAACAAAAAATTTGAAAAGAATCCATATTGGTTCTATTTCACTTCTTACATCCATCCTGACCCTGACTCGGTTCGAGCTATTTTTTTTTCATGGTACAGAAATTCGACCTCTACATTTTTATTGTATCTATAGATGAATCAGTAAGTGTTACGTGATACTCTAGCAGTGTTCCGCAAATTATATACCGCGGCACACCGGTGTACAGTGGTCATTAATTGGTGTGCCTCGGAAAAATAAGGTTATACTGCAATTTAAACTTTAATTTTGTTGATCTACAGAGTGGCGCGGCAATAATAGAAACGTATGCATAAATGGATGACCCTCTCTACGACGACACTCCTATCGCAAACGGAAGTTATTGAAAACTTTCTTCAGTAATGCTGGTGTAATTGCTGCCATTTCACCACGGATATTCTCCTTGATCTGATCGATGTTTTTCGGATTATTGCTGTAGACTTTGTTCTTGAGGTATCCCACAAAAAAAGTCAGGAGGCGTCACGTCTGGACTACGTGGGGGCCATGGGATATCACCTCTTTTCGAAATCAGTCTGCCAGGGAACATCTGGTTCACAACCGCCATGGAGTTATTTGATGTGTGACAGGTAGTTCCGTCTTGTTGAAACCAAGTCCTAGAATTCACTATTCTTGAATTTTCAAGCTCTGGAGCCAAAAAACCTTCCAACATCGCAACATAGCGTTCGGTATTAACAGTGACGTTTTGCCCCCGCTCATTTTCAAAGAAAAACGGTCCAATTATTCTTCTACCAGAAATTGCTGCCCATACTGTCACTTTAGGACTATGCAGTGGTTTCTGGTGCTTGAGTTTGGGATTCTCACTGTTCCAGTAACGACAATTTTGACGGTTTACGAACCCATTGATATGGAAGTGGGCCTCATCTGAGAAAAGGATATTGTCAAAATTGGAAAATCGAAGCATTTCATTAGCAAATGCGAGCCTTGCTCCGAAGTCAGACTCTTTCAATTCTTGTGTTAACTACAGGATGCAGTTTAAGATCCAAGTTTAAAATTCGTTGCAAACTTCGTCGCGATAAGTGTAAGACAGACGATCTCTTGCGAGTAGACATTTGTGGATCTCCTCGTACAGACTGCATAACTCTCTCAATATTGTCGTCGGTTCTAGATGTTCTTGGACGACCTTTTGCTTGTGGTTTAAACGTTGAAACAATCTCTTGAAAACGCTGTACCCATATTTTAATTAAATTAGCACTCGGAGCTTCACTAATTTGCCGTAGTCCATATTCAGAACAATATAAACGCCTAGTAACGATGTATGAACGAGAGTTCTCGTAAAATGCGCGCACGCAAAATGCGCGACGCTTCCCGTCGAAGTGACTCAGAGTGACTAAAACTCCATGAGCCCGCCTACCCAACGATGCAGGCTCGCCCCGCCCGCGCACTTTCTACCCCGCGAAAAAAGATGATGCAATATGCACGTTCTCTTGCGCCACCCTGTATAATAAATATTCTTTCGATGATTAATAAATAAATGTTGATTAATATTACTTACAAAAATATTTTTGTTTGTGGTGTTTTAAACCAAATTGTTATATTTTCTTAGATGTACCTTGAACACAAAAAGTTTGCGGAATACTGCTCTAGAAGACAGACAAAAATACTTAAAGTTGAAATTTCGGAATCTGCTGGTCCCAACGAGCCCCCTCTAATTTGTTTCACATTTTTAAACGCATTGTACAAAATTGACCTCTCTACAGATTATAAGATAGATAGATAATACAATAATCGTGGTACCAAGATTGAGAATATGCTGCGTGTGTGTTTATTTGTCGAATTAATTTATTGACCAACGATATCTTGCTTTATTTTATTTACATAAATTTTGGTCCTCCGCCAGGTCCCGGTCGAAAGGGAAGGCCCGAGAAATGTTGGCTTGACGTCGAGAAGGATGACATGCGTGCTAATGGTCTCAAAAAAGGGGATGCTGAAGACCGCGCGAAGTGGAGTAGAAAAAGTAGGAAAGCGGACCTTGGGCGTCGGAGTGAACGCTCCGAACGCAACCGGGATTTAACGCTCGGATGATGATGATGATGATATTTTGGTCCTTCGAACCGGATAGCCCAGCGATTAGTCACTGGTACCAACATCTTACTATCCATCCATTTCCTTTACTACTGATTATCTGACATAAATTCTATACAAATCATAGATAGATAGATAGATAACACTTTATTGTACACCATTACAGAAAAACTTACGAACTAGTATTATTATAGTAGGGTACAAAGGGCGGTCTTATCGCTAAAAAGCGATCTCTTCCAGACAACCCGTGGCAAGGATATTTCGATCAGAATTGGCAATGGTGGCATAGATAGTTATTGTACGATTACTTAAAATTTTATTAATAAATATATAACTATACTATATATACAAATATACACATAAGTTATATACATATATAAGATATGGCGACAATATGCAACTATTTAAACATAATAAACATATAACTATTTGCAATATAATATCTACTAATTACATAAAATTATTACATATCCATTATATTGCAGATAGAATTTTCTGACCAAGTTCTTAAATATTATTAGGTATTTTGCTTGTCTGACAGCAACAGGCAATGAATTCCAAAGTTGGACAGCCTTAACCGTGAAAGAATTATTGAAGAACGTTGTATTATGAATATGAGTTATGAATCATGTCAATTTTCTACCAACAGTAAGACAGTAAAATATAATCACAAATTTATTCTTCAAAGTCTTTTCTTTCTTTCTGACCCATACGGCTTTAATGTGAAATATACTTACCACTGATGGCTAGTTTATTTTGCGAATACTTTGTACCGATCGCTTTCATTTCCGCCAACAAATCCAACTCTTCTTTGTCTTTAGTAAATACACCCTTAACGCCACCGTGAAACTCATATCCATCTTCTGTAATAATTATATATATTTAACTTTCCATAAACACATAAAAGAAGAATTTAAGAGTTCCGATGGCCTACTTTCTCCCTGTAATCCATTCTTCCTGTCTATCCCATGCTATAGGCTGGCAAAGTGTGGGCCACACCTCTGGCATTGCAAACGTCTATAGGCAACGGTAACCACTTTCCATTAGAGGGGTCGTCTGTCTGTTCACAATAAATAAAAGCAAAAAGAACAACACAAATTTTGGTCATAGCTCATTAGAAAAAATACAGACAAATACGGCGAAAAAAATTTTTTTTGCTAGACATGTTGCCATGGAGTTGCTTCCGTTTTTTCTCACTAAAACAGCGAAAACACATTATGAAGAGATACATAAATTAAGAAGTACACTCAATTATTAACGTATATGTATGACTTTTAAAATTATAAGAACATTAATCGACAGACAAAAACACATATTGTTATAAAAATGAAAAAGATTTTTATAATAGTTACTAGCTGTCCCGGCAGATTGATATTTATTTATTTCACACAACAGAATACAACCATAAATACATCTATCTATTATATGACAGCAGCGCCACCTACCGGGTCCAATTGTGAACCAAACCAGAAACCTTCTCTGGCTCATGCAACAACAACTCTGCTTAAGATCATCACTTGATCAAATATATAGTTTACGATTCTATAAAGGGCATACAGACAAACATTCATTTTTATATATAAGATAATACCACTCGAGCTTTGATTTAGTATGAAATCATCTCGATTTGACTCTAATCACATTTGGCCTAGAGTTCATTTTTAGAGTGTACCTATATGCATTCTGAGACTAGGATGACTTTGCGCATATTGTGACTATAGTCTCATTATGACTTCAATATTTTTATTTTACTATTTAACTTTTTTTTAGTTTGATGTAAGACTATTATTATTATTGATGTGCAAATAAGGTTTTTGCAAACTATACTTTTCAAGTGACATTTAACAGATAGAGGTTATTGACGTTCCTATTCTTGTTTGGATCGCATTATACTACTGGATATTTTGGGTGCTTAGTTACATTTGACGCTGTGGTAGTTAACATAATAATGATGGCTTGAATAAACTCATGTATTTGACGTTGCTCGTGTACCGATTTGGACAAGAAGGCTGATCCGAATTATTAGACGACCTGGTTGTATCGATATTAACGATCACTTTCTGTTCTTATCATATTGACCATCTTGGCCGCTTCTTTCTATAAGACGCAGACTGTACATTGACAGAAATTAAGTGATTCATTTCGGTAAAGTTATTTTATGAAGATTATAAAAACTTCTAAAATTTCAATATTCAATATAACATATTGTTACAATTTGGGCCACCCGCAAACTAAGCAAATTTATTACCCCCCGGCGTCGTTTGAGCTAATAGCATCGAAGCGCTTTTATAACCGTCTTTTGTTTAGTTGGTGTTTAAAATTTGCAATTAGAAAAAAAAACTGTATTGTAATCTTTTATAGTAGTCATTAGTCAGGTGTGATTCTTAGAAATTCAGTCTGCGCAGCCGGGAGACATATTGTAAATGTACAGTATAAAGCAATGCCCCAATGAAGAGGGGGGGGCAGTTTAGTGATAGTCACAAGCGAGGCAAAACATTAGTGAGCAACTTCGCGCGTGTTATTGAATCGTAAATTACATTTGCACTGGTTGTGATCAGTTATATTTGTACCTGTGTTATACATGTTTGTATACATACATACACAACTTCACGCCAGGTCCCTTGCGGGGTAGGCACGAGCAACAGAGCGCCATACAGGCTTATTCTTACACACCTCACTTGCTTCTTTGACATTCATAGCTCTTGTCATGTACGCTCGTCTGTTCTTAAGGCTCCTGACATCACCTTCTGCTAATACATTATCAATTTGATCATGAAAGGTGTGACGTGGCTTTCCGCGACTTCTGCATCCATCCACTTTTGCATTGTATATCTGTTTAGTCATGCTTTCATCATACATTCTTTCCACATGCCCGAACCACCGGAGCATTCCTTTCCTTACCTTCACCCCGACACTCTCTTTAAGACCAACTCTCTTTCTTACTTCGGTATTACGAACGCGGTCCGCGAGCGTCACTCGTTTGTATAGTTCTAATAAAATCTATAGTAATTACAAGGGCATTTTAATTCGAGTCCCGTAACTCGTAACAATATTATTGAAGCAAAAAGGTGATGTACATACAAAAGATGTCGATGCGATTCCTATAAGATATTCTTAGTGTATACAGCATGTAGATCTAAAACAATTACCTTCAAGATATTTCCTGATAGTATATTCAAGACCCCGTTCCCTCTGCGCCACTTGATACTGACAGGGCCCTTTAATAAGTATCGCACCCAATATATATAATACGTCATACCTCCGCTGGGTTCTCGCCATACGTTCTATACGCTCTATGTGCTGAACATCCTCATTTATGATTTTAAGTGACGAAAAGTCAACAAAAGGTTGCAGATTTAAAAGAGCATATACAAGGAAAAGTCCTGCCACCGTCTCCTGTTTCGAAAAGAGTAACAATGTATCAACATCTTTAAAGATATAATAAAACTACGTTTTAACGGTTTTAAGCGCGGTAATTTATTTGGTTTTGGTTAATCCGACGTTTCGGCCGCTTTTCAGTGGCCGTGGTCTTCCACGCATTTTAATATTAAATAAAAAATTTAGAACTAGGCATATTTGCTGAAGAGTTTCTTCGACCACTTCTTCTCTTCAAGCCACAACATGTTGTGAAGCGGTGGTAAATTAGATTAGGTTCCCATCGAGTAAATAATAACCATAAACAAAATTAAAACTACATAATTAAAATGAGCAAGTTGGCGGTAGGCTAAATAAAACTTAACGATACTCGTTGGACAAATGTCATCTTTGTCGTCCGTGACCACGGCCACTGAAAAGCCGCCGAAACGTCGGATTAACCAAAATCAAATAAATTACCGAGCTTAAAACAGTTAAAACGTAGTTTTATTATGTACTTATACAAGTTGCGAAAAGTTAAGAAAATATTATCTTTATAGATAGCTAATTAAAAAGGTAGCAGATCGCAAAAATGTAAAGCACACAATCTGTCAATTCACATTTCGAATATACACTTAATAACACCTCAATGTCATTATATTTTTAGAACCTACCTATCTCTGAATCAGTAAGCAAAATAGGAACTCTAGCTAGGCCACTTCTACCTAAGTACCGGGTCTCTAATACAGTGTAGTGTAAGGTCGCAAATTCGGAACGGCGGAGCGTGCAGCGGGTCGTTGTTTTGACGTGCACGCTCGACTACTGAACGTATGGATTTCTCTATTGTTGTATTCGTAGCAGCGTTTTTAGCGTGTAGTTAAACGCATGATTAGATCAGTGTTTTGGCGTTTTAACGAGCGTTTACAAATGATATTTTATATAGTGTGTCAAGATTTGCGAGTAAAAGAAGTTGTGTGTTCTATTTCATTCCATTTCTTACATACTGTAGAATATTATATTTAATAAAGGTAGCACGCTTATTGACGCGGTGGTCGATGGTGGGGAGTGCTTGGAGAGAGTCGCTAGTCACTAACTCCGTGGGACTGCTGCCAAACCGCCGAACTGATGAGTGCGTTACAAACCATGTAGTTGGTGTTTTATTTGTGTACATACAAACCGAACCCTATACATACATACATAACTTCACGCCAGGTCCCTTGCGGGGTAGGCACGAACAACAGAGCGCCATTCAGGCTTATTCTTACACACCTCACTTGCTTCTTTGACATTCATAGCTCTTGTAATTCCATTTTTTCTTTGTCACAATCCTATTTTTGGACAATGGATGACTCGAAATCCATAACTCCGGCCGTGATTGCACTTCGCTAATTATCATTTGGAATGACATTATGTCGACATTAATACTATCGTATTCGTAGATTAAACACAACAAACAATAACAATTATACACTAATGTCTCGTAATATCGTTTCTTTGCAGTGATGACACTTGCCCTTGAATGGCGGCCTCCGATTGGTCAACGTACTTGGACGCCCCGCTCGCACGCACGCTGAACGCTCCGCTACACGCCCCGCCGTTCCGAATTTGCGGCCTAAGGGTTTGAAGGCATAAAAACTTACCTCAAAGTCAGATGCTTTAGAAAACATGTACGATTTAGCTATGTGTATAACCTCGTCAGAGAACTCCGCTGTCTCTGCGCCTGACTGAGGGCTACTGTAAAAGGTGCAACCATTGATAATACACGACACATAAAAGTTGCAATCATAAACATTCTTATTAGAGATGCCATCAATATTGAATGAATGTAAACTCTTTATTGTTCGCCATGAACGTTACCTAGAGCAGTGGTGGGCAAACTTTTTATGGGGCCAAAGTTGAAGAAATTCTAGAGAGGGCCAGAATTATAGAAAAATTCATTGCGTTAAAGCTTTTAATCATAATAACACACACAAATCTTACAAAATACCTTTACCTTAATAATAATAAATTAATTATTCAAAGCTCCCTTGTGGCTACTAAGACAGTAGAATACTGAACTAGCGCATAGTTCATATCAAAAGTAGATTCTACTAGTAACTAAGTAGAATCTACTTTTTCTTTCGACGTCAAATGTAATTATAACGGGCCATATTCTATCCTGTGATGGATTTCGGCGGGCCGGATTAAATACTTTCGCGGGCGGCGTTGGCCGCGGGCCGTACTTGCCATCACTGACTAGAGAATTAATATGGATAGGTACATGTAAATTAGAAATAACTTGTTTTTAAAAAAGTTTTTAAATACAAGCTTTTGAGATACTGGATATCATGTAGCAGCAGAGTGCTAGCCAAGACAAGTAAAACAAACCCAAACAAGACGGGTCTATCTTGTTTAGCACAGGAGTTCCTATGGTCACCTTCCAACTCCATCAGCAGATCAGCGGTACCATATTATTATATTGTCACGAGATATACATTTGTATGAATCGGAAACCGGGAAGTTAGTCAAATTCAACTTGCAAGATTCCACCTGAACCTACATACATACATAGGTACATCCATTAAAAGTTAAATAAAAGCTTGTAAAATAGGTGGCCTTATCATTCACAGTGATCTCTTCCAGGCAACTCGGAATATTCGGCCACCGGTATACCTTCACCACTAACCACTACACCTACTCACTACATAAAATTTTCACACCAGATAGCTAAGTAGCCAATATATATTTATGTGGAACAGTATGTTCTGTGACTTAGTTTGAAACATAACATGTGCTCATGGAATATTAAATAAAACAATTTGAAAACATGCAAACATTTTCATACCATGACTGTACATAATGAAAATATCTAAAAATACTTACTAATAAACGCAGGCAAAGTCCATTTCTTTCCAAATGTTACAAAACTTTCATAACTCAACTTTTTCAATTGTGAACATCTTTTCATTAACTCATTGCAATCTTCTTTAAATCCCTCTGCTACATGTATCTTCCATAATGGTACTGAAAATTGTAAACAGTCTTATCTTCTTCTTATATATAAAAATGAATGTTTCTTATATGACATAAACTATACATTTGATCATGTGAGCAAGCATGCATGAGCCAAAGAAGGTTTCCGAGTTGGTTCACAATTGAACCCGACAGGTGGGCGCTACTGTTGTTAGGTATATCAATTGAAGCTTTTCCAGGCAGGACAATGTCTGCCGGGACAGCTAGTCTATCTATATTAATATATAGAATCAATTTACTAGAAATTATCCTTTTTAGGGTTCCATAGCTAATTTGTGCCAAAATGAAATTCTTATATTTTTGACAGTTAATATTCTGGGATATTTGCATATGTGATAATCATTTTTCCGATAGAAAACTGGGTTAATTTAGAGGAAATATAGTTCAATTATGAAATGTAGATACCAATGCTACAGTAAATTAATGTAATATTGAACCATACATGTAATTGAGAATATGAAACTGGATAATTTTTAATATATATATTCTATTCTTGTAATGTTGGCCTCAACACCTTTGGCAATGATTTTGTCAATGTCACAGTGAAAAATTGTATATACATATATAAAAAATTACAGGTGAACATAAAAAAGCAATTTAAGCTACTTGTAAAAAGAAAAAATAATTGGTATGATATCGCTACTTGCAGTATCTGTCAATAATATCAGTTCTTTGTTGAGAGATACAATCCCTATACATAATGAGCAATTTTAAACCATCTACCTATTATGGCGTATTCAGCAAAACAAAATACTGTACTATTTTATGGCCTGAAAATAAGATAGGGTAGGTGTCATGCCTCACTAGTTTAGGTGATCAGTTGTATCATGAAAATTATTATTTGTGAATTAATACATATGAATCTAGGAAGAGTGTAGACCGGAAATAAAATAAGAGCATAGTTGTGGTCTAGTGACCTAAGTATTGGTTCACCTATTTTACTGGACACAGACCGAGTTTGATAGATAGCAATATATGTTTACTAAGCATAGTTATTTACCCACACTCACACACCCACACATTTGTCCACACTAATATACTATCTAGAATACAAACATAATGTGATTGAGTTTGGGAATTTATCAATTAATTAATGGTTCAGGCAGTGCAGGAACATACAAATATTCAAATAACATCAATCAAAATTAGTTGAATATAGGTACAAATACTACTGTTTCAGTACGACAAAATGAAGTGATACTCACTAGTCTTACTCATAATTTAACTGTACGTAACTTAATGTGCTGGAAAATAACTTTTATTTATTATTTATCAATCGTACTTAGGTATCACAGTAATCAACAGAATTGTATGAAGGATATGGATTTTGAATGACTTGTGGATTTGCCAAGACAAGGAGATTGTTTAATATAAATATTTGAAAAATTAAATTAACTTAAAACACAATATTCAATATTTAATTTACTAATACGACTGATTATTTTTCTTTTACGTAAATTCCCGTTTGAAGTTCACTTCACTTTTTGGTTTTTTGGCAAGAGGCTTGTTCTTGGTCGAACTACCATTACTGCCAACGTCAGGTGTGGAAAAGGCAAAGCTTATGGCGATGACCAGTTAGATAAGAAAACACAAAAAAGGGGGGAAAACAAATAAAAACTTGTTCCAGAATTAGTTCACCGCCACCATCTGACACAATGTCAGTATACATACATATAGGACATCACTTATTTTTAAATTTAGATACATACATAAAATTTGATAAAGGATTATAGTTTTATATTATTCACAGAAATATATTTGGTTAGAGCATTAAATATAAGACGATTACATATACGGGATAGGAGAGTTTTAATATTAGTGGGTCTTGGGATTTTAGTTGGTAAAATATCATAGAGGGATGTGGAATAAAGGGGACAGTTAAAAAATATATGATCGATAGAGCCTTCCTCTATATTGCAATCACACATTGGAGAGGCACGAACTCCAATCCTATGAAGGTGGACAGGGGTACACGTATGGCCCAGTCGCAACCTGCAAATAACTGAGGTGAGTCTTTTGTCAACATTACGGAATTTATAGAACCATGGTTTGATGGGAATCTCTGGAGAAATATCTTTATAAAACCTCCCTTTGACTAGACTGGAATTTGACCAACTAATAAGCCATTCCTCTTTAAGGTCTTGCAGAGCTTTAGAGCAGAGATCCTGAGATTGTAGTCTAGAGTGGTCTAAGCATCCTGAAACTATTGCACTTTTCGCTAACTCATCAGCGGTCTCATTACCGGTTATACCTGAGTGACTAGGAATCCAAGCTAAAACAACATCTGTATTGTTAGACTGGCACAGAGCAAGATTTTCCTTGATTTTCAGAATTAAAGGGAAACGCAGGCCAATTGCTAAATCTTCTGAAAGGATAGTTTGGAGACAGCTTAGAGAGTCTGAAAAGACTATACATTTATGTATCCTATCTTTGTTGGCAACAACAAACTTTATTGCCTCCAAAATTGCGATTGTTTCACCAGTAAAAGTAGATGTAAATATAGGACATTTATAGGTCAATGCTAGCTTGTAGTTAGGACACCAGACAGCAGCACCGACACAGCCTTCTAGAGAGAGTTTAGAAGCATCAGTATAAATTGGGCACCAGTCTGACCATTCCGATGAAAGCCGTAGGTTAAAAAGATCATTTGCTCTAGGATCGTCTTTGGAGATGCCAAAATGTAGTAAAACTTTAGGATAAAAATATAAGATTTCATAGGGGGTATTAAATGGAGCTAGCTTATGGGATTGGAAAAGTGGGGTATTTAATCTGTTTAATTTTCTAAAAGATTTTATAAGACATGGAAGATCTTTATGGTACCAGTAAGGGTTATTTGTGATAAGGGAAGAGAGGGACTTGATTTTAGAAATTAATGGGTGAGAAATAATCTGACAGGTTTTATATAAGAAACGATCGCATAGATATTGGCGTCGGATTTGAAGAGGAGGGTCTAAGGCCTCTATCTGTAATGCATTGGTCGGAGATGATCGCATGGCACCCAGGATCACCCTAAGGCATTTATACTGTAACTTGTCTAGTTTATTAAGAGCTGTTTTTGAACAGGGCTGGAGAACAAAAGAACCATAATCTAAAATACTACGGATTATAGCGTTATATATTAACTTTTGGGAATATGGATGGGCGCCCCACCAGACTCCTGAGAGGCATCTAAGGAGATTTAAATTCGACTCGGTCTTTCTTATAATAAAATTTAAGTGCTGTAGTCCTGTCATTTTTGAATCTAAAAATACACCCAAAAATTTAATATGATCGCAAACTGGAATCTCACGATCGTTACACACCACTCTGATCAATAAGGGGTTACGTTTACGTGTAAAAACAACTACTTTACTCTTATCTGGTGATAAATCTAGTCCATGTTCAGTTAGCCAGTCAAACAAATAGTACAATGCGCGGTTCAACATAGATTCAGCCTGCTCTGTTGTATCAGCTGATGTATAGAGAACTATATCGTCAGCGTACTGTAATATGTTACAAAAGGACGTGACAGTATGATCTAATTCTGAGGTGTAAAGATTGTAGAGCAATGGACTCAAAACAGAGCCCTGGGGGAGGCCTTTCCATGTCTGACGTGTAGAGTGAATAGAGCCTTCTAGTCTAGTTACTACCGAACGATCCATTAGAAAATTGCATATGTAGTGCGCTAACCTCACGGGAACACTCAGCTTATGCATTTTCTGCCTGAGGTGGTGAAGAAGAACACTATCATACGCGGCAGTTATGTCCAGAAACACGGCCGCCAGGATTTGTTGTTTGGATAGAGCAATCCTAATGTCTGTGGTAAGAATCGAGAGATTGTGCATGGTACTGGAGCCTTTGCGAAACCCATATTGGGTGCTGGAGAGCATGCTATTAGATTCTAGGTACCATTCCAAGCGATTTTTTAGAAGGTGCTCCATTACCTTGGCAAGGGTAGACGATAATGCGATAGGACGGTAGGAGGAGGGCAAGGAAGGGTTTTTACCTGGTTTGAGAATGGGGATAATAAGTTGGGTTTTCCAAGAGTCTGGTATTATACCTAATTCATAGGATTTATTAAGAAACTTAAGAAATAGGGATTTAGTGAAGGATCCAGCTTTGGTAAGGAATGAATATGGGATACCATCCAATCCAGGGGAAGAGTCTTTAAGTCGATTGAAAACACGGGATAATTCAGACATATTAAAAGGTTCGTTAAATTTGTGGGCAGGAAAAGATAGGGGGTAAGGAGATGGGAGAGAATCATGATTAGGAACAGACGAAGGGGCCAATTGACAAACAAAGTCAGAAATCCAAGTCGAATTATCGTTGCTGGAGGTATTAGATGAATGCCAGGAACCACGAAATCGTTTTAGAGTCCTCCATACTATACAAGAAGGAGTTTGTGGATTTAGGGTCTCCGTAAATCTAAACCATGAAATTTTCTTTTTTTTCTTGAATAATCTTTTAGAAGCTGCCATCGCCTTTTTATATGCTATATAATTAGATACCGACATATCTGAATTATATAGGGATTCAGCTGCCTTACGGTTTTGAAACATGGAGGTGCATTCATCATCCCACCATGGTGGAGAGTAACGTTTTTTGATTCCAATTTTTTTAAGGGGGATGCACTGATGAGCAGCCCCATGCAAATTATTAATTAGTTGGTCATAAGTATGGAGGAAATTCGATTTAGAAATCTCTGGGATTGGTTTAGTGAGGCGATCACTTTCTATGGCATATGTATCCCAATTCGCCTTATTAGTGTTGTATTTTAAGAGAGGTGAGAACTGGCGAACGGGAACACTGAGGTGAGGAAAAGAAATGAAAAGAGGTAAGTGATCGCTGCCATGAGAATCTTCGAGAACAGACCATGTTGCAACAGAACAAAGGTCTGGAGAGCAAAAAGAGAGATCGGGCGTACTTGATTGATTATTTGGGGCGACTCTGCGAGTTGGAGATCCATCATTTAGGATGCATATGTTAAGATGATCCAAAATGTCTACAAGATCACACCCAAAAGAATCATAATAATGACTGCCCCACAGCAAATGAGCGCAGTTGAAGTCACCCAAAATAAGGTAAGGAGCAGTGAGAGACATGAAGATGGATTCAAGCACAGGGATTAAGTTGGAAGAAGGATGAGGAATATATATAGACAAAATAGTTAAATTATAATTGTGAATTTTTACAGCAACAGCATTAAGAGAATTTGGTAGAGGTGGAAGAGGGAAAAGAGAATATGTAAGTGATGATTTTATCAATATAGCTGAGCCAGCATACCCATCGTCTCTGTCATCACGGAAACAAGCGTACCCAGGTATTCGAAAGTGGGAACCAGGAACAAGCCAGGTCTCCGAAATGGCAAAAACGATGGGATCATGAGTATATATCATGCCCCCAAAAAACATGAAATTTCTCTTCATGTTTTTTGGGGGCTATGCTACGACTATTCCACTGAATGAGGTTGAATTTTAGAAATAATATTTATGAGCTGTGACAATTTGGATGCTACGTTGGACGGTGCTGGGTGATCGTCAAATTTGGATATGATATTTATGAGCATTGTGAGCAGCCCATCTATGAGATTGTCATTATTATCACTATTTGCATTGCCTCTTAAGGCAGCCCCGTTTTGTGGGCATGGAGGATCATATTGAGAAATCATGGATCGGTGGGCAGCCCTGTCATAATCAGGGTCCAAAGGAACTCGGGGTCTGGGGGAGGAATAGGTGCTGCGTCTATAACTGGACGTTATTGGAGAATTTTGGGAGGGGGTGAGGGTGTTATGGTCCCGTGTGGGTCTTGTAGTATAATGAGCTGGAAAGGGTTTAACTGGAGCAAACATTGTACGGGTAACATCTGAGAAAGACCGAACCGAAGGAGGGAAGAGGGTTGACGCCTCTGAATATGAAATATTATCCTCTGACATTTTCTTTTTAATTAGTTTTTGTCTTTCCAATTCAGGGCAGTTCTTGTCAATGGCATAATGGCGCCCTTTGCATAAACAGCAAAAGGCATTTTCGGGAGCAACAGAACAAGTGTTACCAGAGTGAAATTGGCCGCATTTATAGCATCTGGGCTTGGAGCGACATTTGTCGCTTACATGTCCAAAGCGGCAGCATGTGAAACATTGTATTGTCGGTAACTGGTAAGGTGTGACTGGTATTGAGGTGTAGCAACAATAAATGTGTTTAGGGAGGATCTGTCCGGTAAATGTAAGAACTACTGTTGTTGTAGGTGTCCAATCTATGGAGCCATCTGACTGGCGCACCTTCCTACTGAACCTTCTAGCCTTAACAATTTGTCCGCAGTAATTCGGGAGTTCAACCTGATCTACGAACTCTTCCTTGGACCAGTCCTTGGGGACTTCTTGAACCACTCCCATACGGGAGACATTAAAAGTTGGGATAATAGCCTTATATTGAGCAGCTGTTAAACTTGGATTAACCACAAAGTTATTGGCATCTTGAGCAGAAAGGAACTCTACTGATATTCTATTTCTACCCACACTTTTGATTCCCTGTTGAACTATTTTGGTAACATTTGCGTTGACCATCATTTTACCGAATAATATTTTATTTATAGTAGTACCAGAGCTAGGATTGTTTTCCATTTTCTGCACGTGGACCAAAAACGGACCTTTATCTTCATTTGAGTACTTGTAAGGTGCATTTACAGAATGGTGAACCCATAAAGATTTGTCTGAGTTAAGGTCTGACGATAATGGTGCTTTTTTCGAAGGATTGTTCGATACTTCGTCAACCGCAGGACGTTTTCTCATTTCAGCAGGTCGCGACCGAGAGCCACACGGCTCCTGTTCCATTTGTTCGTTGTATGTTTTAGAGCCCGGAGGAGGGTCTGGAGGACCGGGAGGGATCTTCGACATAGTCGAAGACCCGTAAATTGGGTATTTGAATAAATTAGTAAAGACTTACCTTATGAGGGTAGATTAGAAAAACACTAAGAAAGAATAAATATCATTAAAGGAATTGAATCACACATATAAAACGTTAACTACATATATATAGGACACACAGAACAAATTTAAATAAGAAAATTATCAATAAAACTAAGATAAACTAATATTTAAGAGTATCAAAATCGCCAACGCGTGCGTTAACCATGGCCTAAGTTTTGACAGTGTCCGTTTGAAGTTTTGTAAAGTGAAAAATAAAAATATGTGCATAGATAACAAAGTGTTAATTGCTGACAAATGACACTGCGCTAAGCTGAATAATTGCCCTAACGCAAGGTATATATCCCTAATCCCATGAACAAGGCGAAAGCCTATCTATATAAAAAAATCAATGCCACTCAAATCAAATCAAATTAATTTATTGTATAAAAACATGGTTTTACAATAGGTCTTGTTGTTATACACTGAGCACATGTTTTTTGCCGGTTGGGTGTACAATTTTTGTTAATTTAAAACTTGAAAACGACTTTACCGATTTTGATGAAATTTTGTGTGTGTGTGTTTGAGTGGGTCCCGGTATGGTTTAGATTTGCAATTAGAACCGGTAGATGGCACTGAGATCGGGTTCTAGAATCCTTCTAATCACCGGGAGCGATTTTGTTTTTGTGTTTTAGGGGTTCCCGGAAGGTTTAAGAACCGGTGGGTGGCGCTGAGATCGGGTTCTAGAATCCTCCTAATCACCTGGACCGGTTATGGTGATTTTGTTTTTGTGTCATGAAACAAAGTCTTTTAGGGATTCAGAAAATATGGCGGTACGAAGTTCGCCGGGTCAGCTAGTACATAATAAAAAAGAAGTAAAACTCAAGGTTGTAGGTAGGTATTAAATCTACGCTAATACCCACCGTGCGCAGTGAAACGAGTGCTTTGCGACCCAAATGGTGCGCATTATACAGGTTTGTTGTGCTATTTGTATTAATTCATTTTCATGTTAGCTTGAAACGTTGTAGCAGTGGTCTGCGCTTGTTATTGAGTTACGTGACTGGTGAGTTTGCAAGTAATTTTGTTATCCCCATGCTTACTCTACTCAATATATTTTTATTTTCAAATTGATTTTTTAAATTTTCTTATGTAGCCGGTTATAAGTCGATTGGCTCAAATAAAATAATCAAAAATAACAATCCTAGCTCTAAAGTGAAAATTCCATTGAACGAAGCTTATATTTATAGATGCTGGTAAAAGGATATAGATGCTATTCAGAAAAATGGAAAACTTGATATGCATTTTAGGCGGAAACTCGGACGTAAGTATTATTTTATTTTACTATTATTTGTCAAAAACGAACAATATTTATAGTTACAGAGCTGGCAAAGTGGGCCATCGCCTACGTCCTCACATCTCAAAGACAAGACAAGTAATTTTTTTGTCACGACTACTATAACGAAAAATCTTATTTTTCGTAAAACAATATTCTAATTTATGCCAAATCTTTTTTTTTACTTCGGCTAGCAACATTTGCGGTAATTATTACGGGGAGAATAGAACACAAGTACTCTCTAACGAGAACGGGGAACCACCGTCGGCCAATTCAGTATCAATCAAGGAATATATTACTCTCTTAGAGGTCTCAATTGTCTTTAATTTTCAAATCCATCTTTGTTTAGTTCATCACACGTTTTTCCACTGCCCAAAAATGTATGTGTCTTTATATGATATCCTTCCTGTAGATAGTCCCTATCCCATCAATGTAAATTTCCTACTAGCTTTAACACATATATTTTATTAAGCAAAAAAAAATCGAAGGCGTTGGTACCATAATAAAAGAATTATTTCTTTTTGCGTCTGCCATGTACTCTCAAAACGTACGTTGTCCTCGTAAAATTTAGGTCTTGCTCAGCCACTACAGTTGCACAATATTGTTTATACGAGTATGCAAGTCATATTTGAGTAGAAAACGTTATTATTACATATATTTCTTAACTAGCCTGATATAAAAAAACAATTATTACTTTAAAAAAAACTCACAATTACTGTCAACTCCTAACCACATTTATGCGTGTTGGCAACACAGACATTCCAATTCCCTCCAAGAAGTACAGATTAAGTAATTTTTCTCTTACTTCTAAATTGGAAATGAAAACCAACAACCTGTTGTTAAATTATTTATTCAACTAACACTATTGTTTGTACAATATTAACAATACACACAACTGAAATTAAAGGCAACAGTTGAATAAAACACTGTTTAAGTATGCTTACAATTATTTAATTAATTTCTCGATTTTGTTGTTCAAAAAAACTAGCACACCTTTATATACTATATTTAACATATGGCAATACCATAGATTTAACATAGGTGTGTGCGGCGCGCTTGTAGATATAATAATCACTACTGATAAACTAAAGAATTGCATTTAAACGGGGCTCTTCTCAACCAATTTGTACCAATGTCCACACTCGCAACGACGGGGGTGATCCTAAAAAAAATTAAGCATATAAAAGTAATATAACGAAAAGAGTAAGTATATCATATTATGAAACCGTGGTAGCTTAGTAGTTAGCACATCCGTCCCAAACTCAAAGGGCGTCTGTTTGAATCCCGGCCAGAAAACATGTACCACTTTGGCACTTTTCTGACTTGATTGACGTAAAAATTACTGGGCTGATTTCGATGCTGTTTTCGCTGAACAACAGCTAATTCTTAGACTTAAACTCTGCGCTACATTTTATCGTAGGAATACCGCGCGTTTTTTTTTGAATGATTTAAAATTGTCTGATTAGAAAAAAGTCGAATTCCAATATGATAATTTACTGATTGATAGCAAATTTAATGTAATAAAATGTGTGATATAGTTTCTCCCGGAAATACCGATCCAACTCGACCTGTTGCCACCGACCAAATGTGTCACAAAAACTCCTCAGTCTACCGAAGTATATACTACCAAAGTATAGAGGGCGTCTGACCCCGCTCCGCCATATGCTCTGCTCTGATTGGTTTTATTAAATCACAATATTCATAAGTTTTATTAGGTTACAACGATCTTTTAGTTATAGAAACATTTAAGACATCAAACCAAATTAAATGAACAATTTTAGAAGCAATTAAAATGTAAACAAATAAAATAAATAAATAAAAAATTATTACATTATAAATCCAATCAACCATTATCCGATTTATATCTTCCCTCCGACATATATATATATATAGGGGAGCTAGTTTGGACCAGCAGATTTCAAAATGCAAGTTTTAGAACTCAACATAGCTAACTCACACCCTGGGTCAACATTGATGATACTTTTATCCCTTCAAATGGCGCCCCCATTGTGCTGTTTTCTTTAGTCACTAACAAATACATTGTCTCTATGGTAACATAACAAAAGTTTCACTGACATGATAGTGTTTAACAAGTAGGACTTCGTAGTGTTTTCGTCTTTAAGTTGTACATTAAAATTGTTAATACAATAACTTACTTTGTGTAACCAAAGCCAAGTGACTGCTGTAGCGTGCTCTTCGCCTGAAACAATGGACAATTTATAAATAGCAGTATATTACATTGTTGCTGATTTAATTTCTACCTACCAACTCCTATTTTGTTTTAGGATTATAGCTAAACACTATTAAGTATTGAATTTGCCAATCTTACTATAATGAAAAACAATGTGACGTGATTGTGATAGTATGATATTAATAGCTAGAGGATATTTTGTTTAAGCGATATTTGTGAGGTAGATGTCTCAAATTTAAGTAACGAATTAATGCAAAAAATTTTAAGTATAAACTACTAGGACCATAGCTTTTCAGGACGGGTGCTGCCATATTTTGGTGGTCAGCGGATAATTACCCATCTATGATCAAGTAGCGGTATTGGCATTGATATATAAAAAAATCTTATATCAATGGGTATTAGTTACAAAAAAACCGTGCTCCAAGTAACTAGCATAGTCAACATAATTATGTTGCTGTTAACCCTTTTGGTCATCATAAACTTAGACCTAGACAATCAAAAAATAAAATAATTGTTAGACAACACACATTGTATAATACGGCCGGCGTAACTTGGCAAATGTGAACATAGGCTCTGCGAACTTTAGAGCATATACACTCGTGTGATGAGTGGGCAATCGACTCGTCAGTGAATACAATTGGTCGCCCTTCATCCCTGTATTGTTTCATTACTTTGTACTAGTTGGTCACTGTATCGAGTTTACATGCGCTAAAGTTCGCAGAGCCTATGTTCACATTCGCCAAGATACGTCGGCCGTATTATATATAACCAAATTAATCAAGTTAAGCTTATGTAATAAGTAATACAATACGGACTACTCTGGGTCTGATCCCAGACACCAAGATCATAGTAAACAACAGAACAGTTATTCAAACACAGAACCTCTGCATTGCAGTGAGAGCACTCTGTAGTGCTCTCACTGCAATGCCGTTAATATGGATTTATTTGCATTATTATATTTTTATAATAAGTATGGATACATTTGCATTAGAACAATGGGTGCCTGTATACCTTTCTTGCGGGCAACACAGAAGTATATACAGAAAACCTGATTTCAAAATCTATAGACTTTCTTCTTTTTCAAATGTAGTACATAGTTTTTTTAATGACACGTTTTTTGCCATTTGAAACATCAAACTCTTCTCTAGACAGATTTTCCAAATGTCCCTTAAAACAAAAACAACTGTTGTCCTTGTTATTTGGTTGTGAAACTTTAAGAATGTATTTATTATCTATATCTCCAAAAACGACTCAACAAATGTTGTTTAAAACGATTTTACTTTAAAGTAATCTTTTCTCATACTATTTTGGCACTTCAAACACTCAGTGAAAGATGTATTGGTGAAAAGCTGCTAAATATTATAGATGGAATAAATGGATAAAAAAAAATTATTGCAGGAGTTCAGCAGACAGGCAGGCGGCCCACTTGATGGAAAGCGGTTATCATCGCCTATGGACATTCGCAACACCACAGGTGCTACAAATGCGCTGCTCTCTTAAGACAGACTGGAACCGGATCACTAATGCAGGAACACAACTCAAGGTTGTTGTGGCGATGTACTTTAGACCAGCGGTTGTAGCCATTAGCCATTCAGTCGGGCAAATACCCTACCACCTGTGTGGGTTTGTTTGTCGCCTCTTATGACAGGCTGCCCGCTGCAGGATCTGTTTGTTATAATAATTATGTACTTAAAGAATGACTTTTTTTTTATTTTGAGTTGTTTGTAATTTTAGAATGTAATCTTAGTATTATATAAAAATAATAATAGGTGTAGCAATCTGTAGAGACATAAAAGTGGTCTCATTGAGTTTTTTAATTTTTTACCAACTTTTGAGTACCATGTTATATGCAATAAATGATATGTGATTTAAAGTAAATGCTCCTAAATAGCACCTTAGGTAAATAGCAATTGCTTCTTTTGCTGTTCTATTATTGAAAATATATTTTTGTAATTATATAATTCAAATGTTAAAAGGAACCTTGCAAGACTTTAAATTTTTGACTTATTATCGACATCAAGCGAGATCATCGCCAAATGCAAACCTGTAGTGCTAAAACATATATATAGATTAAAATATTAGGTTTAAATGAGAAAATAAAAATTAATGAGTCTTCCAGGCAATAACAGGAGCTGGGTTTGGTATCCGCCACACTACAAGCCATAAAAAGTAATAAAACATAATCAGATTACACTTACATATGCATCCAACAATGCGGGCATCAAAGCAAGATGGTACAAGTGTGGGGTTGTCACGGGTGCCGGCAGCTTTCTTCAATACCTTAAGGTTAAAGGGGTCATCATTGCCAGCCTGCATGGCGAGCAGTTCCTTCCTTTCGAGACCAGTCGCATGTTCAAGGGGATCGGGCAACACTGAAGATTTAATCAGTTTCATGAAACCAATGTCATATATGTCTATACATTCTTTGTGTGAATATTTTTTTTATATGTTTGCTTATAGGCAAACTAGCAGCCAGGTCCATTGATGGCAAGTGGCTACCATCACCCATGGACATCTGCATCACTAAGGGAGCCGATGCCTTGACTACCTCGTTGAGACTTAAAAAAATCTGTTTATGCCCTTTTTGAAGAGCCCCATATTGTAGAGCTCTGGGAAAACCGCGGGAGGGAGCTCATTACACAGCTTGCTCACATATGGCATAAAAAAGTGAGCGCCATGTACAGTGGATAACTTCCAGGTGTCTGGGAAGTTATCCACTGTATGTGGCTCTTAGTTAATTAGTTAGTTTATTACTACTGTTATGTACTGAAGTGAAGGTAGTTTGAAAAAGAGTGAGTCTGTCATGGCTGTCGCGCGCGCGTCGTTTCGATCCCGTAAATTAGCGAGTATTTAACAGTGGCAACGAGAAAAAACGATTAAAACTAAAGTGAAACTGTAAAAGAAGTGAAAAAAAAGCATATAAACGGGTGATAAAAACATATAAAATAAAATGGGTATAAAGTTCAATGAATTTGATGTGACATGTGGGTGTTGGAGAAATTACATCGAAAGATTTAGTTTTTGTTTGGAAGCGAGTGAAATCAAGGAGGATTCGATGAAGAAAGCTAATTTATTAGCAGTTTGTGGCCCTGAGTTATACGATTTAATAATATCATTAATTTCACCACAAAAAAATAAAGTGAGGTTACTTTTACAGGTATAGTAGCCATTTTAAATAACCATTTCCATCCAAAACCAAATGAAATTGTAGAATCATAAAAATTTCACATGCGCAATCAAGAACAGGGTGAAAAAGATAGTGCTTGTTTATTTCGTAACCCTTCTTGCGATTGGTTAGGCATTACAATATCTTGTGGCCCTCATACCCCAATAATGTACGACCATTTCTGTGGTGAGGGTATACTGATATTTCCCTCATTAATCCCATCCTGGTCGCCACTGTTAAATACTCATTAATTTACGGGATCGAAACGACGCGCGCGAGACAGCCATGACAGACTCACTCTTTTTCAAACTACCTTCACTTCAGTACATAACAACTACTACTAATACTTTTAGTTAAAAATAATGATGTGATTTAAATGCAACATGTTTAGATTATTTAACAGTATTTGTAAGTTAAATGGTAATATTAATGTAGTATTTTTTAAATACAATGTTGATTGAAAAATTTTTCCTTATAGCTTAATTGTTTTTTTCCTTTTTACTCACTATATTTCAAATTGCATTGTACCATATCATTATAAATAAATATTAATATTATAAGAAAATTTCTCATGTTACTTCATGTCCAGTCATACTATACACAGTCTATGTGCTCTCCACAAGGCTTTAGGACCCATATGTGGCCTATAAGAAAGAAATCTATTTGCTCATATTTTAAAGCCTGTATTACTTTCCCAATGATGTTGTCTGAAATCCTGACTGAGAATTACATACCAGGTAGGCAATTCTTCTGATCTAGTATATATTGATATAATAGGTATAACATAGATAGAACAACAAATATACAGAAACTCAATTTTTAGCTAGACATGTTGCTGGGGAGTTCCTTGCCCCTTCTTCTCCTTAACAGCAATAATGCATTACGAAGCGGTGTAAATGGACTAGGAAGTAAAATTAAATTTTAACTTGAACTTATTTTAAATAAAAACTTCTGAATTTGAATTTAATGAATCTGATTTATCAGTGAAGGACAACATGAAAACTGAACACCAAGATCAACAATGATTTTTGACTGTGCAATGTATGAAATCCTCCGATCTGCTTGGTACAAGTGTGGCAAATATATAGTCTGTTTTCCTGACATTGGACCTGTACATATTTCTTAATAATGTATTTATCAATATATTTACATGTGGACACAATATAATATAACAATAATAAAATTTATATAAGCCTCTTTTAAAAATATTTTTTTAGTTTGGCAACTGTCTATTCTGTAGCTAATATAATTTGAATGAAGGAACCGAAGTGATCCAACCAACATAAAATTGTATTATTCAATACCATGTCCTTACCTTTCAGTTGATTCTACTAATTGATTCTTTTTGGTTAAACCATCTAATATCAGCATAAGATATGGTAAAAAGCAAGAAATCTCATAAGTAATACAAATAAAACAGTAATATATTTAAGAGATAGAAGTAAACCAAAATATTATCCACCCTTTTTATAATATAAGTTAACTTTACTGTATAATTAATACAATACAACAAAGTCTTAAGCATTAAAATGTGAAGATGTTCACTTAGTACAGAAATTTACTGAATTTAATAAAAGAGCCAACTTTTACAGCTATACAAATTTTTGTTGTGTGTATATTTTTCAGTAAATCTTTGTAAGTTAATATATGTTATTTTATGAATAATGGTTCTCTTACTGCGAATCGACACGCACAAATACTTTTAGAAGTCTATAATGCAGACCTATTTCAATATCAAGTAAGAAGTAGATAAGATAACCTAGAACATTACTGAAATTACTATAGGCAACAATCTTATAGCCAAATTATTAACCATAAGACTAACTTAGAGCTTAAATATTCAAAAAAATTAGCATAACCAAGTTTTTCATATAAAAAAGAACCAAAATTTAATAATCAATAAAACGTGACATTATGACATTTACCTTTACATAACAAAGCTCAAATATTGTTAATTTATGGGATATATATTAATAGATTATATTAGAAATTTTCCAGAACTGTTTTGATACGATACAATATTTATTTTACACTTAAAATTTATTACAAGATATCGAAGTTATTTTTGACATTACGTAACGAAATATTGACAAGGGAGTCGGTGGATATTGTAGCAAAAATTACATATTCTTACTTTTATCGGCGTATCCCCTTCTGACAGTGGGTAAAAGAACACTTCTAAATGCATTTGCTCTAACAATTTGTCTACACAAGGAAGCCATTTCGCTTATTTTTCACACTAGACCGCTTCTTACGATAGCAAGTGGATCAAAAATTTAGAGGAATCAGTGTTGTTCAATACCGATTTACTCGATAGTTTATGGTTATCGATAAACTATCGAGTTCATGCTAATAATTATATTCGCTTCAAGGTATAAAAAAAAATACTCGAAATTGTTTTGTAATATACAAAACAATTTCGAGGATTTTGATTGTCTAGGGACTAAATGCCATGGAGAACTGTTAAGCGCCATATATTATTTCCTTAAATGTAATGATCATTTTGCATAAGAATAAGATGCCATCTGTCGTGCTAAATATAATGCGCAAAGTGATATACGATGTTAAGGTTAAATAACTAGTTACAATTTTTTGCGAAAAAAACAGAACTTTAAGATATAGTACCATATCAACATTCCTCTGCTCTAAAGACAGCTAAAATAACTAGAGTTAATTATTCAATCAAACAATCAAAAATTAATGTTGCATTTGAAGATAGAAAGAGCTCATTAAGGTTGCACTGATTGATTAAAAATGTAGTAAATTGTTTTGCATTAGACTAAAATATTGTAATTGTCGCAAAGTATTCCAAAATCGATTAAAATTGCATACTTATTCGTCACAGCGACATCTATATACGTAAAACGGCTGCTGGGAGAAACTTTTTCGCACAGTTTTTTTTACAATGATTATAATATAATAATAGTTATTGATGAAAATAATATAACACTCAGAGCTTTATAATTATATTGTATTGCAATACAAAGCTTCTTAATTTTTAGTCGCGTTGAAGGTTTGAGAAGGAAAATAAATTAATGGCTATTTAGAAGAAATAATTTAATGTTCACATTTTAACAATTACGAATAACATATTATTATGTAACCTTTTACAAAGTATGTACTCACAATAAATGTTTTCATTTGGTGTATAACACATAACGGGAATGTTAAATGTATAACTTAGAAATTACATATCTTATCTACTAAATTAGAGTAAGTTTTACATTATAAATTATACACAGTAATATCAATTTATTCATACACATTATTTTGAATACACTATTGTGTTAAATTCCCCATTATTATTCGCAGTGACAAATTACTATTACAGAATTTGCGGCATCATTTCTGTAATTTTTTGCATAGTATGTAATATGACCTGTAGTTTATTTTAATAGATATCGTGAAATGTACACATGTTTAACGTTTCCTTTTGCCATACTTGTCATCAAAGTATCTTGATACTTTATGCATATAATGATCTGAAAAGAAAATAATGATTTTCGAATATGCTGTTCAGAGAATGTTTAAAAAAAAATTCTACTTAAATGTAATGTGGTAATTTAAACGAATGAAAATAACTATAGATGCTTATTTGTCTATATGTGTTATTAAAAGTAGACTGTGTTTCATAAAGTTGCTTCTGTAACCATGGATAATTTTGTATGAGAAACACTGGGACTATTTACGCAAATCACACTCGTTCGTGGACAATGTAGTTTAACAAAGTATCTATTGTGTTGCGGACAGAGAGCACCCCCTGACCCGCCGCCGGAGCACACCTACTCTCCGCCCCGCATACCGCCGGCGCCCTCAGAGGCACGGTTAGCAATTAGGCGTCGGCGGATGCGGGACTTAAGGAGCGACCCTGGCAGGCGAAAACACAATTCAATTACAATTCCACGTCAGTTCACTTCTATTACTCTAAACTTCGCCACAGCATCGCTCTAATGTGTCTTGTAAATTACGCTTTGTACTTAATTAATGTATTCTTTTTAATCAACAATAATTATACAGTCCACTAAAATCGAGTTTGATTTAAAGAAGCAACCGCCACCAATATTTTGCTTACATATTTTAACTAGCTGTGCCCGCGACGTCAAGCGCGTCGAATTTGATTTCAAAACCCCTCGATTTTGAAACATTCTTCATTGGTGTTCCGCTCCTATTAGTCTTAGCGTGATGATATATAGCATAAATGGGCTTTCTAACACTGAAAGAATTTTTCAAATCAGAATCAGTAGTTCCTGAGATAAGCGTGTTCAATCAAACAAACTCTTCAGCTTTATATGTTAGTATAAGATTTCATGTACCCGTTAATGCAATAATTTGCTAAATAATATAAAAAAGGATTATTATGTTTTCGTTACCAGAATAACATATTTAACTTTGCGAAGCATTTTGTTTATTTTGTTCGCGCACAAGATTAGTGATGAAATTATAGTGCAACGAAATCAATTTCTTGTACGACTACTTCGTTGTGTAAAACAGCCTTTAAAAGAATTGAGCCGTACATCAATTTCTCCTTCTTCCAGCTGCAAACATAAAATAAAATAATTTAAAGTTTATCTTAAACGCATCGCTTATAGCGATAAGACCGCAAACTATACCCATTGTTTTTGCTGTAATTTTAGTATAGATTTATTTCTTTGTTGTGTGCGATAAATACACATTATAATAAATTATTGTTTTGAATTCAAAGAGATGCAATCAATAAAATAAAAGATTTGTTACATGATACTTTAAGTAAACCAATCATTGCGTTCTGTTCGCTGAAGGATTCTTGAAGTCGCCAAATATCCTATTAATTAACTTTTCTTATTGAGTCCCTAGCAGAAAACTTTTTTTCAGGCGGGGGAAATGCTGTTTACGCACAATACTGGGTCCTGGCAAGGGATCAGACACATCGATTGTGAGAGATTTACTGCATGCTTTGTAACCCGCTCGCGATCGACTCAGCTTGTATGGAGACTCCGAGATGACTGCACGGGCAGTACCTAATTCCCACTAAACCACCCTCCTCCCATGTGCCCCACGCTTTTATGTAGGAAAGGCTGAGACTTAGAATAGAGTTACGCCCAGTCCCCTTCGAAGCAAACTTGCGCTAACCTTCAGTCAGTCAAGGACCTACCGGCAGTTGGCAGTTCACCTGTCAGAAGATACCTAAATAAATAGTTTCTGATTTAAATTACATTGGAAAATTAAGTTAAAATACTACTATAATATCATTTGTTTTTTGGATTAAAAAAAGGTGTGTATAATTAACTATAATAATAATTTTCTTGATTTATCCTATATTTTATACTTATAGACTGGTAAACTTCATTTTTTTTTAAAAATCATCTAGATGACATTCCGAATCGAATGACACCTCATTTATAATTTTCGGAGACTGCTGAAAAAAGTTGGTCCAAAAGGCACTTGTTTACTAGTCTATTATGGTGTATAAAGTAGATGATAAATTCTAGAAAATTATCAATTATACACACACACAAACAACAATAAATAAATATTAGATTCATTAGAATACCGGATCCGCTTGATAAAGTTCCCTATAGCATGATGGTGATACACATTCTCTAACACAGCGCGTTCTTTGTAAACCACTCAAGTGGTTGCAGGCCCCACTTTGCTCGCAGGCAGTTTCAAACTCACGGAAGGTCATTTCCTGAAATAAAATTAACTAGTTAGTTGAAGTAATAGTATATGGTCAAAATATTCAGTGTCGTACTTAATCTGAAAGCCAAAATATATTTTATGACAATGAAATAAAGAATCACTTACATTTTTGGGTGAATCTTTATATTGGTATTCTTTGAACGTAAATGTTACCGGTGAGTGATTAGCTACACTTTTCCATATTGTACAACAAATAAGTATTATAAACAACTCGTACAAAACCGCTATGCGAAACATGGTAACTCTTCTATCTACTGTAACTGTTATATTATTGTTACTTAACGTCTACAACATTATAAGTACCTACATTTAAAAATCAATACAATTCAACAACCTGTTGCTCTTGTTAGCACACTAGTAACGTGCGTAAATGGAATTTTGGTACTATTTAATTAAATTAATAGGAATTTTAAGTATGTCAATAATGGTACAAAATTTTATGAAAAAACTATTTTTTTCTTGTAGTGTATTTCAAATAAAGAAATTTTAAACATTTTATTGATTAGATGTCTGATTATGTACAACACTAATTTCCTTGTTTTATCTATGTGTCTCTTTTCAGATTAATAATACATATGCTGTAACCGAACGTTAAGCATAATGTTGTACTTTTAAAAAATTTCATTTTGAAATGAATATAAAAAAAATCATTTACGTCTATACACAACGTTAACTAGAATCTGCTTCTACACTTATAACTTCTTCAATTTTCATTTAAGCCTTTAAGTCAGATCTTAGTTTACAATAAAGTTTCTTCATTTTCTTAAGCCTTGTGTAGCACAGCTGAACTGTAGGTAATCAGCTAGTGCCATTCAACGGAGTTCTTGGGACAACTCAAAAGGCCACATTTGACTGTACAGCTGGCTTAAAACCTAGTTGCCAAGCCATAAGTATTATAAAAAGATTGACTGTAGAGTTCACATTTCTCACAATACACATACCTAATTAACTAATTAATTACTACTCAAACACTATCAATATGCTACAACTATTGTTCGTTTTAGAATAATTCTACACATTTTTAGAAAATAAAACTGCACAGCACAACATCTACTTTCAGTTCCCGCCAAAAACTTCACCTTTGACCTTTCTGGATGATTTTTGCCTTAGTAATGTGATAGCTACTTTAATATGTGGATTACTGGCATAAAATCATTTCGTTTTGGGTTCTGTTATTTCACCGGTACAAAATGACACCCCGATATTTTACAGTGACGATAAAATAATAGTACCGTGACGTGTCACAGTGGCGACTAGAACTGCTATCGTAGACAGAGAAACCGTGGTTCAGGTTTCTCTGTTTACGACTGCAAGTGATTATTCGAACTGTGAAACGAAATAGTATATCGAGCCTTATAAAGTAACCGACATTTACACCTTATTAAATTTTTAGTTGTAACTGGTATTAAAACAATAATTTAGTTTTGAGATTTTCAGTTTTGTTTAGATATGACTCTCATAAATCAAAAACTGTCAGTTTTATAACAAAATAATATTATAAAATACAATTTGCAACAAAAATATACTTAGGCACAACTATCGCTTGCAATAAAATGGCAGTAAAAGCTCGACATAGCGCTCTCAAAGTGACTTCACGGCGTTATATATAACTCAAGCAATTGAATGAGATCCAATTTTGCTCAAATAAGTACGCTCGTTTCTCGTTAAGACTATTTACTCTAGCTATTTTGTACTACATGGTTCTTCAACAGTGTGTCTTACGTGAAATAATATTTTATTGAAGTTTAACGGTTGGTATTGTTGTCTTGTAACATGAATGAAAGTGTATTTGTTGTTTAACTGGTGATCTGTGAAATGTGCCACATCACTAGTGACATATCACCAGAGGAACAGTGTTGCCAGATTTTTGCGACGTTGCCGGGAGATTCGGAGTAAAGATTCTTAGGGGATATCGGGGGGAAAAATTTTATAATACAGTATTATTACTTTATCTTAGGATTATATTCTAGTAGTGAATCATAATTCAATTCAATAGTTCATTTAATATTTCAATTCATTCGTTCGTTCATTTGCGTTATTTATTATTACGCCGTCTCTACTCGTATGCGTCGTATCCTATAGGCTTTCCGTTAGAGACAGTGTCATAACAGTCAGTACAAGTATTTTTTCTTAGAGATTTTTTGCGTTGAATTAGTAGGTACGTATTGAAGTAGATGTCACTGTTTCTAATTGAACACCAAAATGAAATAAAATAATATGTTTCGTTATACGCAGTTGTTTGAATACTTGTTTAAAAAATATTTGATACGTTTTTATGTTTTTGCAAGCCATGTCAGCTAATAAATATATTTAAAGTGTGTAAATTCTATTCCTCACCTTTTTCAAATTATAAAGCTCTTTTTAACTTTAATTACTGGATTTTTGATGAATTGTCGATTAACGAAAAACTTATTTCAAAGAAATTATGTCAAACCAAAAGACATTCCGATCGATACGAGTTACACTCGTAAATGTATGTACTTTGTTTGTGTTTGATTATTTTTGGATAACTTTGTTTGATTCCTGAATCCGAAGACTTCGCTTATCACGTTTACTAGTATTCTGTGATCACGTTAGACTTACTCATGTACCCTGAACACCGATTTGTTCTCTGATGACTTGGATTATGGCTTCTTCTGAAAGAGGTTGTTGTGTGCCCAGATGCGGTAAAACTTGTAAGTAAATCATCGTAACGGCACCAGATTAGATGTGGATACAAATGATGATATGAAAATGTATGCCTTTGAATATTTTAATAAAAGGAAACATAATAAATCACGCTACCGCTAAATTGTTGTTTTATTTACTGACAGATAAAAAATTTTTTGGTAAGGCTTTTGGGAATTGCAGGAGTTAAATTATTAACTCCCGCAATTTCCAATAGTCTAATATAAAAATCAAATAATACTAGACCCCTGGACGGTTTTTGCCGTTGAATAGTGTCGTATACCGATAGAGTGCGTTAGTATATACATTATGACTGTTGACTCTATACCAGTATACAGCGTGTTTCAGACCTTACGATAATAAATCGGACCACGTTTTCGACATTACGTACTCTACCCAAATACAAAAACAAATCAAGGTAGCTTCTTTGGTTTAGCCACAGGACCTCATTTTTCATTTCAGAATTTTACTACAACATGTATCTGTTATTGAGACTGAATCGGTAGGTTAGTGACCAAATGTATCATGTTGCCAGCTCGTCTCTTCATCATTAAACGCGGAAGATGTTCATTCTTACCAAGGTCAGTTAACCAAAATTTACAAGATGTTCTGTTTTTATTGTCTTTTTATCGTAATTGATTTGTTCGGAAATTGTTTTTTTTTTAAATTTTGACATTAGGGTTGATTTAATAGTACCAAAAACTTTGTATGGAGTAAGACTGTTAAAATTATGGTCATTTGAAATGAAACACGTTGTATATAAAGTACTCTGTGATAGAGACTAACAATGATCACGTTCACAACAGTGGTTTTTCCCGTTTCACTTATTTGCTGGCGTCACAATCGTAAATTCAAGTGGAATGGTTATTTAACGGACCTATTGACAGGGGTCGTTGTGAGCGCCCCGTGAGCGAAAATGATGACGTCAATAGGTACGTTTTCGCTACGACGGTTGTTTTCTTTTTCTTTCTCCTTTAAAACAAGTAAAAACTGTTTTGAGATTTTTTTCTCAAAAAGCTTATTTTGGGCATATTTGAACAAAATGGGGATTAATTGATATGGCCATCTGGCAACGCCAGTGAGGAACTAAAAAAAAGCAAATTACATAAAAAAATCGAACGAACTTGTCCGTGTTTGAAGATCTTTCTTTGTCATATTTCGGAGTTTTATTTATTTATCATTTCTTGTAATTAACACACTTTATAAGACAGATAAACAGTAAAAAGACTTGTGTTGTAAGACTGTGACGTGTTTATGTTTCGAATTTTGTGTTCTTCATGATACGTAAGAAGCGAGAATAATCTTTTTTTGGTGAGCTTGATTTTTACGTAAAAAGTAATTAACAATTATTCAACATTTTCTTATTACTTTTACATTACGTCATTACTGATTGTAATTATTTAAATTACTTTCACCTGTGTTATGTGCATAATATTAAATTGCCTGTTTAGTTTAGTCATATGGTCTCTTTTTGTGCGTTGTGCTTCTCTGGTTAGTACGCTATTGTGTTTCAAAACTTAAGCAATTTTTATTTAGCCGCATCTTATATTTCTGGTCTCCATGTAAATATGTAAACAAACCCAAATGACATGTCTAGTGTTTTTATATAAGGCGTATGTTACCCCTAAGCTCAGATTACAGATCAGATAATCCTATGCCACCCTGTGTGAAAGCGCAGCCTAATTATGGTTTGTGTCTTCGGATAGGGCCTCGAAACCAGAAAAAATGAACTGCTACAGCCTGAATATACATCAGTTTTTGTTTTTGGTCTTATTCTCATTTTGCCCTCAATAAAACTGTTTTTAGCAATCAACGTCCATTTAATAGGTTTTGTTAAATAAACCAGTTTTTAACAGTTTTCACCACACACTGGCTTTTAGGAAGGTCATCCAATTTATTGGTTGAGAATAAGCTACTGGTATAAAAAGCAAATGTAAAATCATACTCGAACATAGAAATATTCAAAGGTTCCAAAGCACTAATAAAGGCACTTTGTTTCCAAGCTATTCTCTAAACTTAGTAGTTCACTCTACACTATGTCTAAGCAAAACACACAGGCGAGTTGAATCCAACATGATTTGAAGTAATACAATGAATGACATGTTGCTTATCACATATGAGTATATTATACTAGCAATATTGCTGTGCAGCATATATTACATATAAATATGCAAAAATAATATACTAAAACAGACTTATTAACATTACCATCACGTGCGGCACTTGTGCACTGCAAGTTGTGCATCTCAGGTCATCAAATGACCTTAATAAACAACATATAACTCAACATGGTTTGGTTAGGTAACACCCTTCAAGCAGGGTCCATTGTTAATAACAATTAAGCTCAGCATGTTTGGAAATGTACAAACCAAACCATACATATGTGTTGGTGAATTGAAGATATGCAATTGCAGCACCATCTATTTAGCTAATCCCTTTATCCCACAGAAACAACATCATTTATTGGGATAAAAAGTATCCAAGTTACTACCTGGGATATGTGCTATCCCTGAGTTTTATTTCAATCCGTTCAGTAGTTTCACATTTTAGTAATTTATTTCAGAATCTTCTGGTCAGAAGAGTTAGGCAGTTCACTAATGAAGAGACTGCTGGACTAGTTTATTTTAGTTACTTTGAATAGTGTCATGTCCTATGGCATTTTACTTTGGGGCGATGCTGTTGATTTAGAGACCATATTTGTTTTACTTAAAGATGCATAAGGTCAATTTTCAACCTTGGCCCTCGGCAGTCTCTAGGACCTTCAGGAATCTATATGATGTCCTCCAATATATTTTTAATAATGCCAATTTATTTTAATGATAATTTGAGTGCCTACAGCAGTAAAAGGATGTTCACAATTTCAACAACCGGGCATTGTAAAAGACTGATATTGCCATCTTTTAGATTACAAGAAGTATTGTCCTCTTTCTTGGGGATTCTTATATGCTCTTGTGAAGCAGTGTACATAGAATAGGAAGTAAAATTAAATTTTAGCTTATATGTATGGCCTTCAAAAAGCGTTCTCCAGTGGAACTTATTTAAAATAAAAACTTTTGAAATTGAATACTCCTGATTTTTTCACATTTTTAAATGCAATACACAAAGTCGAAAGTGTAGTGTGTAAAGAATATAAATTCACATGTATAGATAATATAAAGCTTGTCCCTAGATTTACTTGTCTCAATTACTAATGCCGAAACACAACTCAATGTTGTTATGCCGGCATACTCTAGACCAAGAGCAGTAGCCAGACTGGCAAATAGAAATTTTATGGGCCTGTAAGAAGGTACAGAACAACCCACAGCCACGTGGGTGAGTTTTATTTATTTACTATATATATTTATATATTAATTATTACTATTTAACTTTATGATCAGTTGTGCACTACCACGTTACTACACAACCTTGTCTTCTCGTAGTTAGTGGCTTGTGAAGCCGGGGACCGATGGATTGGCTGCCGTGGCCACCAAAACCAACTAGATACCTACTCAAATTGTAGAAAATTTTATCTGATTGTTGAAACATTACATGTTGAATTGTTTGTGTGGACTTCATAGGACCTATCTTATTAAGTCTTAGAATTTAAGTGAGTCGTAATTTCTGTAAGACAATTAAAATATTGCTTTCAAATTTGCCGCCCCTCCAAAATCTGCCGCCCTAGGCTCCAGCCTACGCAGCCTATTGGTAAATCCGCTACTGTATATATTCTACTACTATTCTTCTGTCATCTAAACTTCTAAAATAGTTATCGCCTTATTAAAAACGAGTAATATGTTCACCATAACAATATTATTTGCTAACAGTCATGGCAAAACATTATACATGGACCCGGCCAGCTAGGTGCATTTCAAGTTCCCGTGCACTGAAGCACGTTTGTATATGCTATTCTATTTAAAATAAGCCTTATCTCTTTATGTTAAAGTCTATTTCTGTATAACGCGTGTCTCCTTTGGTAATAATGAGATTGATAATGGATTTTCAGAGGTATTGTTGAGTGTATAAGATTAAATTTAGTACGATGTGTTGATTTACCTTTAGCGCGCTGGTTGTTTTGCAACAGTTCAGTTTTACTTTTTTTTAATGGGCTCAATTATATGGTTCGTTTGGCACGATCAAGGATTAGTCATTCTGTTCTGTGTATGTAAACTTATTTCACTAATACGAAAGAAGTAGCCGCTTGGAGGTTTGTATTTGTTTCAAACTTAATGAAGTATCTTAAAATGATATAGCTACGCAGGAATCGTTATATCGATTGCAGGTCTTAGGGCCGACGCGATCGGTGTGATACCACACTCTCACAGGATATCGGCGTGAATTAACCTTAATCGTCCAATGACTTAGAGTTACGATGGCTTATTTCACGTTCATTTTATCCTATATACATGTAGGTATACGTATGTGTATATATATATATATCGCTTCTTTGCTTCAATAACGTGACATACCCCAATACTCACTTATTTCACTCACTCACTATATTTTGCTAAATTTATCATACTATCACAACTTTCTCATGTATTTCTAAAAGCTTAGTAAATTGTATAATATGTTTGGGTAAAATCTTTTTTTGAAACTTAAAAAGTGGCGTACTGTAAATTTGGGTTTTTCAAGATACCACGTCATATATATATATATATATACATACGGCTAATACCCGAAGTGCGGCTACACCTAGTTCTAGCCGGCTAAAACTAGGTGTAGCCGCACTTCGGTTTTTAAACCTAGGTGTAACAGATTTGTTAACGGCTAATATTGGGTGTAGCCGATTTCATTTGGTTAAAACTAGGTATAGCAGCCTTCTTTATGGCACAACTAGATGTAATCAACCAATCCTACGTGGTTCAAACTGGGTTCTATTCTTTGTATTAGTTCAACCTGCAATAAAACAGGCTACAATCAAGGAACGTTATTATTTATTTGAAAAAGTAAATATAATAGAAATTGTTAGAATGATAATTCAAATTTTAATAATCTTTATAAACTTTAACTACTACTTCTTAAACTCTACGCAACAATCAACAATCAAATTACTTTAGTTATTTATTCAAAAAAGATAAAATAAAACGGCATGTTTGGCGTGTAACTCTTTATACGATTTGTGTCTTTTACCATTATAAACTTAAACTTTTTATCTAAATAACAGCAATCAAATCAATTATTATGTATTCGAACAGTGTAAATACCAGCCCGAGTCAAACTCGGAGGAGCTGCGCGTCACGAAAATTATTCCAAGCTCTATTATGTAACGACAATATTTATTGTCATATATAAATAAATTACACAGTATCCATGCAGGCAATTTGCTGCATAAATCTTGTTTTCACAAGTATTTCATAAATGTTTAATTAATTAACTGATAACATGCATTAACCACGTACATAAATTAGATAAAAATTAACATCCTCTCACCTCAAGATAAATTCTGATAGCTTACGATCAGAATCATCGAACGTTCTAGATGGATATGACGGTAAAGGCTCGAGATGTAATAAATGACAATGCGGGATAAAAGTCACAAAAATAATGTTAAATGAAAGGACGGGTACAAATGTGAAGGTAGATCAAGAAAATCGTAATGTGTGCTGGAACACATAGTAGAAGTGAAACCTCAACGGACAAGTGGAAAAACGAATCGCAACAAAATTTTAAGATGTAGTTTTACGGGCAGCTTTTCAAATAGACAAGTACATTAGTTTATCCGTGCAGGAACGGTGAAAGAATACAATTTCCTGCGGCCGGGCGGCCTGTCGTAAGAGGCGACAAAACAACCCACAGCCGGGTGGTAGGGTATATATATGCTCGACTGGATGGCGACCACCCCTGGTCTAGAATGTGCCGCCATAACAACCTTGTGTTGTGTTCCGGCATTAGTGACCAGGTTCCAGTCTCTCGTAAGAGAGCAGCAGCGCATGTGTTGTTGCAAATGTCCATAGGCGATGTTAACCGCTTTCCATCAAGTGGGCCGTCTGCCCGTCTGCTGATCTCCTGCAATAAAAAAAAAACTACCCGTAAAATGTAAAAATGTTTATGCAATTCGTTTTTTCACTTGTCCGTTGAAGTTTCACTTGTACTTGTGTCCCGGCACACATTTCGATTTTTCGCAGGTTTACTGCAAATTGTGATTTGGTTAGGTTAGGTACATTTTAATGAATGCATTTTTTATTTTAACATATTTTATTCTATCAAACAAAAAAACTGAATTCGAACCGGAACCAATAAAAGCGATAGTCTCCTTAACATTATGCCGCATCTCACCGCGTCTAGTCTAAATTATGCCGCTCCTCCACGCGGCCGTAACGCTTTTTGGTGACAGAAAAATCCCTGTTTATATAGAAGTTTCACTTCAGATGAGACGGATGGGCTGTGTGAAGGATGACACGATGATTTGTTGTGTGACAGAGCACATACGCCAGAATCCAGAAGTTCGAAAGGGCGCGTTCCCTCTATGTCGTAACGATTAATTCATCGTTGGGAAACTGTTGTCTCTAGCTGTTCCCATTAAAACGACTGTTTTTAGTCAAAAAGGTTTAACGATCTTTTATCGTTTTACGACTGTCGTGCTAGCGCGTTGTAATGATAGTGGGAACCCACTGTCATTACAATCTGTCGTCACTGCAAAAAATGTCGTAGACGACAGTAAGTGGTGTCGTTCTATATGTGAACACCTCCATTTAAACATATAAGCCACGACACTTAAAACTACACGACTATCTGTCGTCACGACATAGTGGGAACGCGCCCTTAGGCTGCGTTCTATTAGGGACTCACAACGACCACGTTCACGAACGCAGTTTTTCCCGTTCCACTTGCTTGCTGGCGTTATAATCGCAAACCCATGTGAACGGCTATTTGACCCGCCTCTTGACATGGGTCGTTGTGAGCGTACCTAGTGTGATCGAAAATGATGTCGTCATTAGTGACATTTTCGCTACGACCACAACAACCGCGGTCGCCTCGTGGAACGGCTAACGGAGAATTTTGTGCATTGTGAGCTACTATTGGAACGTCCTGTTATTGTGCTAAAGACCAATAGTTGGGAGAAGGTGAAAGAAAAGAGAGACTTTAGTCCTTTTAGAAATAATTAAATTGACATAATATGTCACAAAGCTTTCATCACATGATTCTATTATCATATCATAGAGCTAATAATATTACTGTTAAACGGTTCATTATTTTATAAACAATACATTAATTATTTATAATGAGGTTAAACGAGGTTTGTTTTGTTCTGATTTATTCGTTCTCATAGCGGTATTATGCTTACCATTGTTATTTAAATCTTTACTACAGATAAATAAAATTGAAGTGTCTGTTTGTAATGTCAAAGTTACAGCTTTTTACTAAGTGCCAAAGAAATTGTGATGTCATAAGGAGTCGCTTGGGTTAGTTGCTTATTTTACTTTGTTTAGGGATCCACGAAAAAACCTCCACGCGGACTAAGTCGAAGGCACAGCTAGTTTTTAAATAAAAATAGGACGAGTATGTGTCAAGTACCAGAATGGGTCTTTCACGCATCTATTAAAACACTCTATTTTGAATGAGTGTTGTTATGGTTAAAAAATACAAAATGCCACATTCATAACAATTACATACGCACACACGCACGTACGCACGCACACAGACGCACACATACAAAAACTTTCATCCTCCTATGTCACCCGCTTTCGTGTGTGTTTTTCAGTCACCGGTGCATCTTTCAAATATCCCCTTATCTACTCATTTCTCACCTTATCCATTCTTGTAACACCACACATCCTTTTTTTACCAGGGGAAATCCCATTGAGAACTATGCTGCGACAAGGGCTGAACCTTAGGGGGGATAATTCGCGACCCGTGTGTGGGATTCGCCAGATCGGGGGTGGCACTAGCATGCCCAGTCAGATCTGGTGCCATGCTGTTGCCACTCCCCGGTTAGGTTACCCACTAAAACCTCTGGGTGTTCCGTCCTTCGCCTTATGCCAGGGCTACGGGTATATGACCTAGCCTCTTCGCAACCCTGGCAGGCGTGGGTTCCTCTCACGAGGCGTCTTCCATTTCCGGGGAACTCATCCCCCGGCATCGTCATGCTCTCTTTGGCCTGGGGCGGTCTGTAACGCGCCCCACGGAAGGAGAGATGAGCGCGCGCGGAACACTCGCGCTCTCATCTCGACGGCATATGCGGGTGAGTGAGAACCTCTATACCCCAACCGCGCCGCCCGCTTACGGTGGCCGAATATAGAAATCCGCCCTCTGGCGAACACCATACATCCATCCCAGCTGAGTGGTTTATTACTCAAGAGAAAATGTATAATCTATAATGTAAAAATTCGATACGGTACCCAAAACACTCAACTCTTTACCGTGCTTACGTATTCAATATTATTCATGAATTTCTGTTAGCCTGCGCGTACGCAACTCGCTGAATATATTACACATTCGCTATCGCGCCGGTGCTTTGAGTGCAGGCGCACCGATCTACGTGATTGTCTATTGTTTCCTCACGGTAAATGTTAAGATGTAGCTGATTATAATATTGTTACGAGTAGCAGGACTCGAATTAAAATGCCGTTAGAATTACTATAGAATTTATTAGAACTATACAAACATGTATAACACAGTTACAAATATAATAACACGCGCAAAGTCCATCACTAAATAGATTACCGAATGTAGTAACATACGTGTTGCTTCGCTTGTGCTTATCGCTCGACTGCGGATCTCTCCATTGGGGCATTGCTTTATACTGCACGAATACAATATCTCTCGACCGTGAATTTTCTTAGAATCACACCTGGCTAATGACTACCATAAAAGATTACACACAATGGGCTGTTACTTTGTATTTAAATTTTCTAATTAGAAAATTTAAATACAAAGTAAACAGAATAATTCCAAATGAAGAAAAGGTAATAAAATGTCTACAGGTACGCAGGTGTGAATTTGTCTTTTGTCTGCTAGCCCATTATTGATTTATGTACTAACTTGAATCTCTATTTTTTGTAAATTATAAACAAGCAGTATCTATTGAGATGGTGCCTGGTACCGGTAGACCGTGACGTATTTCTCGTGATAAAATCATAAATTTTGAAGAAAGATAAGATAAAAAGCACTTAAATATGCATATGATGTTTAATTGCTGTCGTAGTGCAGACAGTGCTTGTAGAAATCAGTGACCATCGCCTATGGAGGTGCTAAGGTTGTTATGAGGGCATACTCTAGACCAGGGGTTGTAGCCATTCAGATGGGCAAATCTCCTACCCACAGCCAGGTTACCACCTGGTAATTGGTGGCTGTTTTGTCGCCTCTTACGACAGGACGCCTGGCCGTAAGAAACCTCTACGAAACCCTTCATAGTGTTACAATTTGGGCCACCTGCATATCTGTAAACAAATCACATTTATTACCCGCCGGCATTTGAGCTAATAACATTGAAACTCTTTTATAACCGTCTTCTTTTGTTTACTTTGACCTGAAAATTTGTGATTTGGAAAACAGCCCATTATGTATTGTAATCTTTAAGGTAGTCATTAGTCCGGTGTGATTCTTAGAAATTCAGTTCACGCGGTCGAGCACATATATTGTATTTGTACAGTATAACGCGATGCCCCAACGGAGGGGTGAGGAAGTCAAGCTATAACCACAAGCGAGGCAAGACGTGTGTACATTCGGTAATCTATATAGTGACGGAATTTGCACGTGTTATTGAATCGTGCATTACGTTTGGACTGGTTGTGTTCAGTTATATTTGTACCTGTGTTATACGTGCTTGTATAGTTCTAATGAATTCTGTCGTAATTCCAACGGCATTTTAATTCTTGTCCCTTTTTTTTAAAGCAGGAGTTCAGCAGACAGGCCGACGGCCCACTTGATGGAAAGCGGTTACCATCGCCTATAGACATTTGCAACACCAAAGGTGATACAAATGCACTGCTGCTCTCTTAAGGGAGTCTGGAACCTGGTCACTAATGCCGGAACACAACTCAAGGTTGTTATGGCGACATAATAACATATGGCCAAATACCCTACCACCTGGCTGTGGGTTGTTTTGTCGCCTCTTACGACAGGCCGTCCCAACGCAGGAAATTGTATTCTTTTTCCGTTCCTGCACGGATAGTGGACTGCTTAAGCTTTTGTCCGATTTTATTCTTTGTAAAGTAGGCTATTAGCGTTGGAACCAGTTGAACATTAGTCATTGTTTTCTAGGTTGCCTGCATGCCTTTTAACTTTCACTCGAACGCGGTAAATTGAATTGACTGTTAAAATTTTAGATTCGTCGTTAATTCAGAACGCGGTACGTTTTTTTTATGTATATTAGAAACTAGTGTAATATACATCTATACTAATATTATAAAGAGGAAAGATTTGTATTTTTGTATGTTTGTAACGAATAAATTCAAAAAGACTGGACCGATTTCAAAAATTCTTTCACTATTAGAATACTATATTATCCCTGATTAATATATATGTCTACACACACGTATATAATTGAAATCCACGTATATAGTCACTCATCACGATATCTTAGGAACTATAATACCCTATAGACTTGAAATTTGGCATGGAACTTCCTTTCGTCAAGTAGAAGGTCAGCTAAGAACGGATTTTACGTCAGGCGAAACGGGCGGCCCTTATCCCTGTTATCCCTGGCGGAACTTATCCTTGACTGGCAATTATCCCTGTCCACACCATATAGAAATGCACCCAAGAAAAAACCTTTAATTAATATATAGATGACTAGCTGCACCCGCGGTTTCACCTGCGTGGTGACGGAAAATCGTTTTATTTCGTATAATTCATACTATATCTTTATAAATTATAGCCTATGTGTTATTCTGATGTGTAAGCTATATTATTGTAAAGTTTCATCAAAATCCATTCCATAGATTTGCTTGAAAGAGTAATAAACATACGTCCATGCTTACATTCTTACAACTTTTGCGTTTATAATGTTTATAGGATTATCATTGTAGGGACTATCATTTTTTTTAACTACTTACAAAGGCCGCACATCTGGCATTTGTAAAAACGAATCCTTTTATTTACTTCGTGCTTAAACTTAAAAATCATCTATTGTTATCGTACTTATTTTTATGGCTGTAATTAGTGTCGAAAATTAATCTTGTTTATGGCTGCCGAGCTGGCATATCATCATCATCATCCGAGCGTTAATCCGTTGCTTCGACGTTCCTCCCCCGGTCCTTTCTTTTTTCTCCTTCGCGCGTCTTCGATCCCCGTTTTGAGACCATTGCCCATGTCATCCTTCGCGTCGTCAGCCAACTTTTGGCTTCCTTCGACCGGACCTGCGGGTGGCATGGCTAGGTGCCGTACCACGTAGCGAGACTCTGAATTTGTCTACTATGTCACGGACATGAAGACTGCCACGGATGCGGAGTTTTACCGGTCTTCGCGTCACTCCACACATCCACGCAGCATTCATTCCGTGACACGCAGTTCTTGCTTGGTCGCTCAGTACAGGCACGCTCAGCATCAGGTGTTCGGGATTAATTCGGCGAACGCGATTCTTTGTTCTATAATACAATTGAGTATAAAACAATGCCCGAACGGAAGGGTGAGGCAGTCACTCGACGACTGACTTTGCGCATGTGGAATTGCATTGAATCGCGAAGTGTGTACTTGTTGCATCCAGTTTCATTTTGTACTTGTTTTATGTTTGTACAGTTCTAATAAAGTCTATAGTAATTCCAACGGCATTTATTTTAATTCAAGTCCTGTAGCTCGTAACATTACTATTTTTTGCACAAAATAATAGGGTGCCAATATTGTTATAGTTTCGTTTTTATTCGTTCCTTTGTATCCTTCATGTAAAAGGCGTCTGTTAATAATTATATGTCTCCAAGGCCACATGTGACTTGTATTTTGCCCCGGCCTCTTGTTTGAATCAATTCAATCGTTATACAGTTGGTCGAGTTTGTAAAGCGTTTAACATACGCGTCATGGTATGAATGTGATTGGACAGGAAAGCCTCTATTTAACCGACTTCCAAAAGAAGGAGGTGCGTAATTCGACTATATGTTTTGTTTGTTTGTTACGCGATTTCTCTGTCAATTTTGGACCGCATTTCTATGATTTTTATTCAATGGGTTTATTCACAGCTTTAGGTGGTGCCACGTCGGGATGTGATGATTGGATCCCAGGGAAATCGAAAACATCTTTGTTAAGGACCGCTATACTCACCGAAAAGCAAACTTGTACAGTAGTACAATATCTTCAAGCGCTTAATATATATTTCTACAGCTATTCAAATAAAAGTCGTTTTTTTTACAAAAACGAATTCAAAAGTAATAAAAACAAAAATAATATTATACTTTCTACAACACCTTCGCACCGACTTCAAGATGTAGAAAATATATATTTTTTGCCTTTAGCTACTTTTGAGTTGGTTTTAATTTCTGTAAAAAAAATGTATTTCCACGATTTAAAAGTATGCTACTAATTCGATTATTACATTTTGCGGCATATTTTAAGGACTTAAGGAAGGACTACCGGAGTCCTTCCTTAAATAAGGATCGTTCAATAGGAAGAGAGCTTTTGGAATCTAGCAAAGCCTTGCTCACATTCTATACCGGTTTCTAAAACGGTGTGGCGCGCTGTTGTCCACGGATAATATGCTAGTTCGATAGTTGTGGACTGTGTTGGGAGAGATATGAACTTGATCCTTGCACTGGAAAAGCAGAAGCTCCATCAACCTAGAGATCCGCCCTCCCCTGGCTTGGTTCAGGTTGCAGCACACAGAGGAACACTGCACGGCATCAAATTCACTTTGGACTGATCACTTCTTTTATCAGTATTACACAGAAAGTTCTTAGTACGGCCAGTTATTACAATTAGTTTAAGATATGTTTAAATAATAAACGCACGGAGCGATCTTTCTTTGTCAAAACGTTGATAGTAAGTGTTAAGGCCAAAGCCTAACCGCGTAAAAAAACACCTCAAAATTGTCATTGACAGTGACGTTTTGTATTTAATGTCTTGGCGTTCCCGCCCTTCTCTTCCCGCGCCCGAGCTGATATTACGTTCCGCTGTCCAAAAAATGGCTGTCCTTACCCTCATACATTGACCATTGCGTCACACAGAAAGCGGGTAGACAGCAAAATTGATGGAGCGATGATCTATTTACCTAGACAAGGCCTGAACATACGATGTAGTGCAATAAGGGTTATGACTTCCACGGGCATCTCAAGCACTGATGCGCAGGATCAACGTGGGCGTAACTACGTTCTAAGTCTCACGCTTTTCTTACCACGAGTGCTGGCACATGGGAGGAAGGGGGTTTTAGTGCAGTATTAGTCCATGGGTTACCTCTTTAATAGGGGTACCTTGCTGAATCTTCACACAAGACGGCAATTGACTCCATTATCTGCGTCATCTTCAGTGGATAACTCTCATTGCTTTGGTCTAATCCCAGTAAAGGAACCTGTAGTACGAAATGAATTTCCCCTTGCCCCAAATTTTTTTTATTAAGACTTCCAGCTATGCGTTTTTAAATCTAGCAACTACATTCCAAGAAACTTTACACCTCAGCACAATAAAAAAATGTCTCGAACGTCAGCAATATGCCAGTTTGCCAATCTTTATATGCTTTAGCATATACATCAGCAAATTGTGATTAAGACAGTGAATGCAAAAACATGCATTTGAAAAACAATGTTCGCTGTTAGATTTATCACGATTTTTTTTACGTTTACAGCGTTTTTTTGCCGACATTAAAACCATGTAATTGCCAAACCTTCGCTTAGTCATTCTCATGTATAAATAAGCATGTGGTGTGGTTGTAAGTTTAAAGGCATCCGTTGCCACAAAAGGTCCAAAATCGGATGCATACGAAACAACTTTTAGTTAGTAATTACTGATCAATAATCTACTAATAAAATATATTCGTAAATCTTCACGATATGTGACGTAACGCCGTTTTCGTACAGTTTTTCTACATTTATTTTGAGTTGAGAAAAAAGTTCACCTAATCGCCTCTAAATTATTGACCTGAAACCATTTTACTGCCCTTATTTTTATTAAAGTATGATAAAGAATGTTTACAGCTTTGTAAAAGAGAGATATATAATTTTGTTTTGTTATTTTTTACATACTGCTTTATTTTATTGAAGTGAAATTTCTTTAGCGGCGTTGGAAAAAATAATTACCGTCACATTTTTCGGTTACGCGTCACGTCACATTTTTCCACAATCCATCTATCAACAACTCGTCGATGGATTGTGAGACGAGCATTGTAATATTTCTTTACTTTATTGTGTTTTAATTAATATACGAGTTTGATGGTTTATAAATCATTTATTTAGTATCTTACATATATATTAAAGTAATCAGCAAAATCATAATTTAACTTTATTGAACCAATTTCTGTAAAGTTGCATATAGTAGATAATTTTTTGAAAAATAATGTCATAAAGAAGTTTCACTTTTTACGTATGTACACACTAGTATACACGCACACATGTTTTTTCTGTCCGCGTAGATTGGAGGCATAAGTTTCAAGTAGACGTGGTGAGAGGCGGATAATTTTAGAGTAGACTATCGATGCGTTTTGTTTCCGGACGAATTCAATTTTTGTTGTTCGATGTGATAAAATATGTTTAAATAAATTAATGCATCTGAAATATCTGTAGACCTATTTTAAGACTGAAGAGGTCGTTTCACGAATGACTTTTTTTGTATAATATCAATTAATTTTTATTTGGCATGTACGCTCTCACAAACTACAATAGGTTGTAAATGTTGTAATCAATCATATGACGCAAACGATGCCGACAGGAGATATAAATACAAGTGTTTAATTACTTTATCAACATCATAGAGATCATGGTTGATAGTAATAGCGTGTTTTTGCTAAAGTGAAATTGTTTAAATAGCTTAAAACATTATTGATACTTCTTCCTTGCCATTGGTAGAAAATTGACTTGTATTTTTTTCCTGTTTCGTTTCAGTTCCTGCGCGCCCAAATCGAGCCTTAACGCCAATTTCTCGTAATTGAAACTATTAATTTGTTTTAAAGATTTCCAGTTTTAGTGAGATTAGACCCTACTGAATTCAACAACTGAAAGTCTTAAAACAAAATAATAGTATAGAATAGACTATAATTTTTTTTTGTTTGTTATAGTATACATTGATTATATATTTATTTGTTTGTTATTGTATTGATATAGTATAAATGCATTCTGCGCATAATTGGGCGTGCAAAATGATTATTACAATATTGACAACAAATATCAAACATACAATTTACATTTATTAAAATGATAGATCCCATGTTGCATCTTCTATGGAATTCTTTGAGGCCAATGCAGGCAGTGGCGAATCACCGTCTGTCCATTTTTCCCTGTTCCCTGAACATTGCGACGGGCAGACGCCATAGTCCCCATATTCCCAGACCTCTAGTACCACTAGCAGTTAACCCCAATAGCCCGGTACTTTTTGTCCTCGTTTCTCACAATGGTCCTACACTGGCCGGGGCTTGTCCTTGGGTGCATTATTATATGGTGTACACACGGATAATCGCCGGTCAGAGTCACGCTACATTTACTTTAAATCTATCAAGAGGCTTCTACGTGTTGGCCTTCCTATTGCCCCACGCAAACCTTCCAAAAGTCTGGGCCATCTTTATGGTCCGTGGTCTTCAAAGACATATACCTTAATAATAATACATCTAACTAAAATGCCTACTATATTATGGAATGTCAAATATATTTGACATACAAATACCTTTTGCAACAAAAAATATACCGAGATCCAATTGCCGCTTATGATAAAACGCCGGGAAAGGTTCGATATATATTATGTGGCTGTGTAAACATAAATAAACAGAATGCTCTTCGATAGTGTCGGCTCATTTGCTTTTATAGACTAGGGTTGACATCTCTAAAAATAGACAACCAGGACAAAACGTGTGAAAACCCCGGATTTTTGAGCCCAGAACCCGAACATGTCAACAAGTTTTATCTTAAAGTTAGTCAGTATAATAAAAAAAACTTCAGCGGACAAGTGGAAAAACGAATCGCAACGGACAAGTAGCAAAACGAATCGCAACAAAATTTCAACTTGAAGTTTTACGGGCAGATTGGCAATGTACTTGTCCAATTTGATGACCTGCCCTGCAATTTAAAATTTGGTTGTAATTCGTTTTGATACTTGTCCGTTGCGATTCGTTTTTCCACTTGTCCGTTGAAGTTTCACTTCTACTATGTGTCCCAGCATACATATAAATTTTTTGCACGTTTACAGCAAATTTTGATTTGGTTAGATTAGGTACATTTTAATGAATGAATTTTTTATTTAAACATATTGTATTTGTATTTTATCAAACAAAAAACTGAATCCGATTCGGAACCAATAAAACAATCGATAATCTACTCTAACATTATGCCACCTCTCACCATGTCTACTCTAAAATTATGCCGTCTTTCACAAAGGCCGTAACACTTTTTCATGAAAGAAAAAATCCTAATACCTCCCAATCTATATAGAAGTTTCACTTCAAAAACATTCACAATGTCATAAGTAGACTTTTTATTTTGTTACTTACTGACTGCCTGCCTGACTTAGTCACTGTGGTGTAGTTGAAGTGCGCACCGTGGGAACTTCGATTTCAGTAAATCTAGCGCGTGGGCTCGTCGGTAGATAGTGGTGCGCTGCGCGTGTCACGCTGCCATCGCGTCGCCCGGCGGCAGCCCACAACATGAAATTTTTAAGCCCCCGGATGCCCTCTAAACTAGGACAAATTCGGGGCAGCCCGGATGGATGGCAACCCTATTATTGTTGCACCTCTGTTGTGAATGCGTGGGCGCCTGATAGCGCGTATTGTGGCTTCTAGGGGCCGACGACCTGCGTAAGCGCAAGTCGCAATAATACCCTTATTCATCGTGATGCGAAGTTCCCTGTCGATAACGCCCTGTGTATTAATTATAGGTATATTTGCGATGTTACTTTCTGTTAAGTTTAAATCCTTTCACTTTTTAAAAACAATATTTTGCTCTATAAGATTTGGTAAAAATGTATGCGCAATGGCAAAAAGGAATCAGTCAAAGATTGAAAGTCTTAATTAAGCCGATATTTAACGGTTAATTTCTGTCTTTCAGTTTGATGACTCAACCAAAGCGATTCATGGAAACATTAAACTTAAATCATTGAATACCGTTGCGTCTTTTATATCTGCCAGGCTTTCAATCAAATTGATTCAATTCCGTTGATACGTCTAATAACAGCATGAGTTTTTATGATTGAATCTTTTACTGGTTTTGGTGTAGGTTTTATGTTTTAAACTGTAAAACGTCAAATGCATTTGACCTGTGTTTCCATCTCGGGTGAATAAATTAGGTTATTTATTTCTTTAGGTTTATGGCTTGGCAGCTAGGCCTTCAAGCCAGATCTTAGTTTACAATATAGTTTCTTCATTTTCTTAAGCCTATGTATAGCACAGCTGAACTGTAGGTTATCAGCTGGTGTTATTCAACGGAGTTCTTGTGACAACTGAAAAGGCCACATTTGACTATATTTCACATTTTACAGTTCACATTTCTCACAAAACACATAATCACTACTCAAAATCAATCAATATCCCACAATTATTGATAATTTTAGAGTTATTTTACACTTCATAGAAAATAAAACTGCACAGCACATCTCCTTTCAGTTCCCGCCAAAAACTCCAATAAATTAGATTGTATTGTCCTTCGGGCCACAGATCATAAACACAGTTCTATGCTATGGTCTGTGGTCCGCGCTATCATTAATAGATAGCAATTACAGTAAAGTCAACGCATCGAGTAGAAGTCAACGTTCCATAAAAAGTAAAGAACAAAGAATAACGCAACTTCGAACACATGTTGAATGAATAATTTTATCATTTAGAAATTTATGTAAGAACAAACACTTGTGTAGACGACGTATATTTTGCTCGGGATTTTCGTGATGCTTTTTTCTCTGTACATTAATAATTTTAAACGGCAGATATACACTGTATATCCCTAAGCTAACGAGTCACGGGTGTGCTATGGGTAATATATAACGAACCAGTATGGGTCCTATGCGAGACACCTAGACCATAATAAATAACAACACATGGTTGTTATGGCGGCATGCTCTAGACCAGCGGTGGTAGCCATCTAGACGGGCAAATAGCCTACCACTTGGCTGTGGGATGTTTTGCCGCCTCATGCGACAGGTTGCCCGGCCGCAGGAAATTGTATTCTTTTTCCGTTCTGGCACGGATTATTATACTACACCAGACAACTATAGTTACCTTGCTTCCACATACAGTCCATACAATATTTGTTCTTTTTTTGTAATCGATCTTATTACATCGAGTGTCGCTTTAAATTGACACAGAGTATGTAGGTAGTATGTATGGTATATATATGGTATGTAGACAAAAGTGTGTAGGTTTTGTTATTTCAACAATATATTGTCTTAATTTTGTGATGCTAGTGCTTAATGTCTTATAAGAATTAGAAAGACTGAGCTGGCTTTTATGTAAAAACTTTGCGGATCATAAGAAAATACTACTAAAAATAAATTTTTCATTCTGTACGTCATTCTTGTCACTCAGATATCCGTGACATAGGATCAATCAAGCGAATTATAATCTATCAGTCAAGCTTTGACACTTGGGATAGTGCCACATAATTGTGTGTCGTGTGTGCAATACCTAAACATGCGAATTAGCTTACTATTGGCTCATCAGTAGCCAGTCGTGGACCAGTTGTCCGCTGTTCGAAACGTGCTCGATAGATAAAAAAACTATTTAACTTTTAAATTACGAACGCGAATTGGCGCGATTAGTTTGTCCTGTGGACAGAATTACTTGTCAAACTCTGATTAATTACGTTTTAAAATTAAAAAAAAGAAGCTTGCTATCGGTTCTTTTCTTAAATTCAGACGTGGATTTTATTCATTTGTGATTTTAAAAAGTATTGTATATTATATACGCTGGTTAAATAAGCCGGCAGTGATTGTGTATTCATTTGAAATATTGTCAAGTGTTAATGCCAAAATTAAATTTAAATATAAAAATACAGTCGGTGTATTTTAAATTACTTTCAATGTAATCAGTGGAAAGTTCTAGAAAAGGAATTGCGTAAATTATAAAGGAATAACAGTTGCTAAACCACTCATTGTATGGTGTTTGACAAAACAAAAAAAGTAAATTATAATCTTATCATACAAAACGTAACAAAGAACATATTTTATGATTAAAAGAAACTTATTATTTAAAGATAATTATTTAGTTGCTAGAGATGTGATCATGATATAAGAACGTGAATAAAATTGTGAATTCAACAAAGAAAGTGCTTTTATATGTATCTGTAATTGTCAATTTTAGCGTCTTCTTTTTGGCTCGATCGCATCGTGGAGATAGTGCCAGGAATACTATGAATAGCACAGGAATGCGTTTATGTGAGTTGCTTGTTCATTTTATATATTATAGTTTTAATGTATATTTTAATTGTCACTACACACACACGCTACACTACATACACGCGTGATTTTATTATTTTTTTATTGGTTCTGCATGATTTGTGTTTGTAATTTGTCTCGAGTATTCCTGAATGTCAGTTTCAAATAAGTCGGAGCTGTGTAAAATAATCGTAATGCTTATATTAGACGGATCAACCAAATTGAATCAAATTGAAAGTCAAAGAACTGAAAGTTTTCTAATACTTTATGTTAAATATACGTATACGTATAATACTTTATATTTTTTTTACTCCAGTATGAGTTAAAGATGGAATAATTTTGAATACATTATTATTAAATATAGAAGAATAAGAAGATAGTAAATGAGCTGCAAATAAAAAGAAGGACAATGGCACGCTTAAATTGATAAGTTTTTCCGATAAATTTTGTTTAGAGACTATGAACTTACCTATTTAAAACAAAAAAAGTGAAATTATCGTATTGGTAGACGGCGATAATGCTAATCGTTATCTAGAATGAACTTGTTTTTGTAAATTTCACAATGTGAAGTGATAAATATTGTTGCACTTTAAGTTATAATTCATGTTGTATGACTTGTATGGTATAAATAATATCGTCTCTGTGGTTGTATGGGCTAAGCCTTTACTGGCCTAGCTTGCTAGAGGTTGCGGTTCTTTGTATGTTAAATTTCGTAGAACATTCTGTTGTTTACTATTTATTGTATTGGTGTCTGATACTTTAATAAAACCGTATATTGCTTAGTTTCGTGCTATACAATGTGAGCGTTTGTCTGCCCATTGCTATTAACAAACCAAAAAGTCTACCGATTTTAGAGTACCGCGTGGTATAGTGGATTGTATATTCATTAGTTGCTAGTTCATATCCGGCTCGAATAATTTGGTCTATATCAATAACTTTTTATTTTTTAAAGTAGGACTGAATATGAAACTAAGGAGTAATATGACGTTTAATACACAAGACACACAAAGCTTTTATTTAATATCGTTGTCGAATCGTCCTTTAGTGACCGATAATACAAACAGGATGTTTAACAGCGATATAATGCGTCAGACATCCGTGTGTAGTTTGCATAATGTTATTAATCTGTATGTGTGTAGGTATATTTATGTAAATAAGTACACGAAAACATTGTCCCATAGCACATGTAACAGAAAGTTCAGTCAGTACAAAGTTGTAAGAGTCAATATTGTAATTCGACACAACCTTTTCCATAATTAATTTGATGCTTCCCTGACGTATTTGCTGATGGCGACCGCTGTTATGATTAACAGTGAAAAACCTACTTACTTTAAAAAACTCGGCTGCAAGAGAAGCAACTTAACTGCTCACTTGTCTCCACTACTAAAACTACGTTACTACCTAAACTACGTTTAGGGCCATTTGTTTAATCATCAAATAAAAGTTAGGGCAAAGCGTCTGATGATTGTAATACTGATTTAGGTAATGTGGGTAGATGACGTCGCTTTGTATAGCTATGCAGTTTTAATTTGATTTTTGTGTGCAGTACACAGGTACTGCACTACTACACGCTAAATCATTGAAACGATTTGTGTTATTTACGTATATGTATGTTGTATTAGGTATATTTATAATGTGTATGTCACTGTCGGTCCGTGTACGGGCGATCCCGACAACCGAAGACAAAATATGGCCACTGTGGCCATATTTTGGCTTCGGGTGTCAGGATCGATTTTAAAATATGCCAGGTATCAACAACGACGTACACAAAGGACTTCATGCAACATCTTACGCCTACCAGTAATATATCTATATACCTTTTTTTTTATTGCAGGAGATCAGCAGACAGGCAGACGGCCCACTTGATGGAAAGCGGTTACGATCGCCTATGGACATTTGCGACACCAAAGGTGCTACTAATGCGCTACTGCTCTCTTAGAGGGACTGGATCCTGGTCACTAATGCCGGAACACAACACAAGGTTGTTATGACGGCATACTCTAGACCAGAGGTGGTCGCCATCCAGTCGAGCATATATATAATACCCTACCACCTGGCTGTGGGTTGTTTTGTCGCCTCTTACGACAGGCCGCCCGGCCGCAGGAAATTGTATTCTTTCTCCGTTCCTGCACGGATAAAATCTATCTATCTATACTTATGTACAATTCACAATGCGACTCTTCTTAAGTGGCTTTAAGACAAGGCATTATCTATATTTAACGGTCTTTATTCTAGAACTTTCGGTTTGACATTCTAGATCCTTGTTATAATTTATTTTTCTAAGGGTACGTTATTAGCTGTGCATCAGGTTTCCACTTGAGTTGAGTGTGGATTACAAGGAATCAGACCGCATCTATGGTTTAAAAAAATTATGACAACCTGTAGGCATCTGTTGCTCCAAAATATTGGCAAATACTTTATTACACTTACTTCGTATATTCTGTAGGCATTCACTGCAAGTAGAAGCCAGATAGATGATTCTTAATTTTACTAATTACCGTTTTATTTCTACGTACTATAAAAAGGCCAAAGAATTGTCAAAAATATTTGAAGACACGAAATGCAGACTACGCCGTATTAATGAAATAGGTATATTTGTTTCAGCATTTACTCGTATGTAGTACTGACATTCTGTTATTTTGCGGTTTTGTGGTATGGCTGTTGGTTGTGTTTTGTTTATTTATTAGTTGTTATCATTATATTTACGGCTTTTTGTTTTTACTTTAATCTTGTATTGTAGTTGGACTTATTTTTCGCCCTTGAGTGTATTGCTTGTTGTAATTTAGTAATGTTATTAACTTTATCTATACCTTCCTCTTCATGTCTGTCCTTCCAGAATGGATTATTATGGAGGTAATTTATGAGTTTAGTGTTTATGTATTTAATTACTTTTAAGACAGAATTTCTGTTAATATTTAACTATGTAAAACAAGTGTAATGCCGGCAATTACACCGGCCAACAAAAAATAAGAAGTGGTTTGTGCTTTTGACCAGAATGTTCTTATGTGTTTCAATGCGTTGAATCCGAATCTCGGATAGGATGTTTGGACCAAACTAACCCCAGAGACGGTCTTTTGGTCCATGGACCCTCAAAATTATCAGTGTGTATGGACTCAACTGATTCAGCGCATCGAAATACAAAAGATGGGTTTGGTCGAAAGTAAAGACTACTTCTTATTTTTTGTGGGCCAGTGTTATTTATGGCCGGTTCCTATATCTTAAGGAAATAATATTAGACGATTTATTTGTCTTTCAATTTGGATGAGTCAACCGAAGTGATTCACATAAACATGAACTTGAATAATTCAATTTAATTGAATACGGTCAATCATGTGTTATCCATCTATTGTCAGCATTATATTGTTACGAGTTACGGGACTCGAATTAAAATGCCATTGGAATTACTATAGAATTTATTAGAAGTATACAAACACGTATAACACAGGTACAAATATAACTGGACGCAATAAGTCCAAACGTAATGCACTATTCAATAACACGCGCAAAGTGCGTCACTATATAGCTTATCGAATGTACACACGTCTTGTCCCGCTTGGGCCTATCGCTAGACTGCCTCACCCCTCCGTTCGGGTATGGCTTTATACAAATACAATATTTGTCGACTCAATACTCGACCGCATGGACGGAATTTCCAAGAATCACAACTGGCTAATGACTATTACAATACACAATGGGTTGTTTTTTTTCTAATTACAAATTTGAAGCACAAAGTAAACAAAAGAAGTCCGAATGCGGGAAGGTAATAAACTGCCGATATGAATTGGTCTTTTGTCGGCATTCTGGGTCGTGACAGTATGTTTCTTTGCTCATTAACAAGTTCGGCCCAACATATTTAAAAATAAATGTAGGCAAAGTAAAAATATGCTAAAATCAGGTTTGATTACAGGTATGTGATGAATTTTGCGAGTTCCGCTTATTTGCTATTAATATATGTGCTTCATAAGGTGTAGGACACGAGTCTAGAGACAATGGGACACGCTTTACATAATTACTGTATGCACGTATCAAACATAATAAGTATGGACTTTGACATGTCTGCGACTTGTGTACTTTGGTATTAACCGTCGTCATCAGGTCATCTTAAGGTTCTTCTTTATTGAATACTAGAATTTGCCTACGCAATTTCGGTCGCGTTGCCATGGCGAGGACGCAACGGCAACGTCAAATTCAATTCAACGTTTTCCTCGGGCTCGCGAGGGAGGGCTTTATACCTAGCGATGTGTGCGACTTCCGATCGACCGTATGCCCCACCGTGGCCTCCGAACCGAGGGACGGGGGATGGTCAGCCATCAGACTACCCACTAAACCTAACCTGCGCCCCGCTTTTGTGTGCTTTAATGGGGTGCACCAGGAACTCAACCATAGGTACTATATCCGTGACACCCTTACGCTTGGCTCTCACTTAGGGCACCCCTGGGGAAGAGTACCCTCTTTACCAATAGGGGGGCAAGTCCACGGGATCCCTCACCGGTCTAGGTGGCCCCCTGTAATGGATTACGGGAGGAGCTGCGTGTAGCGGTGTCTATCACCCCGTAGCCGCTGTCTGTAGATGTTTTCCGCGTACGCGCTCTTCTCCCTTTCTCTCTCTCTGCCGCCTAATTCAGGTCCATGACCGATTCGTGGAAGAAGGCGACGGCTGACCACCATTGTTTACTCCGGAGCATTACCTCGACTAAGCCTCGGAGCGAGTCCACTGAACCGACTAAATTCTCCATTTGGGACCTTTGAGGCCGCAGTGTCAGTGTCTCCTGGTGCGCTGCAGTGGTGGCACTCGGGCGTTGTCCTTAGATCCTTACCAAACAGGTGTGCCGTTAAGTATCTGTACCATCTTGTACGTAAGGGTCCCATGTCGTGTGAGACTCAACAAGACAGGTGGGGACAGACAAACACCATCGTCTCCATGCGTGCCACTGGTTCTTCGAGTTCTCGATTCCATCTGTCTATCAGTGCCTCGGTTCTCAAGTCGTGATCTTTTTGTCTTCTGCCGGCCACAGTCAGCCGGCTGGCTGCCTCTATTCCTGGCATCCTGTCTGAAGCGTTACACTTCTACTAACACCTCCGCCTGGAGCTCCCATGGCGGACCGCCCGCGAGGATTATAGTGTACCGTCTCGTCTCTCCTATCTCATTTTAAAGGCTGGCTGGTTGACTTCGTCCTTGGTGTTACAATTTTCTATAAGCGACGGTAACCACTTTCCGTTAGGTGGGTCGAATGCCTGTTGATCAGTTTCGCAATCAAAATAAAATTAAATATGAATCTCTGTTTGAATTATACGTAACAACCAAACGCCTCGTTTGAAAACTCTGAGCCTTTATTGAAAATATCAGTCGCTCTTGTAGTATATCTCTCGTAACAAATGGACATTGTTTACAAACAATACAATTTATCATCGATTATGAAATGAGGTTAATAGGAATGCCGGGGACGAATACGGCGTAGGTCATGTTCACTGGTCAGTGGAGTAAATGCATTTTTAAAATTCATTTCGGACTCGTGCACCAGTTCACTATGCAGCGGGCGGAAATTAATCGATTGACAGATCAATTGGTCGGAAATATAGGCTTAATTTACCTAAAGCTCTGCAGTTTTAAAACCTAGCAACTGACATCGTTTTTTATATTTAACTCTTTGAGTAGTTCTTTAATTTTTAATCGACTTCGGAAAGAGTTTTTTAATTCGAATGTATGTTTTTTGTCAAACATACAAAAATAGCATACGTATGTTTACAAGATTTTTCCGTCAATCGCGGATCAATTTAAATTTAAAAATAAATCAAAAGCCCTAGAATTTGAATACTTTGACTTTGTGACAGTGTTTCTTCTTGAGTATATACATAACCCTGGGATAGTACTACAGTCACTAATTCAGGATCTGATGTGTGGATCCTAGGGAAGTAGAGCGCAACCTTTGTTGAAGAGCGCCTACACTCATCGAAAGACAAGCTTATACGCGTGCCAGTCGTAAAACTTCTACAAGCGTTTAGTACATTATTTTTAAAACTAATCAAGTAATTGCGTATAAAGTAGAGAATATTTTTTTACTAAAAACAAAACAGAGTTTAAATGCAAGTTTTGTTGTTGTTTCCTTATGTTCTACTTGATACCGAAATGTGGTAAACAATATTAAGTTTTGGCTTTTATAGTTTTTTACCGGCTTTAAACTTTTATATAGTTTACAACCGGTATTGTTTTTCTTAAATATTATTAATATCAATCTGTTTACAGTTGCAAACAGAAATCATTTTATTTCTTACTAACTGACCCACGCCCATTTCGCTGGGCATCAGAAAAAAAAAAGACACATAATTAAACACAATCAAACATACTCTAGTCACTCAAGAATAATGTAGCTTTCACCAGTGTGAAAGAATTTCCAAAATCGGTTTAGTAGATCCAAAGATTACCCCCTACAACGTCACAAACTTTACCTCTTTATAATAATAGTATAGAAAAGGCCAGCTGATTTTCAGAACTTCTACATTTTTAGTTTTTATTTTATACCAATAACAAAATTATAGCAAATCAATATTTCGTTAGTTCGATAACACGTTTCCTGAATGGCAACACCAAACCACACCACAACCAAAGCAAACCACAGTAGAGTGTTACACAGTGGTTAGAATAATCAATTTCCGCGAATTCATGGTCGTCGGAAGCCACCGCAGTCATTGCCAGATCATTGGGCTTTTATTGATATCTGTGATTTATAATATATAAACATTTCTTGTAAACAGTAAATAATGATATCACAGGGTAGTGATGTCCAACTTGCCAAAAAGACTCGTAATTTTATTTTATTTTGAGAATATGACGGTTCCTGTCTACAAGGGCTTTTGAACTGTATATAATATTTCCATTGAATTATAGTCGCTAAATTTAGATGAGTTTATTGGTTTAAATTGCTAAATAAAGCTTTAAGAAAATCTTAGCTATTTGAATGACGTCCAATGTTGACCTTTGAAACATCGGAGTATTTGTGTAGGCTCAAAAAGTTGCATATTAGTAAACGGTTTATATTTTTTTACATAAATACGCTAAAATTAATGCTCCCTTTAAACAGTATTATTTATTTTAAAAAAACTGCAGAGCTAAACCACCATTTAAGTACCCCACCAATAGCTTCCGATATGTTTAATACTAATGCGCCGCTGTTGAATATTGATATTGTTACGAGTGCGGGACTCGAATTAAAATGCCGTTGGAATTACTGTAGAATATCTTTGAACTGTATAAACACGTATACAACAGGTACAAATATAACTGGATACAACCAGTACATACTGTACGATCCAATAACACGCGCAAAGTCCGTCACTATATCGCTTATCGAATGTACTACACAGGTCTTGCTAGTGTCGTAATCGTCGCTTGACTGACCCACCCCTCCATTCGGGCATTGTTTTATAGTAAACTTTTTAATACCAGAATCGACTGCGTGTACTGAGCCTTTCGAAGAAAACGTAATTTGCGCACCTGGTTAATTATTCCTGCGAACGTTCAATAAAGTCGAAAACAATAACAATAGGCTAGTGTCTAATTGCAAATTTTAAACACAAAGTAAACAAAAGGATACCAAATGCGGGAAGGGTAATAAACAAGGTGCGCGTTTCTTTGTCGGTATGTAACAATATTGTTGAATATGAATATTGGATATTCTGCTAAGTAAGAGTATTGACAGTTATAAAATTAGCCAAAACGCGCAGAGATTAATGTTTCTAGCTAGTAATCTTATATGTAAAATAGCTTCTTCCCGCGATTTCATCCGCATGGCATAGTTTAAAAAAAATTGGTCTTAGCGTGATGATATATAGCCTATAGCCTTCCTCGATAAATGGGCTATCATCGCCTGTCTAACACTGAAATAATTTTCCATATCAGGCCAATAGTTCCTGAAATTATTGCGTGCAAGCAACCAAATACAAACAAAAAAAAACAAACAAATAAACTCTTTAGCTTAATATATAAATAAGTATAAGATAAACTTTAGTGATAGTTCACAAAATATATAGTGCTTCTCACAACTACATATTATCAGTTAATATCAGCGGATTAGAATAGTAGCGACTTACTTGCTGCTATTGCAAATATTGTTTTAAAATGTTTTCGATACTTGGTACTTTAGTTGGTGTTTTATACGGATTAATCGTAATATGGAATATCACCAAAGTTGTCGATATAGTTATCATAAAATATCGATATATTGATATTGTTTCAACAACCCTATCTCAGGTCCTTGAATAGGCGATTGATAAACAACTTGGAATCTTTAGAAAAATTAATCATATTTGTGATTTTCCGTAATTGCAACACAGATCTATAATGACTATGTAGTATAATGAATTTATGAATAAATGTCCCATTATAGGGGAACGGACAGTATACCCACCACGACTGTCCAAGGCGGCTTGGCAGGTTTGACAAATCGGTTATCTCGATGTGCAGGTTGCATCACGATGTTTTCCTTCACCGTTGTTAGCACGTGGTAATTGTAACAATATGCACACTACTAGTATATCAGAAAACTGAGTAAGTGAGCATTCCTTCCGGCTAAGATCGAACCCGCGCCCTTTGAATGCTACCCATTACGCTACCACGACTTTTAGCACGAGTTTTGAATGATAATAATCAATATTTTTCCTTTCTCAATTATGTATATTAGGTTGGCGTAAAAACCAACTTTTTTTGAGTGTCGAATGAAAAAATGTTAGCTTTTGATGTTTTAAGAACTCTCTCCAAAGGACAATTCAACATTTTTTTAAGAGGTCGCTCCAAATTTTTAAGTTTTCAAAAATCGGCAAAATCTTATTTTATTTTAATAATTTTTTTTGCTCGTTACGATATAATTTATGGACCAAAAATAATACGTTTCTGAAAGTTTAACTTCAAAATTTGAATATTAAAAGGTTGGTTATAATTTTTAAAAATTTGCTTGTGAAAAAATCTAAACTAATGCACTAGTAAATTGGAGCGACCTCATAAAGCTTTTTTTGAGCCGTCCTTTGGAGGGAGTTCTTAAAACATCAAAAACTAATATTTTTTCACTCGAGGCTCAAAAAAAAGTCGGTTTTTTGCGCCACCCTAATGTATTATATAGTGCGAGCCCTTATTTTTCCTTTTTTTCTGGTTTTTCTTACACCATTGTTTAAGGGCTTATTACAGTAGGTTAATACATAACCCTATTAAACTGCCGTAATAAAAGCTTTTATTTCCTTCCACCTTAATTATATGACATTTTAATTGTTAATTTGTTAGCATTTATTTGCTTATTCAAATTAATTTATTTGTTATTATTTAAATAAGAATGGCAGGTATAGCTCCAGTAACTGTGTATTCCTCCTCCAAAGATATCCATTCTAATCTATTTCGTGCAGCTCTTGACTGTAGTTTCCTTATCGCTTCAACTAGGTCATCGCTCCATGTTTTAATTGTGGGATTGTAAAGGGGAAGCCCTTTTTCTTTTACTGTCCATCGGGAATCAATTTGTGGCTTACTTCATGCATCTCTCGTTTTCTGTCCTTTGTATATGTCCTACCCATTTCCATTTCAGTTTTAACGACATCTGTGGATTTAGTATTGCTTAATTTTAGAATTTGAAACTCAATCCTTGAGTCTCAAGGCTAAACCTCCAACCAGCCCTAATAATTTTTAAGATCGATGTATGCAACTTAATAATATTGACAAAGCGGACTGAAATGACCACTTTAGATATTATTATGTTCCGTTATGGCCAAATTGGCTGTGAAACCTTGCAGTTGTTAGAATAAACTAGTTCAATTTTCATTTTTATGTTCAACCAGTTTATAATTTACTGGATCGATAAAAAATGTTAAATGCTGCAGCTCAAAGATCTAAAATGAGTTCTGGCCTCCGAAATGAGACTACTCCGCTCTCTTTGTTCAGCGTTGCCTTCTGCCAGTCATATGCTTGAAGCTCGCGCAGATCAGCCTCCACTACGTCACTCCAGTGATAAGTGTCAACCATTGATCGCCATCCTGTTGATCAGACCAACAGGCTCTATATTAAGATATACATTATCATTAAACTGATGATTTAAGAAACATAGCCCTTGAAAATGAAATTTTAAATATGAACACTTGTTAATGAATGTAGGTAGTATTTTCGTTCGAAAGTGGGCCAGTGACGTAAAGAAACTTGTTTATAAAACTTAGTTGTATAACATCGTGAGTTTGCATCTCGGCACGGGTCATACTGTGACCTAGTTCGTCATATCTGCGTTTGTAGGACACGTTGGTGTCACTTAGGGCTTGAGCTGTTATTATTTTTGTTATTACTTTATGCTGATTTTGGAACCCATTTTTTAAATCAGGGGTGCACAGATAAATAGAGTCGAAATATTTAGATGACGCCTACTCTACTAGATCCTTAAATTAGTTATCTGTATGTACTAATCTTTATATATCATCCTTCACACAATCTATTCATCTCTTTGGTCTGTCATATTCTTATATCCATCAATCCTCCAGTTTAACTTTCTTATTGTCACATGATTTTCATCCCTCTTTCTTAAAATCCCATATCACCTCAGTATTCTTTGTCTCAACTATTTAGCCACGCGTACAACTTTTAAATATTTTTGTATGTACTAATTTTTCATCTTATCCTTTCTTTTAATACCATCTTAATATTCGCATCTCAACTGAGTGGATAAGGTTTTGGTTTATATATGGTTTATTGCTTTAGTGACCAGCCACTAGGGCAGTATAAAATTCCTTGAAGGCCGGGAGCAAATTGATAGTACCTTTGTTGTTGCAAATGTTGATAGTCGACGGCAACCAATATCCATTAAGGCTGGCCTAAGTACCCTAGCTATAATAAAATATGTATTGATGAGTTGCGGAACTTATTTCTAGGGTTTCGTAGTTGGATTGGCAACAATGGGCCCCTAAGTTTTCTTCACCTGTGTTTGTATGACAGTATTTTTTCTCTTACACTACTTGCTCTAAATGGATGGAATTTTAGTGTAGTTTGTCGCGGTCACTAATCTTAGTCTACCTTTAGGCTCTAATCCCTTGAATGTTTCCATTATTCTACTCCACAGTCATCAAAAGTTAGGGTGAGGAACACTTTATACGACTTTTCAGTTGCCCTGATAAGGAGCCGATGCATTCAATTAAAGGGCTGGAATCTCCTGAAATGTCTTTGGGATATTAATTATTATGACATGCTCTGGAGTTTGAAACGAAAGGTAGTCCCAGCCCTAATCGAATGAGGAAAATGGATTTATGTACATATTAGGTTCTCGCTTGACCTTGATGCTTAGCTTATCATTCACCCGTATCGGCGTCTGTTTTGTTTGCTTGCTAGCGCTTTTTAGGGTACAGTAGACATTTTGTGAAAAACGGAACTCAGTGTTCGCATTATTCCAACTAGAGAGATCAAAAGAATTTTCTCGAATAGCCGAGTGGTTTACTCGCCGTCCATACGTGGATAGCTGGCGATTGATGCGATGCGGTGTTGGACCTGTGTACAAATGGCTCTAATAGTAGACTGAATTACTTAGACAATTCAAGTGCTGTTAAAAAGCTGAGTACCGATGATTATTCGATTTTTAAATCAGAGAAATGCGACGTAATTACATTCCTTACACATTATTATACACCGAGCATATTTTGAGAATTTGTACGCCGATTAGCACAGAAAGTTTGCACTCAACATATTGCTGTGCCGGAATTATATCCTACACAACGCTGGTTTTGCAGTACAAATCTTCTTTTGGCGTAAGACCAAAACGACCCAAGTTTGTTAAATAATAATTAATAAAAGCATTCTACTTGTGTAATATTAATTAGAAAATAAAATAAATATTAATAAACCAACAATATAATATTTTGTTACTTCAAAATTAAAATAAATACTCGTGTAATAACTTGTATCGAATCATGAAAATCCTTAATTGTCGGACTGAATTACTTGTTATTGTAAATACTAAGCACTATATCACAAGTAGTATCGGATAAAGTGCGAAAACAATGTAAGGGACTTCACGGTTATGCAACAAAGTGGTATAACGCGTCAAGAACCACTTGTGACGGTTGCGGATGGATTGTCTTACAAAGTTGCATCTAGTGCTATAATCCTTATCAATCACTAGGTCCTCATTCATTGATAGATAATATTTATCTGACGTTTACATTGTGTGGTACAAGTGTCCTGTAGGCTGTTCAATTTATTGTAATGTAAAAGAAAACTTTTAGATCTATCTTCTAATTTTATTTACTTAACTAGCGGTCTCGGCAGACGTTGTCCTACCCTGACAAATTAAAAATCTAGAACCCGATCCCAGCGCCATCTGGCGGGTCTAATTATTGTGAAGTTGGTAAACAGACAGATGGTTCATGTATGTAATGACAAGTGATTTGCAACACCAGGGGCGAAATCATCTCGTTGCTAACCTTTAGAATAGGACTCTTCATCCTATGGATGGGTGGGATAAATAGTAAGGGATAGAGGGAACGGGATAATACAGGACTCCTCCGAATTTTCCTCTTTCCTCCTATCTAGCAGGAATGGGATAGGAAGTAATGGATAGAGGAAGGGTTAAGTGGGCCTTGGGAACTCTCTTTTTTCGGTTGGGACTTTATTGATACTAAGTTATCTTTAGTTTATTTATGTAAAGTCATGGTAGCGTAATGGCTAGCGCACGCGTCACAAACTCAAAGGGCGCGGTTAGATTGTTTTTTTGACCTAATGTGTACATTGTTAGAAGTACAACGTGGTAACAACGGTGAAGGAAAAACACCGTGATGCAACCTGCACATCGAGATAACCGATGCGATAAACCTGCCAAGCCGCCTTGGACAAGCGTGGCGGGTATACTGTCCGTGCCCCCTATAATGGGAGGCCCGAGCCCAGCAGTGCGAAATTTATGGGCTGATATTAAAAAAAACACCTTTCATGATCAAATGGATCGTGTATTAGCAGAAGGTGATGTCAGGAGCCTTAAGAACAGACGAGCGTGCGTGACAAGAGCTATGAATGTCGAAAGCAGCAAGTGAGGTGTGTAAGAATAAGCCTGAATAGCTCTCTGTTGTTCATGCCTACCTCGCAAGGGACCTGGCGTGAAGTTATGTATGTATTAAAAAAAATTTTTTATTGAATATATTCATTTTATTTCAGTCTTTCAATTTGGATGAAGCAACTAAAGAACGGTGTTTACACGCTTGGAACTGAACTGTAGAAATATTCCATATTATCGTGTTTAATGAAATTATATTTACAATCACACTGTCAGATATTGCAAATAACCTTTGGCAGTAGTCTAAATTTTGCATTTATTTGTATTCAAAGGTCCTTCGCTAAATTTGTTTATAAACAGTAGCTCGTAAATTGCAACTATCTCTTTCACCCACGTGTTTTATAAATGTTAAGAGGTGAGACGTGGACGGCATTGACTACTATCAGTACGTGTTGTGGAATCTAAGTGCCTTTTCGCTGATGCGGAAATGCTAGGTTGTAGATACATGGAGGAAGTTTACAAATTATGTGACATTCATCTTAATGTCATCGAGGCGAATGTTAATACTGGACTATCTGTTACGTTGACACGACCAGACCTTTCCACCAACAGTAATGAGATGATAAGTACTAAATACATAATTAATAATTATGTTATTTATATGGATGATCGATACGTGTGACACATAGTAAGCTACTTCAGTACAAAACGGCTATACATAAATACACTTGTTTCTTGTGGAAACTGCAATGCTAATTTTAATAATAATCATTAATCTATCTATTTATCTATATAAATGTATTATGTATGTGTGTCTATAAAAATGAATGTTGCTAAGCGCAAAACTCGAGAACGCTCGACCAATTCGGCTAATTTTGTTTTTCGTATGTATATATATAACCTTTTAAGACGGAACCACCACAAATTTGTTGCCGACCAAATACAGATAATTGAAACGAACGTTGAACTGATGCTTTTTCCCTTTAACTACATAGAATTTGTATTAGAGTAAAAGAGATGATATAATTCTGTTGGTTTTGGCGCGACAACTGGCCGATTATGGATCCCTTTTAAGGGTTAATGCACACGGAAAGTTTTAGTAAAAAAAAATACTATTTACTTTTGACAGAAAGAAGTGTGATCCAGTAGAAAATTTCGTAAACTAGGTTTTCGTTCTTTCATATGGTCGGGGTGTTTGGGGTCACTTCCATAATTCTCCGTTGTATATTACTCATAAGCTCATAACGCAAGCGTATTTAAACTTGCTTGTATCGGAATTAAACAATGTGGTTATTTATCAGGAGGTTATTATTATTGTCTTCAAAATAATATTATTCTTCTTTAGCATTTTCCTGTTACGCAAAAGTTAATATGAACTCATTACGACTACTAATTATTGTACATATCAAACATATTTCAAAACAAATTTTAAAATCTGCTTCTAACGGTGCAATAATAACAGCGTGTTTAACAGTGATGTGAGATTACAGAGCAATCGACCAAAATAAATGTCATTGTTGGTTAGTTCTCTTGTAAAAAATGTGAAGTGAATCATTCCATACACATTAGTGGTCCGAAGAGATGATTTACATCCATTGGTTTTGTGAGACTTTTACATGGTCCTAGAAATTCATTGAATCTGAAATACCCCATAGCACAATAAAGTGCTTGTTGAGATCAGTTCTGGTGAAAAGAATTTTATTAAAGTTTGCATCGCATTGGTTAGTATTTATATAGTTTAGTCCTAACCGTGCAGGAACGGAGGATGAATACAATTTCCTGCGGCCGGGCGGGCTCTCGTAAGAGGCGACAGAACAACTCACAGCCCAGCACAACACATGGTAGGGCATTTGCCCGACTGGATGGCTTCCACTCCTGGTCTAAAGTATGTCGCCATAACAACCTTACTTGTGTTCCGGCATTGGTGACCAGGTTCCAGTCCCCAGTAAGAGAGTAGCAGCGCATTTGTAGCACCTTTGGTGTCGCAACCGCTTTCCATCAAGTGGGCTGTCTGCTGTCTGCTGGACGCCTACAAAAGTTAGAAATGATACACATGTACTTAAATTACGGTTTTAAATACGGTTTGTTTTCTTATAGGTTATAAAATGACCTACGTTGTTTTGAAGTGGGTTTAAAATATACAAAAAACAATCGTCCGAATGTGACTGCAGTTTTAATTTTGATGTTAAAGTTAATAATATATTTATTAAAAGTTATATTCTTACTGCTAAATTACTAATGTAAATTATTGATGAAAAATAATACATACACATTTCTTATATTAAAGTTCGCATTATTTAATATTCGCTGTTGTGAAACTCACCTTTATAACGATCTCCTCCACATATTTTATATACGGCCTTTGTCTCAATGTTTTGAAGAGGGTTGTGGCAATAATATGGCGATTAAATAAATATATTTCATGGTCAATTGAAGGTCTTTTAGATAATGTCTTATAAATGTTTTTAGCATCATCTATGATGCTGACTATATTAATGAGAATTTTGGAATTACTGGGATTCACTCTGATTGTCTAGTGATTTACCACGTATTGAGATTGTATGCTAATAGTAGGGGAGTCCAAGATGCTAAATGTGGAGTTACTAGAGTGTCGCGGAGATCTATTGGACTGTGCAGATTAGATGTTAAAAGAAAAAATGTTATATGATGTATGCTCTTTCACTGGTGAGGGGAGCGTGTACAGGTTTTAAAAAAAAGATATTAATCTGCAGACGGTTCAGCTTGTTGTCCTTGTCGTGCTGACCCATAATCTGACAATTATGTGGAGGAATTTCCTTAATCAGACGATTTGAAAAATAATTTAAAACCAAAAAATACCCCCACCCTGTATGAAGGTTTAATGTATGGCGGGGCTACATAATAGGGTGCAAGGTTTCTCCTTCTCCCATTATGTTGTTCTGACACGCTCGAGTACATCGCAAAATCCCGGCTTGGCCTCCCCTACTATAAAATAGGCGCAGAGAGACAGAGCTGCGGTCGTACAAACTCCACTTCTGGTTTTTACGTTTATTTGTTCAGTATTTAATGTTCCGTATTAATATTAAGCGTTATCATTTTGCTTACATATCGTTCGGTTTTTTGTATTTATTGTGTATTTTATATTTGGGTTGTGTTATCACAGAACTGTGTTTTGATTATTTTTTAGTTAGGTCGCTTCTGTTGCTATTTAAGATATCGACTGCCGTTTGATTGTGTTCAAATATTTTATAAAATTTATACATACTTACATATTGTCAAGCCTGTTTCCCATTGGGGTAGGGGTAGGCCGAGGAGTACTACTGCGCGTACTAAATGCGTCTTTACGAGGTCGCCTGCCTTCAGCCAGCACCCGGAGACGCAGGTACGCGCATGACTTCCCACCCTGAAATAATACCGCTGCGAGGGGCGGGGGAGCAAAGGATTCATCGACCCCCGTTTGACGAAGTGGATGTGTTCTGATTCCCGGGGCACATTCAGCCACTTTTTGCACTGGATCTGGCTGGGCGTAACTATGTTCTAAGTCTCAAACTTTCCTACAAAGCGGGCACATGGGAGGAGAGTGATTTTAGTGGATATTGGGTGCTGCCCGTGCAGTCGTCTCGGAGTCTCCACACAAGCTGAGTCGATCGCGGGCGGGTTACAAAGCATGCAGTAACTCTCTCGCGACCGATGTTGGTTTGATCCCTTGCCAGGACCCAGTATTGTGCGTAAACAGCATTTCCCCTGCCTGAAAAAAAGGCATAGAAAATGGATTGCAAACTACTACGATCATAATAAACACTTTTCGCTTCATGAACTTTTATTAATCTCTTCATACATATACACTTATCTAAAGTGTTTTTCACATGACCTTTCTTCAACATATTTTCGATTTGATCGTTATGAGTACGTCGCAGTGTACCAGCAGAGTCTATCAGAAACATTGCTGTCAAATACTTCTCTTTCGATTATGCTTTCGTTCCTTGTATAGACATGCCCATACCACCTTAACATTCCTAACAAATCGCTCCCAGGAAAAATTGTAGCAGGATTTCCATAATTCAAAATATGTCACATTTTATTACATAAAATTTGTTGTTAATAGACTAGTGAAAAAATCACATTGGAATTCGATTTCCCACAAAAATTCCCAGGAAAAAAGTAGCGCAGATTTAAGTCTAAATATTAGCGGTCGGTCAGCCAAAACCGCATCCGAATCGGTCCAGTTTTTACGTGAATTCCGGCCAACAGACAAGAAATATTTATATTTTTATCGTGTTATACATCGTTTTCAAATTCAAATTCAAAAGTTTTTATTCAAAATAAGTTCCACTGGAGAACACTTTTTGAAGGTCATACATATAGGTTAAAAATTAATTTTACTCCCTAGTCTATGTACACCGCTTCGCAACGTGTTATTCCTGTTAAGGATTAGGATTAGGTTTATACAATATTGAATTCCAGTTTATTTCTTTCAACAGCTTCAATATACAGACCCTGAATTATATAGAATTGTATAACATTTTAGAATGCATTTAGATAGATAGATAACACTTTATTGTACACCATTACAGAAAACTAACGTATTAATCTAATTGGGTACAAAGGGCGGTCTTATCGCTAAAAAGCGATCTCTTCCAGACAACCCGTGGCAAGAATAATTTTGATTAGGAGTGGGTGGCGATGGTATACATAATTATTGTACGATTACTTACATTTTAATAATAAATTTATAACAATTTGTATATGTATCGGTTGATAAAATGTTGGATTTTAACACGCAGAACTATATATTGGTTACGCATACTGTATCTGTTACGTACTATAATAGAACGTAACAGACTTAATCAAAACTTATAACTCTTTATAAACGTATGTTTCTTTTATTTGTGTCACCGAACCTTTCCTAAACGTTTGACAGATTTGTTGTAAATTTTTTGGTGTAGGTTCGTATGGGTCCCGAGATTTAGATTTTGTTTAGATTCACAGTTGGGTTCATTTTTGGACCAGGACAACGTCTGCCAGGCCCGCTGGGAAATCGAAAAGCTACGCATCACGTTGAAGTCTCCTTTTTACGAAAACACTTTTCTATTTTGATTTGTTCAAGAATATTATTCTAGAAGTTGGCCTCTAAATTACCTATCGAGTGCTGAATAATGCAATTAACATTTACTGGCAATATTACAGTCTTTTAAAGACTCAATTCTGGCGTAGTGCCAATATGTCCGAAATTCCTCGAAAAAAGACACTATCCCAATAAATCCCAATTATAGCACTGTTTTATTCCCAGAAACTGAAAATGTACCCGAATAACAATAGTTCTAGAGTTTTTGTTTGCTTATTAATTCTGAACACACCATAGGCTACCATATTATAAATAGACAACTCGGCTCTTGGTGCAATGACCTCGCCTCAAACAGTTCCAAAACGTCGCGGACGCCAAAAACCCACTTCGCGCGCGATGCCAATCGCAGCTGTCATAGAATTGACGTGAACATAATTATCTGGCTCAGCAGTGCGTGACGTATTCGAAGTGATAGTGTTATAAGGAATTCAGTATACGTACCATCAGCAATGAAAGTCATATGCGAACAGTTATGTAAATAATTATATTATGTATTATTTTGTTTTTTGTTATCCTATTATCATCGAGAAACATGTCATAATGTTACTCTTTCGCGCAAAAACTTCCACATTTTATAGAAAATGTATATAACCCAGCATATTCTAAAAGGTTCCTTCCCCAATCTTGGGCAAAGGTTTTGCATTGCACACGAAAAGTAATCAATACTTGTTGTGCCTTAAGTTTTTTGCCAAGGTGAAGAAGTGAACATACTTTTTAACTTATTCATTGTATGAGTTAATAGAAATGATCTCCAGTGGCATTTAATTTGAATAAAAAATTTTGGACTGGAACTGGTCACTAATGCCGGAACATAAATCAAAGCTGTTATGGCGGCATACTCTAGACCAGGGGTGGTAGCCATCCAGTTGGGTAAATACGATACCACCTGGCTGTGGGTTGTTTTGTCGCCTCTTTCTTTTTTTTTTTTTGAGGCGAGGGAAAATGCTTAACCGATTTGCACACACTCTGGGCCGCCGCTAGGAAGCGGCACGCATCGATCGGGGGCGATAACACTAGCAATAGTATGCTTTGTTTGTGCTCCGTCCGCGATGGATGACACAGAGTAGTGTGGAGACTCCGAGCGATGCCGCACGGGCGAGCAACCTCAAAACCCAGTAAAAACCCCCTCCTCCCTTTACGACCCTGCGCTTTTGTTTGTTATGGAAAGACAGATATAGAACATAGTTACGCAACAGTCGATCCAGCGCAATAAAGTGCCTGGAGTGTGCCCCGGGAGAACACACCCCACTTCGAGACGGGGGCAGATGAATCCCTTGCTTTACCTAGCAGCTAAGGGCCCCCCGTACCGGAACCTAACTCAGGAGGGTAGTAATGCCGCCACAATGCAGGAAATTGTATTCTTTCTGCGTTCCTACACGGATAAAAACGGATGAAACATTGTGCCGACCCCGATTAATTGGGATATGGTGAAAGAAAAATTAAACGATATAGTCAGACACACAAATAAATGTTTGTTTTCAAACCAGAAAAGATTATATGCACTGATCTTTTCCGAGTATTGCAAATCTTGCAATTTTTTGTCTTGTTTGATTAAAAACATAGTAGTTTTGATAAACGTGTTTTGGCTAACGAGGAAAATGATTCATTCGCATATGAAATCGTTTCGTTGCGTTATAAATTTATACATGGCTGCTGATATTTATTGGCATGGCTGTTTATCAAATGGTTGTTAGTACCAATACTAATGTATAAAGCGAAAAAGGGGGTATGGCAGAAGCGCATTAATGTTTTGTTACGAAGTAACGGGACTCGAATTAAATCCAATAGTGACGGCTTTGAGTGTTTCATTGAATCACGACCTTCTGCATTACGTTTGGACTTGTTGTGTTCGGTTATATCTGTACTTGTGTTCTACGTGTTTGTATAGTTCTAATAAACTCCATAGTAATTCTAACGGCATTTTAATTCGAGTCCCGCAACGCGTAACAATATTAAAGGTAGTTTTTATCAATTACCCCTCTACTCGTTCCGAATCTATATCGCTCGAATATCCGCATGCGGATAAGACAGTCTGACACCGAGTTTGGTCCGATGCATTAGTCGCATTAGCGCTCTATGGCGACTAATTACTGTATGGACACCCTAGTTTATAATAACATGTACTTTATTATTAGATCGGCATTCTTCTAGCCTGCTCGCAGTTAGGACGGCAGGCTGGCAGGCACCAACAGACAGACAGGCAACAGACAGACACCAACGGCGGCGTCTCATATGCCGCCAATCACGATCTCTCCACGTCCTCGCGAGGGACGCCAGGAGATATAGCCCCCCACAGGATAGACTAGGTGTGTTGCTGGGAAGTTTCTTTCGCCGTTTCTCTCCCAGCCATAAAACGTTGCGAAACGGCAGGAGGATAGTGTAGGCCGCCGCGAACCGCCGATGCCGGTCCAGCGGGATCCTTCCCCTCGGGCTTTATATTACCCATCGCCTCAATTAGTTCATTGTTTCGCCTTATGGTGGGTATCATCAGATTCATCCCCTCTGATGGCAACAGTCCAGCCGAGGTAAAACTCCCTAAGGAGCTCCCTCGAGCAAGTTGCCCCCGGGCTCGAGCGCCTTGCGAAGGCGCTCGCCCCGAAAGCCCCGGTAAAGTTGTGAGGTCCTTGGACCAACAACATAAAGTCAAGTCAAACAAAAAATAATCGAGTACCCTGATCATAGCTTTGCCGACTTGTGTTTGGCTGTCGTACTTATTCCTTGTCGTTTCTCGTTCTAGGGCCAAGTTGCAATGGCAACGTACGCCGCTCATAAGATGCGCTCTCTGCTCGCATACTATGCTGATGCAGTGATGTCTGCTGCGGCGAGGGGCGTTGGCTGCACGGATGGCTGCAGCGGCCACGGGGACTGCATGAACGGGACTTGCCTCTGCGAGATAAGATACGCGGGGGACTACTGCGATGGACCCAATCTACCCTACCATGTTTGTAAGTATTATGCGTCAGTATACTATTAACAGCCCATACAGGTCCCACTGCTGGCCGCGAGCACCTCTATGTCTATAGATTATATTGTTACGACCTGAACGCCGACAAAAGACATTTTGTCGGCATTTGGCCTTCTGTTAACTTTGTGTTTAAAATTTGTGGTTAGAAAAACAGCCCATTGTGTATTGTAAAATTTTATGGTAGTCATTAGCCAGGTGTGATTCTAGGAAATTCTGTCCACGCGGCCGAGCAGACATTGTATTCGGACAGTATAAAGCAATGCCCTAATGGAGAGAGGAGGCAGTCTAGCGATAACCACAAGCGAAACAAGACTTGTGTACATTCGGAAATCTGTTTAGTGACGGACGTTGAGCGTATTATTGAATCGTGCATTACGTTTGAACTGGTTGTGTTCAGTTATATCCGTACCTGTGTTATACGTGTTTGTATATTTCTAATAAACTTTATAGTAATTCTAACAGCATTTTAAGTCGAGTCCTGTAACTCGTAACAATATTATTATCTTGTGACGTGGGTAAAAGAGTCAGCTCCTCCAAGGAAGAGGCCATAGAATAGGTTTAGTTGGGTCAATGAACTATACAAGATAATTATGTGGTATATTTATTCTGTTCCGTTACGACCGGTGGACTTCTATGCACAAAAGGGTGCACTGGCCTGTCGAAGCCTTGGAAACTCTTCGAGTCGAGTTGTTCCACAGCTCTAATATTAGCTCGATCGGCAATTGTCCGCGTCTGGTATATATCGGCTTGGTTGCATAGGTTTTCTTAGGCAAGGTAAGGGTAGCCTTGGTCCCGGAATCAGATGACGAAGAATAGGCATTAGGTTTGACACAGTGTCCTCCGTTAGAAAACTAAATCAGCTCTAAAAATTATATTTAGTTTTAAGTAGTAGAACAGTTACATTTTACATTTATGGATAGAGGAACCCACCCCAGCGGGAAAACGTAGTTATTTTGATAACGTTAAAGGAAGTTTTGAATCGCATGGAAAAATATTTTAATATTTATAACAGAACTAGCTGTCCCGGCAGACGTCGTCCTGCCCGGAAAAGCTTAGAACAGCAGCGCCACCTGCCGGGTCCAATTGTGAACCAACTCAGAAACCTCTGGCTCATGCACAACAACTTTGCTAAAGATCATCACATGATCAAAACTATAGTTTACGATTCTATAAAGGACATACAGACTAACATCTATTTTTATAATAAGCAGAAGAAGATTATAATAGCTGATATTTTTGAATTTCGAGCGAGACCAAACTTAACCGTCGTCACGCCATTTTTTATTTTAAACTCTCTTGACAGTGATATAGTTTGACATTAGTACTGTCATTGGCTGTGTCTATGTTTTTTTTAATGGTGCAAGTGCAACGTGACAATCTAAATTAATATTTTTAATTAAGAATGAAATTAAAATTTGATTCTACCGTTATTTTTCCAGGTATAGGCGGAATATTCCTGCTGGTGGCGTTCGTGTGCGCAGTCCAACTGGCGATATGTATAGTGACAGAGTACAGGCGGCTGAAGGCGCCGACCTTCTTGCGCGCCTGCAAGGTCACTACACAGAAGATGCTCTATCTGGTCGCATTCCTAGCGTCTCTGATACGGGGCGCTTATTTTGTTTCTCCGGTAAGTCAGTCTTTTAACATCGCAAGCTAGAATCAAACTATGAGTGCTATCCCCGCAAATTGCTATTGCGCCTGGCCGCGATTTTGGTGACGTAACGGTAGCCGAACACTCAGTACTGTTAGCACCACTGGCCGGCGAGTACGCGTACATATCGAGTTGCGGATGACGTCACGTGAATGTTAATTTGGCAAGGTTCCAGCGCATTACCAATTTGCGGGGATAATATTGTATGAGTATTTTGACAGCCTCTGTGGTTGGTTGAGCGGGCTAAGCCTTTGCCGGCCTACCTCACTGCAACGCAGACGCTCCGGGTTCGATTCCTGGTATGGTAAAATTTCGGAAACGAATTTTCTCCGTTATTTACTATGGTCTGGGTGTCTGGGATCGGCCCCAGAGTAGTCCATTGTATATTACCCATAACACAAGCGTAACTTGCTTAATTTGGGGATATATAGTGTGTATGTTTTACTGGCTATTTATTTTATTTATTATTTATTGTTTCTGAACTCTGAATGGTGATGTTTTTATTAGAGGAGCAAGAATATCGAATATTTAGCGCAATACATGTCCCATTCGCGCGTAGCAGGTTTGTGAAGTGTTGCGTGAATTTGTGAAGTATTTTGTTACGTTCTGTGAATGACAGGTATACGTAGTTAAAACTATGTTTTAACGCTCTTAAGCGCGATTTTAGGTGATTTTTTTGTTTGATTCACTTTAAAAATTGGCTGAAACTTAATATTAAAATTTAAAACAATTATCAAAATCGAAAAGAGGGCCCGCTCTACCCCCAGTCACCGGACTATAAAATCCGTTAGTCCAAAGTTAACCATTTGATGCTGATATTATCTTGAGAGGGTGTTTCACGCCGATACTCTATGAGAGTATGGTATCACGACGATACTTTGTGAGAGCATGGTATCGCGCGGATACTATCTGAGAGCGTGATATCATGCCAATCGAGACTTCGAAGAAACTCCCCGGCAACACATCTCTAGCAAGCTATAAATTCTTTTACTTCATATTTATCTATCTCAACTTCCTTGTGTTTTATTTTCAAGTTTTTAAGTGTAATTCATTATGTCCGCAGACTGCGCTTCACGAGGTATGGGCGACCAGTCTACTGTCGGCGTATTATCCTCTTCTCATGTCGGGATCGTCGCTCATAGTCTGCTTCTGGGCAGAGGTGAGTGCTAATATAGTTATTCATTAGGTTTAATTCGTTTTTTATAAGCATTATTTACCCTCGGTAGAATTTTGATCGTTTTGCATGGAAGCAGATTTTGACGTGTTGTTTAGCGCCATCTATTATCAATACTGGGAATTTGTACAAGGCTTCAATAGAAAATGTTAACGGTGAAATATAGTTTGATAGTAGATGGCGTTGTGTAAAACATAAATTGGATACTAGATGGCGGTACTCGTAGTATATTTTTAATTTTCTGATTTATAAATTAATATTAAAAAAAAATTAAAGTATGTTGACTTCGATAATTAACGTAGCAATTCGAATGTAACAGAATGGCAACTTATCGACTCTGATAAGTTCACGTCATCTCACTTGAATATGATACTAGACGGTTAACTAATGCTTTAGTGAAAGAGAAGCGTGAAAGGATAAAATTGAAAGAAGAAGAGAAGCTGACAGAGAACTTCGAGGCGAATACCAAACTCTTTTGGAGAGAGGTTCAGAAGTCTCGGGGTTGTTCGTCAACTTCCAGAATGGAAAGAATAAAATCTAAAGCAGGGGACATTCTTGCTAACCCACAAGAGGTTTTAGCGCGATGGAGTGAATATTTTAGTGAAATGTATGATAATATCTCGGATGCTGGCACCACGACTAAGTCTGTGACCGACCTCGAGGAGTCAGCATCCGAGATCACTTTGGAAGAGATCGAATGGTTGATAAGAAGTCTGAAAAATGGAAAGGCAGCAGGAATCGATAGTGTGTCTGCTGAGATGATCAAATATGGTGGAACCTGCGTCCGGGACGCTTTCCTGTCCTTATGCAACTTGTGTTGGAGGACGGGAAAGGTTCCCGAGGACTGGAGGCGCGCTGTCATCGTGCCCTTGTATAAAGGCAAGGGGTCACGTATGGAGTGCGCCAGCTACAGGGCCATCAGTTTGATCAGCACAGCATCTAAAGTGTATGCGAAGATTATTGAAAGGAGAATGAGAGTGGTATCCGATGGATTACTGTGGGATGCACAAGGGGGCTTCAGAAATGGAAGGGGATGTATGGATCAAGTTTTCTCGCTCCGCAATATCGTGGAGAAGCAACTGGCTATGGGCCGGAAGGTTTTCTGCGGTTTTGTGGATCTAGAGAAAGCATTTGACAGGGTTGTGCGGAAGGACCTCTGGGACATATTGCCCGGATATGGGATTAATGGCCAATTGCTGCGTGCTGTGCAGTCCACTTACGAGGACTGTATGGCATGCGTGCGGGTGGACGGCAGCCTGTCGCCCTGGTTTGTCGTCAATATTGGCGTCCGACAGGGCTGCGTGCTGTCGGCTTTGCTGTTCATCCTATATCTGGACAATTGTCTCCAGAGATTAAGATTGATGGATGTTGGGGTATTTGAAGAGATGCGCAAGGCCCTTAAGGCCTCTGCTCCGGTAGCGGAGCCGGCGCCCGCCGTCGTGGCGGCGCCACCCCCCGCGCCTGTCAAGCGGAAGGCGCGGGCGGTCGCGGCGGAGGCAGCGGCGATTCCGGAATCGCCCGCTGCGCCCGTGGCGACTAAAAAATCGCGTCCGGCCCCCGCCGCGTTGGCGGGGCCAAAACCGACTTCCGCCGACGGGGCGGAGTCGGCCGCGGCGCCCGCCGACGGAGCGGGCTCGGGTTCGGGCTGCGGTCCGACAGTGGCACCCGCCGACGGGGCGGGTGCGGGTGTGGATGCGACGTCCACCCCTCTGCTCGGGCTCAGCGGCGGCGGGTACGATGCGCTCTTGCGCGTCGTGCTCGACGCTGTTGCGCCATTAATCGACGCGAGGTTGGCCGCCATCGAGGACCGGCTGAACCCCGCGCCGACCCTCCGCCCGCCGCTTGCGGCGGACCGAGGCAAGGCGCCGGCGCCCAGACCGGCTCCTCGCGCGGCCGTCGCGCTCGCGGCCACCGCGGTGGCCACCGGACGGCCAAGACCGGCCACGGCTGCCGCCGCCGTCCGTCGAGGTATGGGGGAAGCTAGTACCCCGGCCCCGATGGAAGTGGTGGTGGCGGCCCCGGCCGCAGGGGTGGCGGGCTCCCCACAGCCGCCGCCCCCAAAACAAAAAAAGAAACACAGGGGAGGTGTGAGACGGACGCTCAGGAGGAAGCGGAGGGCGGAACGCGCCGCCGCCGCTGCCGCCCCTGTGGCCTCCGTCTCGGCCCCCACCCCTGTGACACCGGCTCCCAGGCGTCGGGCGGCGCCCGCGGCCGCGACACCGGTCGTCGCGGCCCCCGCCCCCGCCCTCGAGTCGCCGTCGCCGTCGCGCCACCGCCGGCGCCCGTGGCCCCGCCCCCACCCCCGCTCCCGGGGGGGAGGCGTGGACCACGGTCGTCGGGCGGAAAAGCTGCTGCCGGACGCGGTCGCGAAAGGTGTCGGCTACCGCGACGTCTTTGCTAAGGCGAAGGCTTCGGGGGTGGTCGACATCACCGCCATGGGTCTCCGCGAGGGGCTGAAGGTGGTGCGGACCGCCAAGGATGGGCGCCTCCTCCAGTTCCAACCGGGACCGGAGGGCGCCGCCAAGGCGGATCGCGTCGCCGAGGCTCTTCGCGGGGCCCTTGCAGGGTTGGCCGAGGTCATCCGCCCAGTAAAGCGTGGGGAGCTTTACATATCTGGACTGGATGACTCGGTCACTATCGATGGGTTGCGCGACGCGGTCGTGTGCGCCAGCGGATGCAGGCGCGACGACGTGCTCGCGAAGCACATCGGTGCCGGACCGGGCGGCCTGGGCGCAACATACGTGTTGTGCCCGGTCGCTGCCGCCAAAACCATCGCCGAACTGGGCTACCTCGTGGTGGGCTTCACTTCGGCGAGGGTGGAGGCAATGGAGGCTAGACCGATACGTTGTTACCGCTGTTTCAACGTCGGTCATAGCGCCCAACAGTGCCCGGACACGTGCCCGGACCGGTCCAAACTGTGCCTCCGCTGCGGTAAAAGCGGACACAGGATTCCGGACTGTAAGGCGCGAAAACCCCACTGCGTGGCGTGCGCGGCGGGGGGCCTTAACGCTGCCCATCCTACGTTGGCGAGGTTCTGCCTACCTCCCTTCGTAAAGGGCAAATTCGTCCACCCGCGGACGAGACGAGGTGCGGCTGCAACTGCGGCGACGGCTGTGCAGGCAATGGACACCTCCAATGCCTAGTACACCCGCTACAGCGTTTTTTCAGGCCAACGTAAACCACTCCCCCACCACCCAGGACTTGTGCCTGCAGGCGATGGCGGAGTGGCGAGCGAACTTGGCCGTTATCAGCGAGCCGTATTACGTTCCCCCCGCCGGCAACTGGGTTGGCGATCTCGACGACACGGTAGCGGTGGTGGCCAGGGCCGGATCTGGTACACCGCTTACGTGTCTCGAAAGAGGAAAGGGCTATGCGGTGGCGGAAAGCGGGAGTATCGTCGTCATCGGCGTTTACTTCTCGCGAAACCGCCCTCTGGCGGAGTTCGAGCTTCGCTTGGACGCCGTCGGGGCTGCCGTTCGCAGATTGTCACCCAAAGCGACTTTCGTGATGGGCGACTTTAATGCGAAGCACCAATCCTGGGGAAACGTCATCACGGACCCTAGGGGTCGGGCAGTTGAGGATTGGGCTCTTCAAGCCGGCCTCACAATATTGAACCAGGGGTCGGTCCAGACCTGCGTACGCGCACGGGGTGGATCGATCATCGACCTGTCATTCGCCACTCATGCGGCCGCCCGCAGAGTGACCGGATGGAGGGTGCTGGAGGAGGTGGAGTCGCTCTCTGATCATCGGTATATCAGATTTGAGCTAACGACCCCCTCCTCCGGTCCGAGCCCTGTTCAACGTCGCCCCCCTCTCCTCCCGCGTTGGGCCCTTACCAAGCTCGATCCGGAGCAGGCCGAGGAGTGGGCATGTACGGAAAGCTGGGCCTACCCAGCCGATTTCGCGAATTTGGACACGCAGGCAGAGCACATGCGCAAGACCCTGACGAGGGTTTGCGACGCTGCGATGCCACGCGTCTCCAAACGACAGCCTTCGTGCAGGCACGCGGTCCACTGGTGGACCGAGGAGCTCGGCGAGATGCGAAAGGCAGTTCGCATCATCAGCCGCAGGCTCAAACGCTGCAGGGCGCGCCGTCCTCCGGACTATGTCGCGGAAAATGGACTCGTGGGAGAGTTTAGGGAGGCCAGAAAGGCCCTTTCGATTGCGATATTGCGGTCGAAAGCCCGAGCTCGGGCCGAGCTCCTCGAGACGCTCGATCGGGACCCTTGGGGGCGTCCGTACCGTGGGGCCCGCAACAAGTTGCGGCCTTGCACTTCCACGGCTACGGAAACGCTCGAACCCGAGGTGCTCCGTTCGGTGATCGATGGGCTCTTCCCGGATCCGGGGAACTTCACTCCCCCCAGTATGGGTCCACCCATTCCCGACACCCCCACGGACGAGGAGCCTCACTCCATCTCCGAGGGGAACTCGACGTTGCCCTGGACCGGCTCCGGGGCAGGAAGACGGCTCCGGGACCCGACGGGGTCCCCGGTCGCCTCCTCTTCCTGGCTGCAAAACATCTACGCAGCCAGCTGCGGGACCTCTTCGAAGCCTGTATTCGCGCAGGTAGGTTCCCGTCGCAATGGAAGGAGGGGCGTCTGTGCCTTCTTCCCAAGGGAGGTCGTAAGCCTCCCGACGATCCGTCCGCCTACAGGCCCATAGTGCTGCTGAACGAGGTCGCCAAGGTCTTCGAGAAGATCTTGGCGGAGCGGCTCGTGAAGCATCTAGACACCGTGGAGCCGGGGCTATCAGATACGCAGTTCGGGTTTCGGAGGAGGCGGTCCACGATGGACGCCTTCGAGACGCTGCGAACGGTGACGGACGAAGCCGTCCAGGCGAAGGACGTCGTTCTTGCGGTGTCGCTAGACATAGCGAACGCCTTTAACAGCCTCCCTCATGAGACGATCAGGGAGGGGCTCCGTGCACACGGAGTCCCCCCGTACCTCACGAGGCTGTTAGGCGAGTACCTGCGGGATCGACACATCCTTTGGGAGGGCGGTGCGTCCGTCAATCACGAGTTAGGTCGGCGACGTGTCGCGTGCGGCGTTCCACAGGGGTCGGTCCTCGGGCCGATCCTTTGGAACGTAGGCTATGACTGGATCCTTCGGGTGACGGTCAGGCCCGGGGTAGGGCTGATCTGCTTTGCGGACGACACCCTACTCACGGCACGCGCCGCGTCATTCGCGGAGTCCGTGGACGTCGCCAACGACGGGTTGGCGATAGTCGTAGACAGAATAGCTAGGCTAGGCTTGAGGGTCTCCCCCGCGAAAACGGAGGCCATCATGTTCCATAGGAAGTTTCGCAATCCACCCCCGGATCTGTCCGTTACAGTCCAGGGGGTGGCGATCAGAGTAGGGCCCACGATGAAATATCTTGGGCTAGTCTTAGACGGGAAATGGCTGTTCAAAGCGCATTTTGAGCAGTTAGTTCCCAAACTCGTGAGTTCCGCGGGCGCACTCTCAAGGCTTCTTCCCAACGTGGGGGGGCCGGGGGGTGCGACGCGGAAACTATATTCTGGCATCCTGAGGAGTATGGCCCTTTACGGTGCCCCCGTCTGGTTCGAGTCGCTTCACCGCCACAATCGAACCCTGCTGCACCGGGCGCAGCGGGTTCTGGCCGTGAGAACCATACGTGGGTATCGTACAGTGTCTTGGACGGCGGCGACACTCTTGGCAGGCGAGCTGCCCTGGCCTCTCCAGGCAGACGTCCTGTCCAGGGTTCGTCGTACCCAGCAGGATGCCCTAGCTAGAGGACTGACCTTCTGTCAAGTCGAGATAGAGACGGTCAGGAAGCGGGAAACCGCTTCCTGCCTCGTCGACTGGTCTCGTGACCTCGAACACCCTGCGGCCGGCGGCTTTACGGTGGACGCAATCAGGCCACAACTGGAGGAATGGGTTAACCGCACTAGCGGCACCCTCACCTTCAGGACGACGCAGATACTGACCGGACACGGTTGCTTCGACCAGTATCTGTTTCGCATTGTGGGCTGCTTGCCTTCTCCGGATTGCCGACAGTGTGGCGCGCCCGATACGGCGTTTCATACGCTTGTCGAGTGCGCTGCCTGGGCGCCGCAGCGTTTCGAGCTCGAGACAAAGTTAGGAGCCGTCGCATCGCTCGGCGATTTGGTAACGGCCATGTTGCAGAGCGACGACCGCTGGGATACTGCGGTTTCTTTTTGTGAGGCAGTTATGTCTCTGAAAGAGGCCGCAGAGAGGGATAGGGAGCGAAGTCCTAGGGCGCGTGCTACGGTCTCTTCTCGAGGTCGCCGGCCTTCAGCCGGCACCCGGAGAGGCAGGTACGCGCATTACTTCCCTCCCTGAGTTAGGATCCGGAACGATGGGGGCCCTTAGCTACTAGGTCAGCAAGGGATTTTACAACTACCCCCGTTCCGTAGTGGAGTGTGTTCTCCCGGGGCACAATTCAGCACTTTATGCGCTGGATCGACTGCTGAGTAATGTAATCCATAGCGGACGAAGCGCAAGTAGAGCATACAATTGCTAGCGTTATCGCCCCCCGTGGATTCGTGCCGTTTCCTAGTGACGGCCCAGAGAGTGCGTAAATCGGTTAGTCATTTTTCCCCGCCTCAAAAAAAAAAAAAAAAAAAAAAAAAAAAAAAAAAAAAAAAAAAAAAAAAAAAAAAAGGATGGGTGATCTAGTTGTTAGCACTTTGCTTTATGCAGATGATGCCGTGCTTTTAGCCGAATCGCCATCGGAACTGCAAACACTAGTCACAATGATGAAAGATGACTGTCAGGCGAGAGGCTTACATTTGAATGCGAAGAAAACAAAGGTTATGGTGTTTGAAAGAGAAACAACCAGAACGAATGCAAGGATAATGGTCGATGATGTTATGCTGGAACAAGTGAATGAGTTTGTATATCTTGGATGTGCTTTTAGCAGGGATGGAAGGTACACCGCTGACATAGAAAGAAGAGTAAATTTGGGGAATAGTGTGAATGGAGCGTTAGGTAAACTTCTAGGCGCTAAGAACCTCAGCCAGAAGGCCCAGCTTGCCATACATAACGCGGTGCTGGTACCTACGCTCACGTATGGAAGCGAGAGTTGGGTATGGAACAGAGAGCATGAAAGTAGAGTAAACGCGGTCGAGATGCGAGCACTGCGCAAAATCTGCGGAGTGACGCTCGCGGACCGCGTTCGTAATACCGAAGTAAGAAAGAGAGTTGGTCTAAAAGAGAGTGTCGGGGTAAAGGTAAGGAAAGGAATGCTCCGGTGGTTCGGGCATGTGGAAAGAATGTATGATGATGACTAAACAGATATACAATGCAAAAGTGGATGGATGCAGAAGTCGCGGAAGGCCACGACACACCTTCCATGTTCAAATTGATCATGTATTAGCAGAAGGTGATGTCAGGAGCCTTAAGAATAGACGAGCGTGCATGACAAGAGCTATGAATGTCAAAGAAGCAAGTGAGGTATGTAAGAATAAGCCTGTATGGCACTCTGTTGTTCGTGCCTACCCCGCAAGGGACCTGGCGTGAAGTTATGTATGTATGTATGTATGTAACTAATGTCATTTTGACATAAAAATATTTAGAATTTAATTATTGTTAAAAATGATTTTGCTTTAGTAGAAATTAGAAATAAAGTAAGGAAAACCTTACCATTCAAATCAATATCTATATATTTATGAAAAATATTAAAATTTTATTTTTGTGTTTAAATCGGTGCCAAAATTTATGTGTCCACTTCATTGACATGATGAATAAATAAGCTACACTCAAGGGTAGACAACCTGTAATGTAAGAAATAATATAATTAAATAATTAATAATATTTTACTATTAACATTTTATTGTACTTTCAAATCTACTTGGTTTGTGTTCAGCATACCAGTTTCCAAACGAAATGTCATGATTTCCTCAAAGTTTTGAGTAATTTTATAAACAATGTTTTAAATAAAAAAAAGCAATATAGAGCCTCGGGCAACGCATTAGCGTTGACATTCAGCGAGGTAATGTGACCAGCTCCTTTCATGCGCAGTACATATATTTTGAATATATATATATCAGAGTAATAAAAAGAGTTAATTAAACAAAAAAATGGTTAATTTCGAAAGGGAACAAACGTATTTTATGCACGAACAATCGAAAATAAATATTTACGGGTCATTATTGACGGAAAAGTATTAAAAATTGCAATAGGGGGGTTAACTTGAAGGTATACTTTTTTAAAATAAATAAATGAAGAACAAACAATCATTAACAGCGAGCAATTAAGAACAAACGAATTAACAGATTTTTTTAAATTAATTTAAAATAGAAAAAAAAATGTTTGGGGGCTAACTTTGGTGACCCATTTTTATCGCTGTTGCTTTATCGCCGACGCTATCGAGTCCTGCAACTCGTAACAATATTATAGATTTTTAGAATTATAATACAACTTTGTTTTATTTAGGAATATTAAAATTTACTATGTTTCAAATCTATGAACATCTAAAGTTATATAGTCCAGTCATTTAAGCTTAAATTAGGTAAGAATCTCGGAATTCGAGATACCCAGCTGTAAGTCTGCAAATACTTGTATATTGACACCCTAAAGGTTGTCTCAAGTTACATATAGTAGGGTGTAAGCAACTATTAAATTTCAAGGTCAAAGGTCACAAAAATCGTTTTTTTGCGCTTTTTTTGTAAATATCTCATTTCCTATTGGTTTTTTGCTATTTGTATTTATTATCAATATTATAGAATACAAAATTCTCTACAAATTGTGTTTAAATTTTTTTTATACGGTGAACCGTTTTCGAGATAGAGGGCGGAGAGCGCGCGGTCACAGCATCACTTCAGGTCAACCGGAGCCTCCGGTCGAAAACGCGCCATAGTTGATGAACTGATGATGACCTTGAAATTTATACTTAATATGTAACTTTTGAGACAACCTTTAGGGTGTCAATATACAAGTATTTGCAGACTTACAGCTGGGTATCTCGAATTCCGAGGTGAACTTACTATAATGACTGGACTAATAATAGATCACCTACATCGCCAGATTAGCGTAGAATATGTTAATAATGCTAATTTATAAGTTAATTTGCCTGGAAGAGTCCGCTCTAAGCGATAAGGCCGCCTAATCTTCTCTCTCTCTCTCTCTCTTTTCTTTCACCATATCCCAATTACTTAGGGTCGGCGCAATTCTTATGCCTAAAAATATTGTAGTTTATGTATTGTCTATTATTTTAGTGAGCAATAAAGTGGTACCCTTATATCTGCGTTTTAATTGTGTTAAGCGCGGCATTTTATTTGATTTTTATTCCGATGTTTCGGCTACTTCGGTATCCGTGATCACGAAAGACAGATATCACGTGTCAATGAGTAATACTAAAGTTACCCTACCCATAACTTGACATTTTAATTAATTAATTTTTGTTTATCATTTACTATGGAAGCCTAATTTAAATTACCACCGCTAGCCTGAAGACAGGAAGCGGTGCTAGAAACTCTTCGGCAGCATGTCCAGCTCTAATCTTATATATAAAATTCTCATGTCACAATGTACGTTCCCATACTCTCCTCCGAAACGGCTTGACCGATTCTCATGAAATTTTGTGTGCATATTGGGTAGGTCCGAGTATCGGACAACATCTATTTTTCATCCCCCTAAATGTTAAGGGTAAATAAAATAATAAATAAACATATAATAAAATAAATAATTTTTTTTATGATACAGTATTAAAAAATACATACAACCCTAAATTTTCAACCCTCTACGATCAACCCCTACTTTTTCGGGCAGGACGACGTCTGCCGGGACAGCTAGTAATTTTATATAAGTTCATAACTTGAGTGGGACGTAAAATAAGAAGAATAAATACAGAAAGAAAAAAAGTGACCGAAACGTCGGAATAAAAATCAAATAAAATACCGCGCTAAGCACTATAAAAGCGTAGTTTTTTTATTAATTAGTTAGTCGCGAAAAGTTAAGAAAATACAATTTTCTAATTAATTGTATCTAACCTTGTCCGCGTAATTATTTCGGCGAGATCGATCCGTTGAAGTGTTTACAATGTGCCAATTAAAAACGATGTGTAGTATTATTTTAAATTGGTTTTAATGTGAGTACGTTTCTGTTATTTACACTAGATTAGGGTAATTTTGAACAATTGCATAGGTGTTTATTGTTTTATCTGAATTCTTGATCTGTCCGGTCATTGTTTGGTTTTAAAGACAAACCTCGTCATATACGACCATAATTATGGTCGTATGCAACGCGTGGATTAATCTTCTTATGACAGCTGGCCGAAGTCGCTGGTACGACGCAGAGGCTCCGGGTTCGAATCCTGGTATTGTGAATTTCGAAAACGAACTGTCAGTTATTTACTATGGTCTGGGTGTCTGGGATCTGCCCCAGAGTGGTCCGTTGTATTTTACCCACAACATAAGTGTGACTTGCTTTTTTTTATTGCAGGAGTTCAGCAGATAGGCAGACGGCCCACTTGATGGAAAGCGGTAACCATCGCCTATGGACATTTGCAACACTAAAGGTGCTACAAATGCGCTGCTGCTCTCCTAAGGGAGAGCTGCAGCTTGGGGATATACAATGTGTCTTTGTTTGCCCATTATTTTTTTAATATTAGTAGGAGGTGGAAAGTCGTTATATTTTAGAGAATTCACACTATATCTTTATACATACATAACTTCACGCCAGGTCCCTTGCGGGGTAGGCACGAACAACAGAGCGCCATTCAGGCTTATTCTTACACACCTCACTTGCTTCTTTGACATTCATAGTTCTTGTCATGCACGCTCGTCAGTTCGTAAGGCTCCTGACATCACCTTCTGCTAATACATGATCAATTTGATCATGGAAGGTGTGTCGTAGCCTTCCGCGACTTCTGCATCCATCCACTTTTGCATTGTATATTTGTTTAGTCATTATTTTATCATACATTCTTTCCACATGCCCCGAACCACCGGAGCATTCCTTTCCTTACCTTCAACCCCGACACTCTCTTTCAGACCAACTAACTCTCTTTCTTACTTCGGTAATACATATCTATATCTTTATAAATTCTAGCATATGTATTATTGTTGGAAACGTGAAATGTGTCTAATAATTTTAGTCAGTTGTTATTAAACCGTTGATGTAAAATATTTATTATCTGCTATTGATTTGATTTTTGATTGCAAAACCAATCACGAGAAAACTGAATATCTCCACATGAAGCGATACAAAAATATTTATATGCTACGCCAGAACCTTCATGTTGGTGATGTTACGTATAAAGGGGTAGCCAAATTCAAATATCTGGCCTGCACAGTCACTGACACAAACAACAGAGAGGACGAAGTCCGTATACGCATACAAAATAGGTGTTGTGCAGCCCTGCATAAGGTATTGGTGTCCAAGCTTCTAAATAGAAAAACTAAAATCAGGATCTACAAAACAGTCATACGGCCTATCCTGATGTATGGGTGCGAAGCTTGGACGCTTACCCTTAAAGAGGAGAACCAGCTTTTAGTAGCGGAAAGGAGGGTTCTCTGTAAGATTTTGGGTCCAACCAAAAGAGAGGATGGTAGCTGGAGGGTCCGAAGTAACCTCGAAATTGAGAATCTCGTGGCCGAGCCTAACATAATAGAAGAAAGAAAAGCTCACTGACTCCACTGGCTCGGTCACGTAGAACGAATGGGAGAGGATCGCAGCGTGAGGCAAGCATATTTGGGACGGCCGGTTGGTCGGCGTCCGGTCGGCCGTCCCAAATATCGCTGGAAGGACAGAGTAGAGGCTGACCTGTCGGAGATAGGAGCCAGTAATTGGCAAGAAACCGCACAGGATCGGGAAAGTGGCATGCTCTCGTTTCGGAGGCCAAGACCCACTTTGGATCGCTGAGCCAACGGAGTAAGTGCTATTGATTTAATACAAACTATAGTCAAGTGAATGCAGTTTTAGTTTTGTATATGTACGCGCATACACCAGCTAAATTTTAATACAGTCTGCTAAAATATAAGTTTTAAACAATTATTCTAATGTGTTAGCTATATTATTGTAAAATTTCATCGAAATCCATTCAGTAGTTTTTGCGTGAAAGGCTAACAAACATTCTTACAAACTTTCGCGTTAATAATATTAGTAATATGGTAGGATTTATTTATTCTATAAATGTTTTTAGGATCGCTTTAAATATATTGTATTTAATGCCTCTGCTACACCTGGGACAATGTTAATATTAGTGATTGTGTCATGCAGATGTAGCCAAGGGCTTAATGCGTTATTTGATATGCGGGGAAATCTTGTATAGTTTAAGCCAATATTAGACGGTTCATTTCAGTCTTTCAATTTGGTTGAATGAACCAAAGTGGTATCACTCTAAAAGGAAGGTTTGCAAGAAAAATCAGCGTTGTGTCGGATATTCCGTGCAGGAGCGGAGAAAGAATACAAGTTCAGCGATCAGGCGGCCTGATGTAAGAGGCTACTAAACAACCCACAGCCAGATGGTAGGGTATTTATACGTCTGGATGTTGACTACCACACCTGGTCTATGGTATCTCGCTATGACAACCTTGAGTTGTGTTCCAGTCTTCCCTATAAGAGTAGCAGCGCATTTGTAGCACCTTTGATGTTGCAAATGTTCATAGACGATGGTAACCGCTTTTCATCAGGTGGGCTGCCTGCCTGTCTGCTGAACTCGGGCAATAAAAAAGTATGTAATTCCAGCATAGCAATAAGCTGAATGCAAATCTTGTTTACTGAAAATTCCGCGCACTAATCATCAAAAATCCCAATTTAAACAGTGTAACTGTGTCAACTATTTCTTCCAATGATGGGGTGCGAGGCGGCGGCGCGGTGATGGCGCGCTCAAACAGAGTTATCGCAGTTTGGCTCCGTGACGGTGAAGTAGCGGTGTCTCGTACACACGCATTTATGTTTCCCTAGCTAAATGACCAAAACAGTGATTAATTAAATTATTAGTTGTTGTATCGATTATTGGTAAATTAGATTTAATGTGTGAAGTCTGTTTAAAATATAAATGTACGTCAATGTGACATATCATAAATAATAAAAGTTTATATACTGCAAAATGGTCTTTTCAATAAAACATGGCGCAGTCGCGAGTTTGTTTTAAAATATTAAATTTAAAGTGTAAAAATGTCAGAGAATATAAAAATACCACCAAATTTCGATATTAAATCTACAAATGCTAAAAATGAATGGCGTCTATGGCGGCAATGTTTTGAGGACTACATGATTGCACGAGATTGTGAGGCGGCCAATGACCGGAAAAAAATTGCATTGCTACGAAACATTATGGGCATCGAGTCTGCCAGAGTTTTGTCAACATTTACTATGGAAGGTAAGGAGATTGGAAATTATGAGGCGTTGTTAAAAGCCATTGAAGTCTATGTCAATCCAAGGTCAAACGAAGTTTTTGAGAGGTATAAGTTTAATAGTCGCTTACAAAAGCCAGGGGAGACGTTTGATAATTTTTGACCGATTGTAAAAGCCTTCTGCTCACCTGTAATTATAGCTCTAAAACGGAGAGGATTGAGGATCAAATTTTGAGAGACAAAATTGTGCAGGGTATATCTGACAAGTCTCTTCAAGAAAATTTGTTGCGAATAGAAAACTTAACACTTCATAAAGCAACAGAATTTTGTCGTGCTAGTGAACTTAGTAAGTCACAAGCAAAGGAGATGAACCCAGACATTGAAATTGACAATGTAAAGGTGAACAAAAGGAGGAGTATGCAGAGAAAGTATGTACAGAAAAATATAAGTACACAAAAGTTTAAATGTAGGCGCTGTCAACAAGTACATGGTCAACGGGAGTGTCCAGCCTTTGGGAAAAAGTGTGCTAAATGTGGTATAAAAAATCATTTTGCAGTGAGTTGTAAAGTAAAGCAAAATAAAGTGCAACAAGTTAAATGTGAATCGAGTAATAAGTGTGAAGATTCCTCCGAATATAGTTTTTTCTGTGGCATTGTAAATTGTAAAGATAAGTCAAATTGGACTGAAAATATTTTGATTGAGAACCAGATTGTGAAATGTAAGTTAGACACAGGAGCAGACATAAGTATTATGCCATTACAAGTTTTCAAAAAAATAAATAAAAATTTAAATTTAAAATTGAGAGAAACAAGTGTAAATTTAGAATCATTTGTCGGAGAAAAAGTGAAACCTTTAGGTATGGTTAATCTATTGTGTAAATTTAAACATGTAGAATCTTATGAGAATTTTTTAATTGTAGAAAAGTGTAATACAATGTTATTAGGATTGTCAGGGTGTGTACATTTAAATTTAATAAAAAGAATAAATATTGTTAATAACCAAATTAGTGATAACGAGAAAGATAAATTTATAAATCAAAATTTAGATGTTTTTGAGGGTATAGGAAGATTGCCTGGTTTTGTAGAAATACCAACTAGAAATATAATTGAACAAATTTGTCACCCATCTCCAAGGTTACCGAAGTGTTTGATGAAACCATTAAATGTTGAACTTCAGAGATTGTTGAATCGGAAAGCTATTGTAAAAGTTGATCAAATACATAATAATGCATGTGTAAACAGAATTGTAATTGTAGAAAAACCAAATGGAAGTGTAAGATTGTGTTTAGATCCGTGTGATTTAAATAAATGTATTGTAAAAAAAAAAAAAATTTACACACTTTATAAGATTTAGTGATGAAGTTAAAACATCATAAGTATTTTCTGTCTTAGATTTGAAAGAGGGTTTCCATCAATAATTCTTAGTGAAAGCTCATCTTGGAAGTGCTGTTTTGCAACACTAGGTTTACAGATATTTATTTCAATTATTTCAAGATATTTTAGAATTATTAGTAATGACATTTGCGGTGAAAAAGTTTCATAGGTATATTTATGGTTCTGAAGTTGATGTACAAACTGATCATAAGCCAATTGTTTCAATTATGAGTAAATGTATAAGTAAAATAGGCTCTCCACGTTTGAGAAGATTAAGATTAAAATTATTAAATTATAACCTAAATGTTCAATATGTACCAGGTAAGTTTGTTCATTTTGCTGACATGTTGTCAAGAAATTGTTTGAATATTACTGAACAGGACAATGAAATGTTGCATATGGTACATTCTATTTCTGTACACTTGCCAATGTCACCTGAAAGAATATCAATTTTTAGGAAAGAAACAAATAATGATTTAACTTTGAGTTTAATTAGCAATTATTATTACAATGGTTGGCCTGAAGAAAAGAAATTATCACAAATGTGTAAAGAGTATTATAAACTGAAAGATGACATTTATTTTGAGTCTGGATTAGGTTTTTATCAACATAAATTGTTAGTACCTAAAGCTTTGAGGTTATTTGTTTTAAAATTAGTACAAGATGTCCTTCATGTCCTTGTGAATATTCACAACATTGTGGGATAACTAAATGTTTAAAAAGAGCGAGACAATTATTTTATTGGCCAAAACTGTCCAAAGATGTTCATGATATGATTAAAGAGTGTCGTACATGTGAGAAATATAGACCAGCTAATATACATGAACCATTATTGTCACATAAAATCCCAGAACTTAGATTTTCAAAAATTGGTACTGATATACTGGATTTTAGAGGAAAATATTTTCTAGTAGTAGTAGATTATTTGTCACATTGGTTAGAAATTGTGCCATTATATGATAAAACTGTCACTAATGCTTTTCAAGAGGTATTTTGTAGATTTGGATATCCTTTTGAGTTAATAGCAGATAACAATCCATTTAGTTCACAGGAGTGTTTAGAATATTTTAAGTCTAAAGATATAACTTTAATTACTAGTAGCCCACACTATCCTAGAAGTAATGGAATGGCTGAAAAAGCTGTCCATATTGCTAAAAATATTTTGATAAAATCTTATGAAGATAATGCGGACTATAGAGATTTTCTTATGAATTATAACAATACTCCTTTGTCTAGTTTAGATGTTTCACCTTCACAAATATTAAATAGTAGAAGTATTCGAACATTGGTTCCCACTACTGCTCAGCTGCTTAAACCTAAAGTTCAGGAAAATGTTCATAAATTGTTAAATTTGAAACAATCTTTATTAAAAGAAAAGAAAAATTTATCTTTAAGAAAGAAGGAAACTAATTTTCAGAAGGGAGATAAAATAGTATATAAAACAAATAAAGAAAAATTTTGGAAAAAGGGGAATATCTTAAGAAAATGTAAAGAACCTAGGTCATATTGGATAGATAGAGAGTTTTGTAATAAACCTTTAAGGAGAACTAGTTACCATTTGAGAAAGTCTTATAGTAAAAATAAAAACTTTAATTTTTCTAAATATGTACCAAGTTTTGATGATGATGATTGTATTATTGTAACTAATAACAATAGTGAGAATATTTCAGTGTCTCCTAAGGTAAAACAACCATTTGTAACTAAAAGTGGTCGAATGGTCAGACCACCAAATAGGTTGCACATATAAATTTAACATTTTTTTTATTATTGTAATTTAAGTTTGTCTTTTATAATTTAGTATAAGTATCAAGTTTAGTTTCAAGTTAGTGTTTTTTTAAGTTTTCTAAATTTGTTTAAATATTGTCTAAGAGGGGAGGTGTTGTATCGATTATTGGTAAATTAGATTTAATGTGTGAAGTCTGTTTAAAATATAAATGTACGTCAATGTGACATATCATAAATAATAAAAGTTTATATACTGCAAAATGGTCTTTTCAATAAAACATTAGTCGACGTTTGTTACCTCCATGGAATCTATCGTAGTTTTTTGAAAAAAAAAGAAACTTTATTTGAAGTAATAGCAACGTAATTACATTTCTTACGCATTATTAACAATTATTTTGAGATTTTGTACGCTGCATTTTCAGCAAACAGGGTTTGCACTCCGCGTACTGCTTCAGCTGTGATGGAGTTATATCCGACTCAACGCAGATTTTCGGTGCAGTTCGTGGACTGTCTTATACTTGCCACTTACTTTCAATTTAATTAATTGTTACGTTGCTTTATATTGCGTAGAAATAATCTAGAACTTAAGAATAGTTTTTAAATGTCATTCATTTATTATGGACGAAGGTGGCAGCAGACCATAACGGTGTGTCCATATGTGCGAGTATCTTCTTAGAAAAAAGTAAAATCGATTTTTTTTGTTTGTTTTTAGCAGTTCTCAGAGTTTTACGACGCATGTATGGTGTAATAAGGAAACAATACCACACAATAGAACTGGTTTTAGGGTACTTAACTGGCTTATAAAAAGACATAGAGACAGGTATGCGAAAAGAGAAAGAACTCACCTGCATTTTATTTTACATCAAAACAGGCAAAAATGTCGAAATAAAAATTAAATAAAATACCGCGCTTGAAACTATTAAAGAATAGTAATATTTGAATTAGTCGCTAAAACTTAAGAAAATAATTAAAAAAAAACAGTTTACACTGCAAACGACTGTGGCATTCCGACGAAAAATAAAAGACAGCACGGACGGACAGGCACCTGAGTTTATTTTTTCCTTGTACATACTTGGGCATTCACTGATCGGTATCCTAATAAAATAAAATTATACACAAGCGGTATTTGCCAAAATAGCTCCGAAATTTACTATACCAGGAATCGAACCCGGAACCTCTGAGTGGCAGTGAGGTAGGCGGGCAAAGGCTTAGCCCGCTCAACCACAGAGGCCGTCAAATAAAACCAGGAGTATGAATGAGTTTTTTTTTATGGAAGTATAGGTTAGCGTTATCTCACCTGATGATACCTATTCACCCGTGCCTTGCAGACTTCAATATTGTATTTGTCAGGAAAAACAGACTCCAGCAAATTTTTCCACTCTTCGGCAATGCGCACCAGAAAAGATGGAGCGAAACGCTTGGTTCTGACTGGTGGTGTTTCCACCATGTAACGATGGCGCAAACCTGTGCGTCTGGTTGTCCGATGGTAAAATGTGGATGGAGGATTCAGCTCGTACAGTTCTAAGGAACACTCCCTGAAATGTATCCGATGGAAGACAGTTAGCCACGCAGCCTTGCGTCTTTGACTCTGAAGTCTAGCATAAAAAAGACTATAATTGCCAACCAGCTTCTTGGCTCGTTTCTCAATTGATTCCAACGCTGCCAAGTGGTATTTGGATGACCCGTCCCAAAGATGAGAACAGTACTCCGTTCAGCAGTTGTTCCGACGTGAAGTACTGTCTCACCTTTGCGAGTACAACCAGCTTTTTGACCGTCAATTGCGCTAAAGAGAATAATGACTTTTTGAATCTGATTAAATACCGTGATTTTTTGCTTCTAATTTAAATATTTGCATTTTAAAACGGTCAATTACGATTTAATTAGGTATGATGACTATATAGTCTATGCATTAGAGGACTCACAGAACAGCGCAACCAGGTGGTCGCGCTTGGAACAATGAAGTATGACAATTGGGACACGAAATTTACTGTCAATAATGTGCAACTTGATGGGCGTGCAAACGTCAAAACGGAAATAAATCTTTGCACACGGTTTAAGGCAAATCATTTGGAACCTTCAAAATAGGTTATGGAGATGTTATACTGTGAAATTTTAACATTTATCCAGGATCTCAAAAGCTTCTATTTAAAACCTTTTTAAATAAGGTTATTTATCACAACGTTATCAAATTCAAATTCATTTATTTGCTTAAAACATGGCACATAAATTTGAGGTGACATTGGAATACTAGGTTCACATGTTTTGTCTATGAGGCGTGCAAATGTTCTTTAAGATTACTAAAAACATATCATCACAATTATTATTATAAAATTAACAAGAACCAAAAATATACATTAATGTCAATCATAATTATTGTTGAAAAATTATCCTAAAAATTCGTTAACAGAGTAAAAACATTTATCCATTTTTATCTACTTTCTATTAGTTAAATCGATTTTTTCGTTTATCAGTTACTGCTGTTATATTTACAAAATTGCCGGGGCCGTACTGTGCTGCGTCTGAGTCGGTCAGCGTACGACACCAGCAAGCGACGGTCAGTATCGCGATAGGCGGTACACCAGCCTCACGTACCTATATTATTTGATCGTTACTATGAATACCGAAATAGTTCATACATTTTTTTTGTTTCCCGTCAAACGTGAAAGAAATTTATATATTACTGATGTGTTTTAAAATGTCAAAATAAAAATATTGATTTTACAAAAAACTTTAATATTTCATTAAATATAGTTAATATAAAATGAATTAAATGTACTGATTTTTGAATAGTGAATAACTGTTTTTTTTTGTTTGGGTTTTTTTTACGACCACGTGAATGCATATTCGAACAGTAATCATTTGTAAATAAGAACACTGAGAGAGCTTATCATAATTAAGAATTACTTGAAAGTGCGCTGTAAAAATCATAGAACATTGTGATTAACGTGGAGGAAACTGCGGAGGAAAATGCAGGAAAAGCTGTAAGTGATTTTTTAGACATGAACTTTATTCGTCAGTCCTAGTTTTAATTAGTCAAAGATTAAATATACATATAATTTTGAGCGTTATATGAACGTAAGAACGTTAAATTAACAGATGTACAAAGATTTTGATATTGGGCCCTTATCAAATCTAGACTTGAATATAATCGGCTAAGTGAATTCTAGTCTCATTCCGTGCAGGAACGGAGAAAGTATACAATTTTCTGCGGTCGGGCGGCGTTTCGCAAGAGGCGACAAAACAATCCAGCCAGGTGGCAGGGCATCTGCCGACTGGATGGCTACCATCCCCGGTCTAGAGTATGCCGCTATAACAACCTTGGGTTGTGTTTTGTCATCAGTGGTCAAGTTCCAGTTTCTCCTTTAAGGTCGGCAGCATCTCTGGTATTGCTAATGTTCATAGGCGACGGTAACCGCTTTCCATCACAGTTGGGCTGTCAGCCTTTTTTATAGCAGAAGTTCGGCAGTCAGGCAGACGGCCCACTTGATGGAAAGCGGTTACCATCGCTTATGGACATTTGCAACACCAAACCGCTACAAATGCGCTGCTGCTCTCTTAAGGGAGACTGGAACCTGGTCACCAATACCGGAACATAACACAAGGTTGCTATGGCAGCATACGCTAGACCAGGGGTGGTAGCCATCCAGTCGGGCAAATGCCTTGCCACCTGGCTGTGGGTGGTTTTGTCGCCTCTTACGACAGGCCTCCCGGCCGCAGGAAATTGTATTCTTTCTCCGTTCCTGCACGGATAAAAAGCAGCCTGTCTGCTAGAGGTGAAAAAAGACCTCAGCTTTTGTTTCTTTCTCTTTCTCTCAATGATTTAGGGTCGGCACGATATATCTTCTATACTCTTTTATTCTGGCATATGAGCCAAATAGCATATGATGCAATTCATCCACCTCTCTTTTGGTCCATCTCTATATTTGTACCCATCACACTTTCAGTTTAACATTGTTTTTGTCTCGCGACTTTCATCCCTCCACATTACATGCCCGTCCATCGTAAAATCTTACTCTCTAATTTTAGTTACCGATGCGACCTTCAAAGATTCTCTTATGTACTGATATCTCTTCTTATCCTTTCTTGTAACTCCACACATACAAAATTATCATCTCAGTTATTGACTGACACCTTACATTTCAATTATGGAACGGATCTCGTTCTGACATTTTAATTTTTTAATTTTTATGGAAGGTGGTAACACCTTTCGACTAAAACGATAGCTGACATTTTCTTTAATGCTGCGATACCATTAGGAATATTATAGTGATTTTTTCAGATATTAGCTCTTTTTGACGCTGTAAAAATAAAATTTGTTGAGAATTTATTGTTTCAACTGTGTAGGAGCATGTAAAGTACTTCTGACAAATTTCATCTATTGAATAGATTTAGTAGTTTCAGACATGATGATGATGATGATAGTTTTGACAGACATGATGACATTTATTAGATGTTCGCGAAAACTAGTTTTCCTTAGAAATCTACGGAACTCTAAAAGAATTGCGCGTAAGAGTGCATTGAACTAGTATTGTAAATCTTTCACTTTTATTTTGATCCAATTTGCCGTTACATTAAAACTGTTGCTGACTTTTTTGTCGAAATCATCTGAAATTCAGATCACATTGAAAAAAACAAACTCTCAATGACGACGTTTTTGTAAATAATGATGGTAAATAGCTATGAAGTGGAGACCGTGTCTCTGTAAACTTAGTTAGGATCGCTGGGATCGCCGTGGGCGTAACTACGTTCTAAGTCTCATGCTTTTCCTACCATAGGCGCGGGGTACATGGGAGGAGGGTGGTTTTAGTGGGTATTAGCCCCTGCGCATTTGTCCATCGGTTTGAGTCTCCACACGAGCTGGTCGGTTACTGTTTGTATTGCTCTCAGTGGAATGTCTGCATGATCGACAGCGGTCTAATCCCTAGCAAAGGACTGAAGGAATGAAATGTATTTCCCTCGCCTGAAAAAAAAAGGCGCTGGATGAGAACAGGGATGAGTGGCGCTGACTTGAGTGGAGGTCTACTTCTAGCAGTGGACTATTAATGGCTGACGACGAAATAGCTATGGATGCATTATGTTCAGAGCAATGTCAGGAATTATCTTAGTTCAGTTTGGTCGATGTTTTGTTACATTTTTACGTAAACCTTTTTACCATAAAGTTAGTTCTTGATTTCGTCATGTTTTTTTTAAAATTACGTATAGGTTCGCGTTTGACGATTATCTCGCTCGATTTGAGCAGAGATATGCGGTCTAAGATGTCCTTCCGTCTGTCTTTGTATGTCACAGTGATTTTCACGAAACTACTACTTCCAAGCGTGCATGACAAGAGCTATGAATGTCAAAGAAGCAAGTGAGGTGTGTAAGAATCGGCCTGTGTGGCGCTCTGTTGTTCGTGCCTACCCCGCAAGGGATCTGGCGTGAAGTTATGTATGTATGTATGTACTACTTCCAAGACTGTATGGTATTGTATTTTATTGCTGGAGTACAATAGGCTTAGGGGCCTCACTCAGTGGAAACTAGTTACCGTTGCACGTGGATATTTGCAACACCGATGTGCTTCTGGCCCCGAAGGAGCGATACAATACACAACTTGAACTATATACCTAGCTTACTATTAAATTATCACTTTAAAAAATCTGAGAGAAATCAAGACGTTTGGTCTATTATAATAAGCCTTTATTTACTTTATCATTTGATTCATTCCGTAACAAATGGCAAAAAAAAACGCCAAATATGTCAAGAAATAGTGCAGTGACTACACGGTCGACCGCAAAAACGTCACTTGTTGTCATCACCGAAATTTTGTAAACCGATACACGTACGCACATGCAACTAAATTCAAAAACTTCAAAATCGTGCGGGGTCAAGGTGCGATAATCAAAGGCCGCGTGAGATCTTTTCCTACATCGTCCTCCCATTTTGTTTAACAAACTAATTTACCAGTAAGCGTGAGGTGTCGGTTGTCATTTGTGACCCCAAAATCAGGTCTATAAATCCACCGTTAGAGCTGCCCTTCTGTATGGCAGTAAAACATGGCCTGTACTTGAGCGATATAAGCGGGAGTTGCGCGTCGCGGAGATGAATATATTGCGATGGATGTGAGGAAACTTGCGGATGGATTGCGTCAGAAACTCCCGCATTCACGGTAGACTTCATGTCCATGATATAGTAGGCAAACTGCAAGAGAGTCGCTTACACTGGTAAGGCCCCGTTTTATGGAGATCAGCTAATTATACATACATACATAACTTCACGCCAGGTCCCTTGCGGGGTAGGCACGAACAGCTAATTATGTTGGGAACAAATAGCCCAAGAAATGTTGGCTTCACTTTGTGAAGAATAACATGCGTACCAATGGTTTCAAAGCGATGTTGAAGACCGCGCTAAGTGGAGATGAAAGTAGGATAGGGAACCCTGGGCGTCGGAGCGAACTCTCCGAACCCAACCGGGAATTAAGGCTCGAGTGATATTTATCATCAATGTTATAGAGTGTCAAAAATACTTTCTGTGAACATTTATTTGACCAAGATCTCGTTAAGTAGTTTTTGAGATATGGAATTGGTTTCGATTAGATGATTTTTTATGGTTTCGTAGCTAAATATTGAAAAGTAACACGCGCTTGCTCGATTTAGCTTTTGTAGAAATGAAGTAACAAACAGTTCGGTAAAAACAGAACTCACAGTCGTTCTAGTAAAATCTAAATTATCCTTTTTTAAACCAGAATGCACGTATCAGAAGCTGCCTGGGTTCTACTGAATCGCAACGAATTCAATTAGAGACGCCTACGTTCAAACAGTTTGGTTAAATTGACGTGGGTAGTAGTAATTATTTACTATAGCTACTATGGAATGATCTCTCAAAAAGGTCGTAAACAGATGTTTTGTTTTAAGTTTCAACGAGGCAACGCATAGGACCCCTTAGTGTTGCTGATGTCAGTGGTTGTAGTGTTGCGCTTGCCTCAAGTGAATCCATTTGTCGTTTGCCTACAAGCAAACATAAAAAGGATTACAGTCTTATGATTAACCATCATAAATTACCACATCGACGTTTACGATTCCCTTTGAAATTCATACATTCGAAACTACTATACTATTAAATTTTATAGTTTAAGCAAAAACTGCGATAGGGATGTTTATGCCTTTTTATGGTATGCAATTTCATTTTCCAACGACTTTAGATTTATTTAAATTCCTTAATTTGATTGAATAAGCTTCCTTCCATACTCAAGTACATAATACGGATTGAAGTATATTTTTCCAAAATTTATTATAAAAACTGATATTTATGGGATACTAGACTTGGCCCCGCGGCAGCGCCGCGTGTCAGACCCTAGGCAGTAGCTTTATTTTACTTACACAAAACCTTAATTCAGTTTTTACATATAATATTAACAAAGAAACCAAGTCCATATGTTATAGTACACAACTGCCCAGCAAAACATAGAGGCAAGTCAAAGCCAACCTGATTTGAAGTCAAGTATTTCTTTATTCTTTATTGTACACAAAATAGTTAGAAATAAAAGTACAAAATAATGGTGATGTACAAAGGCGAGCTTAACCCTAAAAAGAGTTTTCTGCCAACAAACCTATAGGTCGAGCGAGAGTGGGAAGACAACAGGCAGGGTTGTGTACATAAAAACTATTACATATAAGTACTTACATATATCGCTACATACCTAGTATATACATATATACAATACATATACATATATATCAGTTAATTAGGATAGATAGTGCTCTTTAAGTCTTCTTTTAAAAATGGTTTCCGACGGACTATCTCGTTTCACATGAGGGAGGGCGTTCCATAGTTTGATTGCATGAACGGAAAACAAACCACGTAATTGATCTGTATAAAAATTATCCTAAGTTACCCCTCGGGATATAAGCTAGCTCTATTTTGAGTTTCGTAATTGTGTTTCGTACGATGATTGAGAGTGTCTATGGCCCAATTCTGCATTGTACTATGCCATCCTTTTTATTTCATTCTAAAGGCTGTTAACATGTGAGGCTTTGCACTTGACATTTTAAACGTCGTTTTAGGCGACGGTAACCGCTTTCCATTAGAAGAGCCTGATAGCCACCTGCTCAATTAAAAAGTTATACAATGCTTAATCACCAATTATTTATCTCAAGATGCTCTCTTTCAGCATTAGATAGCATTTATTCATGTTGCTCTCAAAATGTTCAATTTATTACGGTATGTATCTAGAGTAGCCAGATGTCCGGATTTTCACCGGACAGTCTGGTTTTCTTTATTTGTTTGGCTGGTCAAGAAAATCTTGGTAAATTCGTTCATAATCTCGCTAGATTCCTCGAAAGAATACTGGAAAGTTTCATTCGATGCGCCGCCATCCCTAATTCTGCATTTTATTGAATATAGCTACTAGGATGCTATTGCTAGAGCTTAACTTCTGTTCTGCTAGGAGACGAGCCGCCAACGCAAACACACATCAATCCGCCATAAGGCATCTGGCGATGCTTACGCAATACAATACATCAAGCATCGTTTACCGTTATCGCGTATAACCTGTATTGTGGTCGATATAAAGCACACCATATGATAACAGATTACAAATTATTTCAAGAAACTCACACCAACTAGGGAGGGCTACCAAATAAAATTTCATTAAAAGCAGTAGCATCGTGTACTAAATATTAAAAAAGTTGACTACCTCTTAATTTAGCATTCGATGCGAAAGTAGTATCTAAAAATTAGTTTACAGTAAATTTATCCGTGTAGAACGGAAAAAGAATACAATTTCTTGCAGCCGGGAGGCTTGTCTTAAGAGGCGACAAAATAACCCACAGCCAGATGGTAGGGTATTTTCACGACTGGACTCGGCTACCACTCCTGGTGTAGGGTATGCCGTCATAACAATCTTGAGTAGTTTTCCTCTATTAGGTACCAGGCTCGAGTCTCCTTTTACAGAGCGGCGGCACCATATGGGAAGCACCTTTGGTGTAACAAATGTCCATAGGCGATGGTAACCGCTTTCCATCGGGCTATCTGCTGATCTCATGCAATAAAAATTGACAATAAATAAAAAAACTTGTTCGGTTTTGTTTTCGAACACATCTAGCAACCCTATATGTGTCACATTATGCAAATAGAGATCACACATTGTAAAGCAGTATACACAGGATTGGATTATAGGATATTAGATTTAATTTGAAGTACAAATTTTTCACATTTTGTTTATCAGAACCTAGCCTAAAAATGAAAGATTATCCCATGTATATATATTTAGAGCTAACATAACGGTCGCCTTTAAATAAAATTTGTTAATCATATTAAACTGCCTAAATACATTTGACATAAAACGTATTGACAGTTCTTTAAACATATTTAACGGCAAATTTTGCGTTGTGCAAGACGCTAATTGTGTTAAATACGTTTCTTACATATGTAAGCAACCTTACGCAAGCGGCCCTTAGACATAATGATAGACGTAGCCTACCTGAACAAGAGCGCCAAATGAAGTGAAGCATTTTTTTTAAACTGGTGTGCGTAATCTTTTTAATATACACGTGTTTTGTGTCTTTGTGGGTAATAGTAGTTGTATCCACTAGAAAGAATACCACCTGTATTTATACTAATTCGAGGAGATACTGAATTCTTGCAACGCGATCGGCATCCTTGAGTCGGCTTCACTTCGAGAGTTTGAGGAGCCGTCTTTCTAAGGTTAACATATTCCCTTTATGTTTGACCGTCATCTGCGATAGTGTTAAAATTTAGACTGGGCCGTATGTCTTATTTAATTAAAGCGTTGAAAATAATGCCGTTATGGAATAGCCACAGTAGTCTATATACATATTGTTGCGAGTTCCGAGACTCGAATTAAAATGCCGTTGGAATTATTATAGAGTTTATTAGAACAATATATATACAAACACGTACAACACAGGTACAAATATAACCGAACTCAAAAATCCAAACGTAATGCAGGAGGTCGTAATTCAATAAAACGCGCAAAGTAGGTCGCTATTAGGTTCCCGATTGTACACAAGTCACGCCTTGATAGCTGTCGGTGAACTGCCCCCCTAACTCAATCACGCCATCGTTATACTGCACAAATGGAATGTGCCCGCCCGGCAACGTGGACCGAATTTTCTAGAATTAGCTTGTACTATGTAATCCGTAACCTGGCTAATGATTACAGCCACAAGCGGCCGTAAACGATTACAATAGAACAATAGGCTGTTCTCTAGAAACGTATACCAATAAATAAGTAAACAAAAGAAGACGATCATAAAAGAATTACAGTTAGTTCAAATGCTGATAGCTAATGAAATGTGTTTCAACAGAAATACAGGTGGAATTTGTTTTTGTCCACGCCTAGGTTGTGACAATAAATATGTTGGATTTAATGTCATTGACAATGTCAAACCTCAAATAACGCATTAAAACCATCGCCGTATCTGCGTGAAACAGCGTATATCTGTAACATTGTCGCAGGTGAAGCTCCACCATTATTAGAATTACATCACATACATATAATGATTTATGGATTTATGTCTATATATTTTTTTTATAAAGCTACAAGGCCCTCTTATATAATAAGTACATTGAAATTAGGTTAAGAATGGATTGATTATAACCATTTAGGTTGTACCTTCACAATGACAAGGTCGACTGCTTTGAGTGCGTAAATTCTATTCATGCTACACGAGTTCACGATCTATAAGGGCTTTATTATTTCCGAGTCAAATTTTCTATGTTTTTGTTTAAGTTTATTATTCATTACCCTTGACTCTGGCGGCTATATTGTGTTGATTATATCCATACAAACAAATCACTACGAATTTTTGGACCAACCCTGACGTAATTTTGGCCCCGTAGGTCAACTTTTGTGACGACATGACCACTCACAGCACTACGCGTATTCGTGATTTATCTTAGATAGATAGATAGATAACACTTTATTGTACACCATTACAGAAAACTTACGGACTACTAGTAATAATTTAATTGTGTACAAAGGGCGGTCTTATCGCTAAAAAGCGATCTCTTCCAGACAACCCGTGGCAAGAATATTGTGATTGGGAGTGGCGACGGTGGTATACATAATTATTGTACGATTACATACATTTTAATAATAAATATATAACTATACTATATATACAAATATACACATAAGTTATATACATATCTTAGTGTTTTAATAAACTTTCAAAATATTGTATATTCTAATTATTTTGTGTAAAAAACAAAACAAACATAGCATTATTATATAACCGAGGAATAGCGGTACAATGGCCATGACTTTTCGCAACGTGACCTTCTATAGATTATTGACTGACTTTGAACTGTTTAGTATGTCGGCCACTATGCTAATTGTGTGCAAAATTATGCACATTGCTTTGCAGTAACGCCAGACAAAAACACAGGTGTCTTCACATGCTGTATAGAGTTGATTGCTAATGTTTGGATCTCGTTAAATTTTATCGTTGGCTAGGCGAAGTTCGCTGATTGACAAAGCGGGATACACCTGTAGATGCCGGCGCATGTCACTTATAAGCATTTTCTTTTCAAACATTTTCGTAACGGATTTCAAAAAGGAGGAGGTTCTCAACTTGGTTGGAATTTTTTTATGTATGTACACCGACGCTACGCTGAGATTTATGATCCGATTTTGTTATTTAATTATTTTTTTATGGAAGTATAGGATTGCGTTTGAGCACTGTCTCACCTGATGTTGAGTGATGACGCAGTTTAGGATGGAGCACGCTTACTTAGTAAATACCTATTCGCTCGGGAGTTGAAGACTTCAAGATTGTATTTGTCAGGCAAAACAGACTCCGGCAAATTGTTCCACTCTAAAATATTCTTAATATAAATATTCTTTAATCGTGTAGTATCCCTTTATAAACAAAGTAATTCTCAATTTAGCTTAAAATTTAGTGAATGGCAGATTCATGTGGAATCTAATTGAAGAAGCGTATAGCAATCCCTAAGAGAGAGGACGGTTCTTTTTTAACCTAAAAAATAGCAGTATCAGTCCATTGTTATGCCTGGTGTTGAAATTGTGATCATCCTTATCCAGATGGACCTCCGGCCCATTTAGCATCTTCATTTAGTTGGTATGTTTATTTACTTATAAATAAACAACTATTCATGATACATAGGATGTTTATTCATAAAACAGTTACATTGACCTACAATTTTTTAATTAGAAGTGAAATAAAACGGTACACATAAGGACTTGATCGACAACTCTAAGGTCGAATATTTATGATAAACGTTATATAGTAGGAAGTATCGGAACTAAGCAAGGGCATATAAACAAATATCTAAATAAAAAACGAAGTCTATATCGATCTTATAAACGTTGAAGATGAATACATTGATATTCTTACGATTGGCCTATTCTCATCATCATCAGACTTATCGTCGTCATCATCATCATCATCATCATCATCCGGGCGTTAAATCCCGGTTGCGTTTGGAGCGTTCACTCCGATGCCCAGGGTCCTCTTTCCTAATTTTTCTACTCCACTTCGAGCGGTCTTCAGCATCACCCGTTTGGAGACATTGACCAAGCCAAAATTTCTTGGGCCTTTCCCTTCACCGGGCCCGGCATGGCTACACATTTGTTCATATTCATATTCATTTGTTCACATAATTAGCCGGTCTCAAAATTTGCCGTTAAATATGTTTAAAGAACTGTCAATACGTTTTGTGTAAAACGTATTTAGGCAGTTTAATATGATTTACTAATTTTATTTAAAGGCCGTCGTTGTCCAAGCTGTCATTAAACTCGGAGCAATGGACGGCATTACCGCTTTAGAGCGATCTCTTCCAGACAACCCGGGCTATGGATTTTATGTACAGGAGATTCGCAGTTGTATGACGGCGGTGTTCAAATTAAATACACTTATAAATGGGATATATAAATATCACACAATACATATACCTACATTGAATACATAACAACATTAACAATAGCTGTCGGTGTTAACTTGAAAGTTACACGCTTTTAACGAAATTCAGCCATAGGAAAAAACAACTGAAACTAGTCATAGTGACTCGTGTTGTAATGGAACCGTGACGCCATTTTCAAACTAGCATCTGATGCTGCGGTGCATGAACCCGTTTTAATTCTGATTTATGCATAGTCACGCTACGCTGAAGTCGTAATGTACGAAATAAGAACCTAACACACCTCCCGTGTCTATAATTTTAATATGTTGGCGTTGCGTACATATTCAAAGTACGATACCATTGCGATCGTCGTCGATATCGTTACGGAATAGAAATAGAAAAAAAATTGTTGCTGCCATCAGCAGAAAAGGTGTTAACCGCCGGTAACTCTGGTTGTTCGATAGATGATAGCTGTCGCGTTGACGGTTGTCACAGCCAACCATATAGCCGTAGAGTTATTAGCCAATAGCTATCGACTGGTTTTTTAGCCGACTATTGATCCACCATTAGGTCGATGTCAAGTTTTTGAAATCTCGGTCGGTTTACCCATCGCTACAATCAAGTGTATCTTTTATGACTCCTGATATGGTGTGCGAAAGAGATGGTATGCGAATCATGATATCGAGCGAGAGCGCAAAATTCCCTCAGCTCTATACGTACAACCTCGTAATGATGTCTACGAACTTCAAAATGTATACAACACTTCAGAGTGAGCCTCCTCGTAAACCATGAACCAGTAAGAATAAACTGAGCCCCACTCCCTAGTTGTTGTCGCTCATCTTTCCCGTGCTGTGGTGGACGTATGCTGCTCAAGACTTTTGCTTTCCTCATGAAAAATCCTAACAGCCACAATTGCGAGACGTGTAACAAAGACAGGACTTATCCATATTCTTCTAGAATGCACCAAGAACAATATATTGTTACAACTTAGGTTCCGACAAAAACAAATTCCACCTTCATACCCGTAAAAACACATTTTATTACCTGTCGGCATTTGAAATCATAGTAATTCTTTTATGATCGTCTTCTTTTGTGTACTTATTTATTGACATACGTTTCCACAGAACAGTCTATTGTTCTATTGCAATCGTTTAGGGCCGAATAATTACCCAGGTGTTGCGGATTATGTCGACTACAATACGGGTACCTTTGTATTTGTGAGGTATAAGACGACGGCTTGATGGAGAGAGGGGGGCAGTCGAGCGAGAACCACGATCAAGGCGAGACGTGTGTACATTCGGGAATCTAATATTGACGGACATTGCACGTTTTATTGAATTACAACCTTCTGCATTACGTTTGGATTTGTTGTGTTCGGTTATTGTGTTTGTACTTGTGTTATACGTGTTTGTATAGTTCTAATAAACTCAATAATAACTCCAACGGCATTTTGATTCGAGTACCGCTAAACTCGTAACAATATAATAAAGCAATAAAAATGATTTTGAAAGTATATAAGGTATATTGTTTTCACAGGACTAATGTGGAAGTTCCTAAAAAAGTCCTTAAAATAAATAAAAGTAACTTCAAAGACGCATTCATGTTTTGTTTTCATTATACTAGAGTTGCACCGATGGCCTGCATTAAATTCTGCAAGTGTAGACAAAGCTTTATAACATGTATTAGAATTCCATAATAATGCTCGTTTGTAATCAGTCGCATTAAATTTACAATAGAACGACTTTAATGGATATTTATGTGTGTATTATACTTTTAATGGGATGTGAAACAAATGTTAATGATTTGTAAACATTTCATTATCTATGCCTCAGACAATATGTTCATTTATATCACCAACGCTAATGAGTTTAAACTTCAGCGTAATATCTAATGTTCATATTTGTGTACATTCTATCAGGGCTGTCTTTGCCCGAGGTGCGAGGGATATTATCCCGGAAATTGGTAATGCGCTGGAACCTTGTCAAATTAACATTCACGTGACGTCATCCGCATATCGATATGTACGCGTACTCGCCGGCCAGTGATGCTAACGGTACTGAGTGTTCGACTACGGTTACGTCACCAAAATGGCGGCCAGGCGCAATAGCAATTTGCGGGGATAATATGTGACAGCCGGTCGCAGGGACCTAAGGAGCACAAGTCGGTTTAAAAAAAGTTTTTATTACTCACCATACACTTAAAACTGAACTAATAATATATATAGGCTAGTGGTCGCCTGTGCTCGAAATTCGACCATAATTAATTACAAATACTAGACTTCTATATTCACAGATTTCGCCAAGGGTACACTGTTAATTTGACTTGAACAATAAACAAAAGAGTATATGCGTGTGTGTGTTAAATATTGACATGGTAGTGTGTAATGTTTTTTTTAATTGATTTAATGTGTTTTTTTTATGCATAATTTAAAAAAAATGCATTCTGCACTCCTCTATCGACTACTAGATGCGCCCCGCGGTCTCTCCCGCGTGGTGAATGAAACTCGTCATAATTCCAAAATAATTTTTTTTTCTAAAATATAAGTAGCCAAGTTACTCTTTATTACATCAGCTACCTGCCAATAAAAGTCCCGTCAAAATCGGTCCAGCCATTTCATAGATTAGCCGGAACAAACAGCAGACAGACAAAAATTGAAAAAAATGTTATTTTGGTGTATGTACCGTATATGTTCATATGCAGGTAGTAAAAAGCGGTTATTACATTATTACAAACAGACACTCCAACTTTATTTATATTTATAGATAACTGTGCGAAATTTCATACTCCTCCGTCCGCGCCATTTTCGTAAAAGGGGTACAAAGTTTTCGCTTCACGCATGTGTATGAAAATTTTGTACGGGGTAGCGTAAGTGAGGAATATGCAAATACATATCTTGGCTTAGAATTTTGGTAAGAAGTGAAGGAATACATACATGTTTCAGCGTTTAAGTTGATGTTACACGACACGACGACGAATTTGATAGAAAGAAGCACAAGTAAAAGGAAATAATATAATATAAATGGTCTTGATGCGGCAACGTATAAGAATTAAAATTAAAAAAGTATGTCAGCAAATTCAATTTATTTTATTACTCATCTCGAATATCTTAAAATCTGAATATGCATTAACTTGATCTATTTTTTCTGTATTTAATTAATCAGTAAATAATAAGCCTGACGTAAACATTTTACATAATTAGTGCTTAACATAAAATCAACAAGACGTAGTAGGTTAGTAAGCTAACGCGTGCTCGTCTCATTCCAATCCTAGTATATATTGTCACTATTACAACGTGCTGTTGGTGAAGAAAAACAGGAGAAACCGAGATAACCGGTGTATGAAATCAGACTTTAAGAAGGGGCAAATCGATTTATATTCTGAACGAGGTAATAAAAACTTTAGCATAGTGACATCATCTTTATTGTACACGAGCCGCTATGGTCAGGTATGAAAAGGTTCTCAAGGACGTTTAGTGCAATTTAGGAATTTAGAATGAACTCCCCAGGGAGGCTTTCTCACAGCGTAACAGTATAATATTTTTTTAAAAGGTGTGTAAACATTCCTTAGGGTCTGGCCACTTGGTAGCCAGTGAAGCCAGCACCTGAGGTTTTGCAAATGTCCTTAACAACCACTTTCACATTATACGAGTATGGGCTCGTTGTTGTGCTCCAGTAATTCAAAAAAATCGCGTATTGCTAATCAATGCCAGGCTCTCTTTAACCGATAACCTAGCAAAGGGGCATTAAATTGAACACGGATATGAGATTGTTCTTCTTTGTTTCCAGGTATTTCATCTAAGGAACATTCGGTGGGAGAGGCCCAGGTTCCTCTCGAAGTCGTTCCTGGCTTTCGTCACTTTCAATCTTATCACCTATTCGCTGCTCGCTGCGGAGGTGCTCACCACAAACGTAGCCGATACATCACCAAAGAATAAGGTAAGAGTACTTACTTTTGATACTGTTTGGGGGCAAGTGAGGTAGTTTAGTGCTCGCTGCCTTGTTGGATATTCATCAAAAGCACTCCCAGGGAAACAGGACAACAGTCTAGCCGTCGCCACAAGCCTGAACCCTAACCCAGGTCCGTGGATAGGCTCTTCTATCATGCTGATATTAGACGATTGTGATTAATAATATGTTTAATGACACTCAGCCAAGTGGGTGCATGCGTGAATGCGTGCGTGTGTATTTAATGACGTGCGCACGAGTCAGCTAGTAAATTAAATATGAAGTAAAATATGATGCTCTTTTAAAACTAATTAAACTTGCTTTCGAACCGGCGCGGTGGTAGACTGATGACATGTGCGTCTCGGGACGCCTGATAGAAGTGATAACTTAAACTAATCTAAGTTGAACTATTTAATATGTATTGAAAATGTTTAATTTGAGAATAGCTTAGTTTATTACTTAGTGATGGTTTTAGGTTATATGCTATACTGTCAACAGTATATGTCTATCACACACTAAACACTGAGTAGAGAGAGGGGAAGCGTCTATTCGAAATACGGCTAGCGCTGTGAGCTAGAGTGAGAGAGGAGGAGCCTTATTACCGCTGCTGTATGCGTGAGAGAAAGGGAAGCCATACAGACTGGCGTCGTAACGCGTTATTTACCGAAGCGGATTGCCCTCCCATACGAAGTTATCACTCTAAAATCACAGGAACCGTCGATGATTTTTGTAACAAACTATGTATGGAGGAGGTATATTCTCGACATTCATGCCATTGTTATTTATTTGTAATATTTCAGAGTTTTTACCAGCACGTGTTCGCCGGATGCTATGCTGTTCTACTCTTTATCGTCGTCATCTTCTTCCTTATATATGGGGTTGAAGTTTACTTCAAGGTGAGTACATATTCAGACTACAAGACGTTGTAGTGAATATTTATTTTATGCAAGCGGCCCTTAAATTGTAATCCCGCAATAAATTAAAGTATAAAGGTATTCGCACATTACACCGACTCAACGCCGACTCAACTTCAACTCAACTTATAGTATGGCATTGAAATGTAAGCTCTATGTTATGTTAATTAAGAGTGAATTTGTCAACTTGTATGTTCAAGGTATACGACGCCTGGTCAACGCGTTGTTCACCTATTGACTGTCACCGACCCGTTTGCCCCTCGTTGTCGACGAATTGGTCGCGAGTCGACAATGTGCTTACACTAGCGGGCGACGCCTTGCCAAATCGTTCCGGCCGGTCGGGGGCGCAGCGCCCCTCTCTTTATTAATCTATTAATATATAAATAGATCTTGAGATGTGAAGCGAGACATTTTACGCTTGCTCTAGATGAAATTCGAGTAACGACTGAGAGATCTGGTTGAGGTCGAGTTAGTTGACAACGCGCTTCTCACTCGTTGACGACGCACTGCCCACTCATTAGCGCGAAGTTGTCGATTGCTTTGATTGCCTACTGACGACTCGTTGATACCGAATCGATAGTTCTAGTTAGAAGCGTGTTGGATTTGCGTTGAGTCGGTGTAATATGCGAAGACCTTTATTATTACATGCTAAAAGTGTTGGCCACACATCTTCACGTTACTCGTGACAATGTCTTAACGCCCTTTTCAAACGTTTCCTGTGTAATTAAAGCGCGCTATTCACGGCTAGATTTATTCGTTTTCGTGATGCGAAATGTAACCTTGCTATTGTGTGTGGCTTAATGTTGTTGTAACCATACATGTAAGATAATGGTGGGCTATTAATATTTCTTTTAACCTTATACATGTGGGATGATGTATTATTTCCTAGAATCACACCTGGCTAATGACTACCATAAAAGATTACAATACACAACGGGCTGTTTTCTAACAACAAATTTTAAACTCAAAGTAAAGAAAAGAAGTCCAAATGCCAAAATGATAATAGAGTGTGTTTCTACAGAGCTGCAGGTGTGAATTTATCTTTGTCGGCACCTAGGTCGTAAGAATATAATTCGATTTTGAAATTTGACGTCATGAAATTTAAGACCTCTCGTGTCCCTTAACGTGTGACCTGTGGATGGCCGCTAATAAAAAAATATTATTTCCTCAATAGCTTCGCGGAGAGTTTTTAAAGGAGACGAAGGTGTGTACGATCATATCGCCTAGACCTGGACCGTCATCTGCAGCTGACGGCGAAGAGGCTCACGAGACCCTGGTCACCAAACAGGTAAGATTCCAGTAATTGACGTACCCTTGGAATGTCAGACTTCTTCATTATAGTCACAGGAAACATAACCAGTGGCAAAATTCGCGATTTTACCGTTTCCTTCCATACTCCTCTATCCTGACATACATCCTCTGTCACATCACAAATCATTATGTCATTGTCATCATTCTCAATATCCTCCCATCTCTTTTTTGAATCTACCTTTACATTTTCCACATCAATCTTGCAGTTTAATATTATTTTGTCACGTGACTTTCATCCCTCTTCACTACATGCCTATACCACCTTAGTCCTTTTTCTCTCAATCTTTCACAGTCACAGGTGCAACTTTCAAAGATGCTCTTATGTACTCATTTCTCACCTTGTTCATTCTTGTAACACCACACACATATCCATCGCAACATTCTCATCTCAGCTAAGTGGAGACGTTTGTAGTCTATCACTTTCGTCATACTCATCTATGCTGACATACGGTCGAACAATTCCTTCTTGATCAGGTCTCTAATATTTGGCTTTGAACGGCCCTTAAAGTTTCGACGGCTACGCTCATACTGTCAGATTTCCAACCAATCAGGACCTTTCTGAAATGTTTAAACTAAAGGAAACAATTATTCGTGTTTAGTTCCAAGATGCACTTTGCCGATTGACGACGCTCTTTCTCTTCTGTATTCGGATCTAGCTTTGTTTACGGACTTCGATTTTATCGTCTTCTTGCAAAAACTTAAACAGGTAACAATAAAGCCCCGCTTGATGTTTTACTTGTGCGCGTGTCATCGCGCTGTTAGCGAAAGATTTTGCCAGGCGATTTTAGCCGTACTGGTTGTTCAACGTCACTTTGGTCCATTGTACACCCTCTGACACATCACAAAGCATCAGGTTACCCTGTACACAATCCATGTATCTCTTTTTTGGTAGGTGTACCTTTACATTTTTATGTATCAATCTTCCACTTTAACATTCTTTTTGTCATGAGACTTTCATGCCTCATTCAAATTCAAAAGTTTTTATTGAGACTAAATTCCACTGGAAAACATTTTTTTAGAATAATACATGTACACTAAAAATTATATCTACTTCCTATTCTATTGTTTGCAACCGTTATCACTATTTAAGGAGAAGAAGCAGCCCGAAACTCTCCAGCAACATCTCCAACTAAAAATTGTTTTACTCCATATAATGTGTCTATCTCAAGCTCCTTTTTTTGGCTACGTGTGCTTAAGTATGTTATTCAATTATTTTCTGAAGAATTACTAGACTGTAGCAAACAGTGTACACCAATATAAAAAATGACAAGGATTCTTAAACATTCACAGTGCAACATATCTCGATAAATTCATAATATGTTTGAGTACATAATGAAGCAATCCATCTAAGTGCAGTAGTATCCTTTTTTTGAGCAAAGTCTATTCCAGAAGATTGTTTGGAAGAATTCGTTGAAAGTGGTAATACTACCGATTGTAGTACTATTTAGTAAATTATTGTTAATACTGAGTGAACTACTTTCTTGTGTGCAATAAAGAATAATATATTCCACTTTTTAATTTAATTGTAGTGAACGGCAGGTTTCATATTTCATTAGAAATCTTACCAAAAAATGGTATACGAAATCCCCAAGAAGGAGGACAGTACTTTTTACTTTTCGAAAAATTAATAGATTTGCAGCATACACACATATACATACATATATGTTATCAAGTTTGTTTCACATGGGGGTAGGCTGAGACGATGAATCTCCAATTCTCCAACTTTTGCATCAGCTACTTTTATTAATCTCTTCATGGACGCTTATTTGAGGTTATTAACCGTGCCAGAACCTGTTGTCCTGTCGTAAGAGTTGAACAAATCACCCACAGCTACCTGGTACGGCGTTTGCCCGTCTGGATAGTTACCGCCCCTAGCCTGGTGTAAGCCACCATAGCAACCTTGAGATGTGTTCCGGCATCAGTGCCTAGGTTCCAGTCTCCCTTTAGATAGTGGCAGCATATTGATTACACCTTTGGTGTTACAATTGTCCATAAGCCTTATTAAACGCATTCCATCAGGTGAGCCGTCTGCCTAACTGCTGAACTCATGCATTAAGAAAAAGTTGATTTTTTACCTAACCTTTCTTTAACATTTGGCGGTTAGGGTGATTAAGTGGTTATGGTGTTCGAGGTGAGAGAGAAATTAAACCAGGATTGATTTTAAACTAATTTCACGATATATAATTATTTTACATATATATTACACACAAAATGGCCACATATGGGCAGATGTGTCACTCGATACAAAATCGATCTGTCGCGTTTTCCGCATTAGACTGACGAACATTCGCCGTAATTGCCCGAACACCAAAACTGCTGACAAAACGATGTTGTGTCCCCATAAACACTTCTGCTACTTGCTATCCATGCAGGAACGGAGCAAGAATACAATTCCTGCAGTCGGGCGGACTGTCGTAACCTCTTACGTCAAAACAACCCACAAGTGGTAGGGTATTTGCCCGACCGGATGGCTATCACCCCTAATCTAGAGTATGCCGCCATAACAACCTTGAGTTGTGTTCAGGCATTAGTGACCAGGCTCCAGTCTTCATTAAAAAAGCTGCAGCGCATTTGTAACGCCTTTGGTGTTGCAAATGTTCATAGGCGATGGTAATTACTTTCCACCAAGCGGGTCGTATGCCTGCCTGCGGAGTTGAGTTGCAGCAATTCAATTAAATTGGTTTTTCTCAGGGAATACAAACGGATTTGGCGAATGGCGGCCAAGTGGACCCCCGTACCGTGGACCTCTCGCAGTTGCACCAGTCTCGCCTGGGCCTCATCAGCCAGGCGTTGATGCTCATACTCATCGCCGGTTTCCTAGCTTCGGAGACTTTGGGCGAGTTTTGGAAGACCAAGTGAGTTTAATATATTTATGCGATATAATCCTTTACAGGTGGTTTATTACCACTTCGAATTTTAAGTGATTTATTGCCCACGTTAATCCCTTTGTATCCCCCCCAGTAAGACGTCATAAATCCTCTCTTCTATTGTTTGCATTTCATGCACATTCTTAGAAGCCATTAAGCTTATAAGCTGAGAATTCCAAGGAATAGTGGGTATATCGCTAGAAAGCCATGTCTATTTTACAAATATGTAATGTCGGTCACCCGGGACTAAGTTGAGTTTCAACTGCGATCGAGGCTTTACTAAGCGTACATGCGGAACGGGAACCTCTTTATTGACGGACTTTGCGCGATTTTTGTTATTACAGTTTTCTGCTCTACAGTTTGGACCTGTTTGAATTCTGTTGTCTTTTGTGAGATCTGTGAGTTATGTGCGTGTAGTTCTAATAGTTGGCATGGCCTTTTGAATCCAAGCAAGTACGTAACAACATTTATTTACTGTCCTCATATTAGAAATGAAAAGCAGTGTTAATTTCAGATGAATGGCCTATTTAGGCACTCGGATTATTAGGCCCCCCGTTACGCTTGTGTGCCGAACCTAAATAGGTCATTCCACCTCTCGTGTAACAATCTGATATATATAAAGACAGCAGATGGAGCAGGTGGTATAATAAGAATTGTATGATGCACAGAGTGCCAGTGGGCTCCCGCAACTGGCACGACCTGGTCTTCCGTCTGGCGGAGATCGGCGTCGCGCTATGGTTCCCCTGCGTGCTTTGGAACTCGATGGCTCCGGAGCGCCTCTGGATCCTCAACCCGAGGAGGCTACTCTCCAAGCAGCTTGACGACGCTCGGCTCGCGGACCTGTTGGCTCACCACCAGGATGTCAAGGTAGGTCCAATTTGTTTTGTGTATACAGATTGTTTGTCAACATTTTTTTTCAAATTGAAGCACAACAGACGGCTGATGGCCCAACTGTGATGGAAAGTGGTTACTGTCTCCTATGATCATTAGCGATACCAGAAGTGCTGACAATGAGCTGCCGGCCTTGGAGGAGAAACTGGAAACTGGCCACTGATGCAGGAATACTCAAGACCAGGGGTGGTAGCCATCCAGACGAGTGAATACCCTACCACCTGGCTGTGGGTTGTTTTGTCGCCTCTTGCGACAGGCCGCCTTAACGCAGGAATTAGTATATTTTTTCCGTTCCTGCACGGATGTGTGGTGCATTTTTTTTTAAATTGCTGCAATGTATAGACAAGGCATGTTTAACATTTTTTATATTATAGATAACATATATTACATTCGATGGTCTGTTTACTATAAGGTACGGAAAAAGACGCACTCAATTATTCTAAGCTATTGCTTTTTTAAAGATAATTTCATATGTAAACGTGGAAGGAGGTCGGTTGTCCTGTTCTCTATTTATATCTATTTATTTATCTCGGAAACTTCGTTCTTGCACGAACTCCGATTTGATTTGGGTCCGTGTCGTCCGATTCTTTGTAGTCTATGGTTTGTCGGTTGGAGTCTTTAGCTTTGCTAGCTGCGTGAATTGCTTGTTGAGGACTGCTCTTCAGTATCGGCCATGCTTCGTTTAATGTGGTATGTCTTCTTGCACGCTTTGCTGAATATTTGTCTACCTGTACCTATTAATTCCTATCAGGAAAGGATAATATCCAAATAGTAATTCACCTCGACGAGTCTTTTGCAGGAATAATGTTATAGAATAATGCATTGGATAATCTTCATTAGATTGATGCAACTCTCTTATTGGTTCACGCGATATTGTCAACCTTGACCAAAGCGCTATAATGACTAAGTCTGATATTGGTCCAGAAGATAGAAGATTAATGGTTCGGAACTCCATTTACCTTTAGTTTCATTCTCATATCACCTTCCTCAATTCTTACCGGTTTTTTCTAAACTCTTTTTGTACTTGATCGAGCTATGGCTTGATCGGTATGTGATACACACCCTCTTGAATATCGGTATGAAACGGTTAGTATCGAGCTAATCGTGTTTCGTACGATGAATGAGAGTTTCGATGGCCCACTTCCTTCTCCCACTATCTCATCTTCCTATGCATTCCTACTGACTGACCCCTCTATCTTGTCCCATTTATACCAACCCGCTATGCCAATTTCTCCATCCCTTCTTCCTATTCTATCCTCCAGTTCTATGCCCATATCTCAAACCCCAATCGAACCTTTACCGCCATTTTACTAGTAATGCCGGTCAGCTTTACCGACCATCATTTATCGTACTCATTTAGCACCGTAATCGGTCAGTCGCAAACAGATCGATCTAAGCATAATCACATCATTATTATATTTTATTATTATTATATTTTATCATAAAATTAATCAGAAACTCTATCATTAGCATTCTATGTAACAATACATATTTTGGGTTGTACAGGTGTTTTAAAACATTATTTTGTGTTAAGACTTTTAGCTTTTGATTCAGTGATCTTATATAAAATGAATCTTATAACAAAAAATGACCTTCTGTC